>JAPXFQ010001357.1:600000-1041767 GCA_028564705.1 Apricaphanius iberus | reverse complement strand
TATATATACACTACCGTTCAAAAGTTTGGGGTCACATTGAAATGTCCTTATTTTTGAAGGAAAAGCACTGTACTTTTCAATGAAGATAACTTTAAACTAGTCTTAACTTTAAAGAAACACACGCTATACATTGCTAATGTGGTAAATGACTATTCTAGCTGCAAATGTCTGGTTTTTGGTGCAATATCTACATAGGTGTATAGAGGCCCATTTCCAGCAACTATCACTCCAGTGTTCTAATGGTACAATGTGTTTGCTCATTGGCTCAGAAGGCTAATTGATGATTAGAAAACCCTTGTGCAATCATGTTCACACATCTGAAAACAGTTTAGCTCGGTACAGAAGCTACAAAACTGACCTTCCTTTGAGCAGATTGAGTTTCTGGAGCATCACATTTGTGGGGTCAATTAAACGCTCAAAATGGCCAGAAAAAGAGAACTTTCATCTGAAACTCGACAGTCTATTCTTGTTCTTAGAAATGAAGGCTATTCCATGCGAGAAATTGCTAAGAAATTGAAGATTTCCTACAACGGTGTGTACTACTCCCTTCAGAGGACAGCACAAACAGGCTCTAACCAGAGTAGAAAAAGAAGTGGGAGGCCGCGTTGCACAACTGAGCAAGAAGATAAGTACATTAGAGTCTCTAGTTTGAGAAACAGACGCCTCACAGGTCCCCAACTGGCATCTTCATTAAATAGTACCCGCAAAACACCAGTGTCAACATCTACAGTGAAGAGGCGGCTGCGGGATTCTGGGCTTCAGGGCAGAGTGGCAAAGAAAAAGCCATATCTGAGACTGGCCAATAAAAGAAAAAGATTAAGATGGGCAAAAGAACACAGACATTGGACAGAGGAAGACTGGAAAAAAGTGCTGTGGACGGATGAATCCAAGTTTGAGGTGTTTGGATCACAAAGAAGAACGTTTGTGAGACGCAGAACAACTGAAAAGATGCTGGAAGAATGCCTGACGCCATCTGTTAAGCATGGTGGAGGTAATGTGATGGTCTGGGGTTGCTTTGGTGCTGGTAAGGTGGGAGATTTGTACAGGGTAAAAGGGATTCTGAATAAGGAAGGCTATCACTCCATTTTGCAACGCCATGCCATACCCAGTGGACAGCGCTTGATTGGAGCCAATTTCATCCTACAACAGGACAATGACCCAAAACACACCTCGAAATTGTGCAAGAACTATTTAGAGAAGAAGCAGGCAGCTGGTATTCTATCGGTAATGGAGTGGCCAGCGCAGTCACCAGATTTGAACCCCGTTGAGCTGTTGTGGGAGCAGCTTGACCGTATGGTACGCAAGAAGTGCCCATCCAACCAATCCAAATTGTGGGAGCTGCTTCTAGAAGCGTGGGGTGCAATTTCTCCAGATTACCTCAACAAATTAACAGCTAGAATGCCAAAGGTCTGCAATGCTGTAATTGCTGCAAATGGAGGATTCTTTGATGAAAGCAAAGTTTGATGTAAAAACAATCTTATTTCAAATAAAAATCATTATTTCTAACCTTGTCAATGTCTTGACTCTATTTTTTATTCATTTCACAACGTATGGTGGTGAATAAGTGTGACTTTTCATGGAAAACACAAAATTGTTTGGGTGACCCCAAACTTTTGAACGGTAGTGTATATATATATATATATATATATATATATGTATATGTATATATGTATATATATATATATATATATATATATATATATATATGTATATATATATGTATATATATACATACACACAGGCGATCATCGCAGGAAAAGTGTCACCCACATGGGCCACGTCAAAGGGCAGGGTGAATATTTTCTTTGAGGAGGATGAGCAGCTGGACAGAGTGCTGGGGTTCTTGACAAGCGCGGTTGAAGCACAGACAACCAGATGTCACAATCGAGTGGCATTTGTTATGGATCTGCTTCTGCCGGAGGTACATTCTGAAACTTTTTATGTATCATATGAACATATTTTGTATTATTACTGTCGTCGGTCTGTAACTCATGGTTAATATCATCTTAACTGCAACATGACAGACTGTCTTAATGAAAGATGTCTTTTTGTTCACCTCATGACACAGGCAACCGTCCATGCACTTTAAGTTGTCCATGAATGTTCACTTGACAAAGCCACAGAAATGTACAGCTGACATGAGTCAGCTTGAGATGACATCTGTTGTGAAACGGCGCTATATAAATAAACTGAATTGAGCTGTGGGCTGCAGTATGACTGGAGGTATTCTACAAACATAAGAACAGTGCTAATGCCTATATGTATTGTTTTCACATTGTTTATGACAGCCTCTAGGTGTGAATTTCCTTTTACTAATGGCTATTTAATTTTGTCTCCTTAGTGAGAGGTAGCTGATGTCTTATGCCATGGGAAAAAAACATGAGCAAGGAGGCAACACAAAAACTGCTCATATACACGGAGAAACTCAGAAGAGCTCTGGAATCATCAGAGTTTTTGAAGAGGCTGTAGCATTATGTTGACCTTAAAATGTTTTTATTTGCAAGGGATTTGTAAGGCCAATAAAAGTTGTTGCTGCCTGTTTCATTTGTCTGATCTTTTATTTTCTAAAGCAAAACTCTTTGGTGTTTTACGGTATATTTTCTAAAGACTAGCGTATGGTTAATATCAGTTTACTATTTTTGTGAATTGCATACTTCAAAATGCTTTATTAATTTAAATAAATTTTGTGTCAAAGAGCCAGCAATTATTCCTGTTAACCCATCAGAAATCATCACCTTAGAGTGATACTTATCGCACCATATGTAGTAAGCAGAGTTCCATGACAGTGTGGGAACAACTTATTTTAACCGTCTTAAGCCCTAGGCTTGTTTTTCTGAATTTGTTATACCTACACCCTGGAGAGCTTGGAATGTAAAAGGTCTACAATGTTCAAATTGCTCTCATATACTAGATGTAGGGGGATACTGTGTATGGCAAAATTCTAAAGACAATAAAATTGAGCATGAGTAATTAAGGTTGAAAGACAGAATATATGAAATATGTATACACATGTAAATACGCCTAAAAAAATACACAGCAGCTTTTCATTGTAAAGAAGCAAAAAAATTCATAAATGGTAACTACCCAATCGTATTGACTTTAGACCCACAGTTGGTGTCTGTAATAAATAGTTGAAAGTTAAATGTTACTGTAGGTGTGCTCCACAAAATGGGGGCTTAAGGAGGTTATTGAAACAACTACCAATAATTATTATTGCAGATATTATATTGCATTTAATATAAACTCTTGCACATACATTTCTCACTTATATAGACCTGTTCATTTAAATAAGCATATGCATGTTGTGCCTACTGTCTGACAACTGATTATTTTGTTGGTGGTATCTGTGTTTTATAATCCTACTGGGGATGGGCATAAAGTGTGTATGCAAAAAACAAAATTATCCATCCATTTTCTGAACTGCTTAGTCCTCCAGGGGTCGCGGGGGGGCTGGTGCCTATCTCCAGCTGTCAACGGGCGAGAGGCGGGGTACACCCTGGACAGATCGCCAGTCCATCACAGACAAAATTATCCATACATTCATATTTAAATCTGGAGTCCTGTATAGTCTTTTTAATTACGTTGTTTTCTATTTCTGTATAAATTGATTGTTTTAAGTGTAATGTTCGCATTAAAAGGCATTTAATGATATCAATGAAACCTTAACTAACTCCAATGATTGATTAATTCCCCTTTCTGACCGCTATGGGCCTCAACATGGAACATGGGGGCATGTTTTGTAGGGGGCATAGTTTGTAGGGGGCTTGGTTTGTAGTGGGCGTGGCTTGTACCGGCTGCAGCTAGACCAGGGTTCGCCAATGTTTTTGAGAATGAGAGCTACTTAAAGGGTGCTGAGTAATACGAAGTGCTCCCTGAACATAACACAGTTTTGTGGTTTATCTTTATTTCTATGATATTAATAACAATTCTGTGTCAAGATGTTATGTCTGATCAAATGTTTATTGGTCACAAATATAACTCATTATATACGTCAGGAAACCGATACGGTTCAACATACAACACTTTATTTATATTAATCTCGGTTAGAAGATGTCCAGAGGGCACCTCATCCTGTCCTTGAGAGCAAGTTGGTGCCTGCGAGCACCACGTTGGTGACCCCTGAGCTAGACCTTACTCGTCTGGGGGGGTGTTTTGTAGGGGCTACGGCTGCAGCTAGACCTTACTCTCTCAGTCTACCAGATTTCTCCAGCAAACACAACCAGACCACCACCTATTGTGGTTTTTTTTGTTTTGTTTTTAACCCATGTTATTTCTACATCTCAGAAAAGGATAATATTTTAAATATTTTTTTTTAGGTTTAAAACAGTAAATTTCGAGTGCTGCCACATTCATTTTTTCTTTCTTTCTTTTACAAGTATTTGTCTTTTCAGTAACAGCTATAGAAGGAAAACGTTTGGAGGGAAATGGTGGAGAGAAAACTCATATTACCCAGCATTCGATCAGCATTCAAACGCATCATCTACGCACAAATCTCCTGACGTGAAAAGAGTCTCAAACCCCCCTTGCAGTTTTAACTCTGATCTGTGGTCTTGTCTGTGTGTGTCAGGCGATTGGTGCATACATATTTGAGGATTGTATGCGTAACAGCCATTTTGAATTCATAGTTAGTCTTAAGCTGGTGCATGCGTGCATAAATTGTATTTCGTACTTGTAAGTTTTTGATATTTGTGTGTATATATGATTACACAACTGTAAGTACAAAAAGTTACGCACAAAATATTTTTATGGGTTACAAATCAAGTATTACGCACACACAAATCCAAAGTTACACACAAAGAGGCAGACACAAGTTACAAATCAAGTATTACGCACACACAAAAGATATGATACTATTTTCTCTCCATAAGAACGGTAGTAAATTCATTCTGGAAGGTAGGGGACTTTTTCTTTTCCTATTTGTGATTACTCTGTGCAAACTAATTATCTTATATTGTCTAGTAAGAAAAGAGAAAAGTCACTTACACAACGATGCACCTTGTGTTGCTCCACGTAACTTCCTCATAGTCCCGTTTGTCCAACAGCCGACTGAAGAATGTGCAAACTCCTCTTTTTTCCGGAAACAGACAGCTAACTTCTCGTTTTTTCTGCAAAAGCAGACCGCAAACTCCTCCGTCTCCTGCAGGAGACCGAAGAACGTCGACTCGCAAACTGCCTTTTCTGGAAACAGTTTTGCTATTACTGCACTCCACTGTGTAAACTGCGGGAGGATACGTCTCGACCGCCCACAACGTGATGACATTATCCAGTTGGCTGGCTGGGCACGTGCTGCTGAAAACTCAAGATGAGATCACTAGCAAAATACACTACTAAATATATAAATACCACAAAGACATGTTTGTCATCACTATACAATTCAGTATATATATATATTTATAAATGTACTTACCCGCTGTTTTGTTTTAAAACCTCATAATGGCTGTTTTACTGGATATTTTACAAGCAGGTGGAAGAAAAAGTAGTTCCTCGCCAAGTTCCACTGAGACTTGGTGGTAGAATATTATCTGTACAAGTGTAAATATGATATATAGGCCTTGTTAAAAACTGAAAACAATACTCTTAATAAGAAGAAGTATATGATGTATTAAAATAACATTTGTGTGAATGGTAAAGGCAGGCTTACTATTGAGATCCTGATTCTCTTTATTCTTTATCATTTATCTCTATCTTTATATACTATGATGCTAATTTCATCGCTAATCACAATATGCTAGCTAGCATTAGTATGCTAAAATTCTAGAATCTTAGATAATTATTATTATGCTGCATTCACACCAACCCCATACGTCAGCGTCAGTTGCGGCAAGATTACATGTAAAGTCTATGGTCAAGTACGTCAGATGTCCGTCAAAGGCTCTGCGGTGCGTTGTGTACGTTGGCTCCGTCAACTTTACTTGTGTTTCATACGTCAAAGCAAGCAACGCAGAACTTTTGACGGACCCAACGCAGTTGGCGCAGTACAGCCACCAATTTGAGCGTCTCACTGTAGTTATGTCACTATACACGTTTCTTGAAAGAAGCGCGGGTCCAGTGAAAACATTTTCAACAAACGCAGATTTCAAAAATCAGAAATAACACTTACCGAAGTCAGATGGACAGGCGCTCCTAAGGAGGAATAGAGCACCTGTAGTTGGTGTCCTGGTAGGAGATTTAAGCTCTGATGCAGCCCAGGAGGTCGTAAAATTAGGTGCGCGGGATAGACAGAAGTAGCGCTGAAAGCGAACCTCATCCATAAGCAGCTCCTGGAGCAAATGGTTAAACTCCCCAAACTCAGGACGGATCTGAAGAAAGAGCGCTGATGCACCCGATGTTGACGTTTTCCAGCTTTATCTAGCAAATAAAGCCAAGCTACTTTCTAGTTACGATCCACCATAGTTCAGATTGTACGGCAACAGAGGAAGCCCCGGCCATGCACTCCATTTTGCTCAGAAGCAAACGTTGGAACCCAAAAAGTACATGCGTCAAACTTCATCCGTTGAATGCATTGCCTGACGCAGACCAACTGTGCGGGTGAATGCACGATTACTCCTCTTTTGATAATGATCACTAGTGTAAAAAGGCAACATGCTACCTAGCATTACCGTTAACATGCTAACATTTCAACAACTTTCCAGCACTCCCCGAAGCTTGCTATTCCTGAGAAGTTAGCCGGGAGTGATGCAATGACCTCGTTTAATAAGGCAGGGGTGCTTGTAAGTTTCAGAGGACCCTGAGATCCAAATTTTAAAAAATGCCTGCGACTAGGAAGTAAATTTGTTGTCTTTGTTTTAGTTCTAATATCAGTTCAGTTTCATCTCTGTTTGCTATTTAAGTAGCAACAAGTAGTGGTTTATTGTTGTTATCAATAGCTTTTTCTGACCCCTTTCTGACCGCCCATAGCGGTCAGAAAGGGGAATTAATCAATCATTGGAGTTAGTTAAGGTTTCATTGATATCATTAAATGCCTTTTAATGCGAACATTACACTTAAAACAATCAATTTATACAGAAATAGAAAACAACGTAATTAAAAAGACTATACAGGACTCCAGATTTAAATATGCTGCCCCATACCTGTAACCTCCGTTGATGGACGTCCGCTGCAGCCCTACCCCATTCGAAGACGAACTGCGGAGGTCCGGATGTGGGTCGGGGATCATGCTGAACTCATCAGCTTCCTTGTTATCACCTCCACCGCGACTCCTCTCATTCTGGGGTATCCATGGTTCCGCTCTCACGATCCTCACATCTCTTGGTCCACCCAACAGATTCTCCGGTGGGGACCTAACTGTCCAGTATGCTCTCTCCGCCCACCGTCGGTCGAGGTACCGCAGGTAGCCCAAGTTCCAGCCTTCGAGGAGATTCCTCAACCCTACAGAGACCTAGGTGAGGTCTTCAGCAGATGCCTGGCCGCCAGTCTACCACCCCACAGGCCCTACGACATGACTATCAACCTACTACCTGGGGCGGCGCCCGCACACGGTCGCCAGTTTCCTCTCTCCTCGGAGGAGACAAGGCAGATGGAGGCTTACATCGCTGAGGCGCTAGACCAGGGGTTCATCCGACCATCTACCTCTCCAGCATCGGCGGGGTTCTTTGTCAAGAAGAAAGATGGGACGCTCCGTCCCTGCATTGACTATTGTGGTTTAAATAAAGTGACTATTAAAGATCGTCACCCACTACCATTGATGAGTACTGTTCTTGATTCCCTCTCTCGTGCCTCCTTTTTCACTCGTCTCGACCTGCGGAATGCCTACAACTTGGTCCGCATACGCGAAGGAGATGAGTGGAAGACCGCTGAACGACGTCCTCAGGGACATGCTTGGACGATGGGTGTTCGTGTACCTAGACGACATCCTTATCTATTCTGTGTCTGAACCGGATCATGTCCGTCATGTCCGGGCTGTCCTTGAACGCCTCCTTCAGAATGACCTCTTCTGTAAACTGGAGAAGTGTGCGTTTCATGAACGCTCCACTACCTTCCTCGGCTATGTTATCTCAGCAAAGGGAACCGATATGGACCCCCAGAAGGTGTCTGCTGTGACCTCCTGGCCACCTCCCTCCACCCTTAAAAAGCTACAGTCTTTCCTCGGCTTTGCCAATTTTTTTCGGCGGTTCATCCGAAATTTCAGCACCGTAGTAGCCCCCAAAGCCTGCTCTCAGGCCACGCCCCTTCCGATTACCCCCAGAGGCTGAACGGGCATTTAACTGGCTCATCAGACTCTTCACCTCGGCTCCGATCTTGCTTCACCCGGACCCTACCAAGACATTCACCGTAGAGGTGGCTGCTTCTGAAGTCGGCGCTGGAGCAGTCCTATCTCAGCAGGGTCCAGATCAGAAGCTCCACCCCTGTTGCTACTTCTCCCGCAAGTTCTTCCCGACACAGCAACGTTACGGGGTTGGCGACCGGGAACTGCTGGCCGTCAAATGGGCTCTAGAAGAATGCCGTCAGTGGCTTATGGGTACGCCGGAGCCATTCCTGATCTGGACTGATCACCAGAATCTGATTCACATCAGGAATGCAAAGCAATTGAACCCTCGTCAGGCCCGTTGGGCTCATCTCTTTGAACATTACAACTTTCACATCTCCTACCGACCTGGCTCCAAGAATGGGAAAGCTGATGCTCTCGCTCGCCATCATTCCCAAGATCCCACTCCACACCAACCCGCTCCCATCGTCCCTTCACACCATATCATGGGCTCTCTCAGATGGCCGTTGGAGGACTCTATCCATTCGGCCTTGGCTAATGAGCCAGCCCCCCCGGAGACTCCGCTGAACCGGCTCTACGTCCCCACCATTTGCCAAAGGGAGGCTCTGCTGTGGGGTCACTCGTCGTCAGTTGCCGGTCATGCCGGTGCTGCCAGGACGCTCAAGTTTCTCCGCCGCGCCCTGTGGTGGCCCTCCATGGTGAAGGATGTCAACAGCTTTGTCAGTGCCTGTTCCACCTGCGCCAGGGCCAAGACCTCTACTCAGCCACGGACCAGCCTGCTTCGTCCCCTCCCGGTCCCAGCGCGACCATGGTCGCACATTGGGGTCGACTTCATCACCGGACTGCCCCCGCAGAAGGTATGACTACTATCGCCACCTTTGTCGACCGGTTCTCTAAATCTGTTCATTTGGTCGCACTGCCAGGCTTACCCTCTGCGAAGGAGACTGCGGAACTGGTCCTTCAGCAGGTTGTACGTCTCCACGGCTTCCCCCAGGACATCGTTTTCGACAGAGGACCCCAGTTTACCGCCAGATTCTGGAAGGCTTTCTCTCGCCTTATCGGGGCAACTGCAAGTCTCTCTTCCGGCTACCATCCAGAGACCAACGGCCAGACAGAGAGAGCTAATCAGCTGGTGGGTCGTTATCTTCGCTGCTTTGCCTCCTCTCAGGCTACCTCCTGGCTGCGAACCCTGCTCTGGGCCGCGCTTTCTCTCAACCTCCAGGTTTCCTCGGCCACCAAGCTGTCCCCCTTCGAGGTTTGCAATGGCTACCAACCCCCAATGTTCTCCCACCAGGAACCGGAGGTGGAGGTATCAGCAGGATCCTTTTCTCCTCTCGGTGTACTCACCTCACATCGCTCTGTCATCGTCTTTGCCTTGACGTAGAGCTCTCGTTTGGCTTCCACTGGATCCAAGCCTTTATCTAAACCATACGCTCCGGACTCATGGTTCAGGGTTCCCAGCCTCAGACTCTCTGTTTCCAGCCCACCCAGCGCAACCCACTCCGCGGGTCTTCCTCTGATCACCTCCTGTCTCCAGCAGTCTTCCACCGTCTGCGTCTGGAACGCGCAGCTTTTCACGAGAGGCTGCTCCCGTCCATCTGCAGCCTGACAGTTTCTACCAATAGTGTGTACAGACTGAAAGCATGTAAAGCTACTAGTGCTGCCGGTTTCAATGTAAAGTGTAGTATCATGTGTGATGGTTGTGCCAGGCTAACCAAGAAAATCCAGGAACTGGAGCAGATGATCACCAATTTACACCTGATCCTGGATCACGAGCGCGACGTGGACATCATCTTTGGCCGAACTTTCGCTGCTGCCACCAGCGCCCAGCTGGCCGACACAATCCCCTGCCAGCCCGGTGAAGCTGCGGAGGGGGAATCCATCGCTGGGTCTCCAGGCGGACTCGGACAGACGAACGCCGGCGGAGGTACAACATCTACGGCAGAGGAGGAGTGCTGGATCCAGCAGGGGGCTAAGCCAAAAGCCCCCCTCAGCTCCACTCCGGTGCCCCAGGGTGCGTGGTCGACGGTCGGGCCTGGTCGCAGTGGGAGCGGCTTTCACCGTCCGGTCTTCTGCCCAGCAGCCAGCACACCATCCACCCAGCACTCTCATCATTGGAGATTCTATTATCCGGCATGTTAGGATGAGAGGAGCTGTCACCCTTTGTTTTCCTGGAGCTACAGTAAAGGATATATCTGAACAGATTCTGGACTCCATCCAACGTTTCCCTACTGTGAGTAAAGTTATAATTCATGCTGGAACCAATGACATCCGTAAACAGCAGTCTGAAATTTTAAAGCAGGATTTTATTCATCTTTTTAATCTTTTAAAAGACAAGCCCCTATCTGTTTTTATTTCTGGCCCCACTCCCACCATAAACAGAGGAATAAATCGCTTCAGCAGGTTACTCTCTCTCAACACTTGGCTTTCCTCTGTTACCGTGATGCACAACATTGGTTTTATAGACAATTTTAACATTTTCTGGGGTAGGAGTCAATTATTTGGGGCAGATGGACTACATCTTAACAGACAAGGTACCCGCATGTTGGCATTAAGCCTGGCATACCCTCGCCCACCCCTGTCCCCTGCACCGGCTCCAGCTGCTCCTATCCTCTCTGCCCCATCCACAACATCCTGATGTGCAGCTGGTCCTTGTTCCTATGAACTCAATCCTGATTTTAACAGTAACTCACATATCGGACTTGGACCTTCCCCTACTTCATTCATACCTGTTATTGTCAGCAGAGAGCGAAGAAATAATCATAAACTAAGAAAATGCAACCCAAATAATCATAAACAGTTACTAAAAATCCCACCTACAGTAAGTCATACAGTCACTCCATCACCAACCACTATTAATATGGCTCTTTTAAATGTTCGCTCTCTGCTGAATAAAACTTTTATAATAAATGACTTGATTTTAGATAATAACCTTCAGTGTTTATTTTTAACAGAGAAATGGCTGAGTGCAGATGCCCCTGCTGTTCTCACAGAGGCCTCTCCACCTAATTATAACTTTTCTTATTCTACGAGGAGTAGCCAGAGGGGAGGCGGAACTGCTTTTATTAGTTCATCAACTCTTTCCGCCAAACCTGTTTTATTTAATAATTTTACCACGTTTGAATACACTGCCTCTGTTTTTAGCACTCCTCAGATTTTATGTGTCACAGTTTATAGGCCTCCGAAAAGGAATGCACTTTTTATTACAGAATTTTCAGAGTTTTTATCAATTTTACACAACTCTTATGAGAAGATAATTTTAGCTGGTGATTTTAATCTACATATAGATAACCTTTTAGATCCTTTATCAACAGATTTTTAAAATATTTTAAATTATATGGATTTTAGCCAACATGTCATGCAGCCGACTCACAACAGAGGACACAACCTGGACCTGGTCATCACGTATGGCCTGTCCACCAGTGTGTCCTCTGTTGTTGACTTGGCTGTCTCTGACCACTACTGTGTGTTTTTTAATATCACCAGTTTTATCCAATCACAGACCTCTGTGAGAACTGTCAGGAAGCGTCATCTAACCCCTGAAGTGGCTGCAGGTTTTCTTGAAGTTTTTAAAAAATTTCCTCCTATACCTTTCCCTGCCCCCTGTGATTTTATCGTTAATGATTTTAACAGTAGGCTTAAATCTGCTCTCAACCTGCTGGCTCCAATTAAAGTTGTAAACCCTCATTCAAAACGTACAGTACCGTGGAGAAATGCAGCTATTAGAAAATTAAAGAGGAGCTGCAGGGTGGCAGAAAGGAAATGGAGGAAAAAATAAAATCACAATAAATCATCAGATATACATAGAACATCTCAGATTATATAATAACGCTTTAAGAAATTCCAGAAATACATACTTTTCCAGAATCATCTCAGAACATAAAAATAATCCCAAAATTCTGTTTTCCACCATTGACAACATTTTACATCATAATTCTAATACTTTTCAGAAAACCCCCTCAAACACTCTCTGTGAGGAGTATGCAGACCACTTCAGAGGGAAGGTAGACACCATCAGATGTAATATTTTATCCTCTCAAACAAACATGGTTTTAGACAAATCTGAGTGTCTGCCTTCACCAGAGGAAACACTGGACAGTTTTGTCCTGGTAGAAGCTGGGACCCTTGATAAAGTTTTCTCCTCAGTGAGGCCCACCACAAGCGCTTTGGACCCGATTCCAACCAGGTTTTTTAAGCAATTTTATTGTTCTTTTAAAGATGATATTTTAAACTTTATGAATTGCTCCCTTCAGACGGGGGTTTTTCCTGCTGCCTTTAAAGCGGCGGTAGTTAGGCCCCTGCTGAAGAAGAGCAATTTAGATTTTAATGATTTAAACAACTACCGACCAGTATCTAACTTACCATTTTTAAGCAAAGTTTTAGAAAACTTGTTTTTATTCAACTTAATGATTTTATTAACGCTCATAATGTCCTAGAGAAATTTCAGTCTGGTTTTAGGATGAACCACAGCACAGAGACGGCGCTTTTAAAGATTTTAAATGATTTTAGACTAAGCTATGATGCTAAAAAGGTGACAGTGTTGGCTCTACTGGATCTAAGCGCTGCCTTTGATACAGTAGACCACACTATTCTTTTAACTCGTTTAAAACAGATCGGCCTCTCTGGTGCTGTTCACAAATGGTTCACATCCTACCTCACAGACAGGACTTTTACGGTAAGTTTAGATACCTGTTCCTCTAAGGTCCATAAGATCACTTGTGGTGTTCCCCAGGGTTCAGTTTTAGGCCCAGTGCTTTTTAACCTATATATGCTCCCTATTGGCAGTGTTATCAGGAGACATGGAGTTAACTTTCACAGTTATGCTGATGATGCACAGTTGTACATCTCCATGTCTCCTGATGACACACGGCTAATGGATGCACTTTTTAACTGCATTTTAGGCATTAAATCCTGGATGGCAGAAAACTTTCTCCAGCTCAACCAGGACAAAACTGAGGTTTTAGTTAACGGTCCTGAGGCTCAGAGAGAAAAACTTTTACCAAAACTACAATCATTGTCTTTTAATTCTTCTTTACAAGTGAAGAAACTGGGTGTGATTTTTGACTCTGAGCTGACTTTTATCCCTCACATTAAAAACATCACCAAAATAGGTTTTTATCACCTAAAGAACATTGCCAGAGTCCGCCCCATTCTCTCTCGGGCCAATACGGAGACGCTAATGCATGCTTTTATTACCAAGTTAGACATTGATTCATTGTAATGGATGCTTTCCTGGTCTTTCCATTATTATGGCCCTCACCTCTGGAACAGGCTGCCAGAGGACCTCAGGGCCGCAGAGAACGTTAATGTTTTTAAGAGCAGACTCAAGACTCACCTTTTTAGCTTAGCCTTTAACTAATTATTATTTATTAATATATATTTTAATCGCTCAGCATGTTTTACCTGATTTAATTTTTAGTTCAGCTTTTAACTGTTTATTTATTAATCTGCTTTGCATTTTTATTATTTGTTTTACACTTATTGTTTTATACTTTATATACTTTATATTTTATTAACTTTATATTTTAATGTATTTTAATCTTTCTTGCCAGTGTTTCCTCTCTGGGAGCCCCCTGCATCGGGGGCGGTGGTTGGCTGTGGCTTCCTGGGTGCCCCCCAGGTAGCGCTTGGGTGGAGGTGGGGGTACCAGCCCTCCCTCCTCTGGGCGCCCTGGGTCGGAGCCTTGGCTGCTGCTGTTGATCTGCTGCTGCTGATGCAGATGGCTCCCATGATGGCATTTCCTGGCTCATCTGTACTCAGCCTGCTTTTTGTAGCTTCTAAGTGTGTGTGTGTATGGCTGATGGGTTGGGTTGGGAGGGGGTTGTATTTGCACTGATGATTTTATTTTTGAAGGGGGGGGGGGGTTGTGGGGTTATTTTATGTGGGGTTATTTTAAATCTGTAAAGCACTTTGAGTGACTTTCTTTGTTTGAAAAGCGCTTTATAAATAAAGTTTGATTTGATTTGATTTGATCAGGTATGCAGGTATGCAGGTAGGAATCTTGTGTCCAAAAATAGGTGGTGGAGGGAACGCTGAATAAAGTGAACTCTTACAAGCTGCAAGCGTGCCTCGAGTATTGGATTAAGTCGTAACATTTATATATAACTCGGCCAACTGAACATTAAGTAATCAGAGAAGAGCGCGTTCCCTGCCTTCTTGCATTTTGTTTCTTCGGTTTATCAAAAAAATAACCCCAAATCTACACCAAAACGTAACGTGAGCGTAACTAAATAAATCAGTACAACGCGCCATTAATGCTTTCATTTTTATCAATGGGACAATCAATACATACAGCGCTATACGTCCATATGACGAGCGTCACTACGTGATCACACACTCGATACAGGTTTAAGTTGTATTTTGACACAAGATTCTGAGCAACAGATGTGCCAATACAGGAAACGGACACAAAGTAGCAAAATAAAACTTTCGCTGAATGCCAAAAATGAAAATCCTTGCATTGCATGGCAATGATGGAAACTCTGCACAGCTCACAGTGGATGTGTATATTACATTTGATTTATTTAATATTTAACACAGCTGCTGATATCCAAATATTAAGTGAATTCATATATTTTGGTTATTTCTACCTAACCTTGTATTTGTTTTTATTTTTCATATGAGATCACACATATCATCTCTCTCCTCACATTTATATCACCCAAACCTGTATCAGCAGCTGTGTGGAAATAATAAAGAACAAAAGAAATATGACAGTCTTTTCTCCACCATATCTTCTCATATTCTGAATGGCTTTAAGTGGAGCTCTGGCAGGTTCTCCCAGTGTTAACAGTGATCCCATCCTGAACCAGTACCTGTATTGATAGCTCAGTGTTTCCTCCTCTACAGATTTATGCAATTAAAACAGATTAAAACAGATAAAACACAATCGGGTAAACAAAACAAAAAGTGATCAGAAAGCACAATTTAAGATTCAAATGCAGCTCTGAATAGTAGAGTTTTTATCTTTGATTTAAAAGAGCCTAGCGATTCAGCGTTTTTGCATTCGTCTGGAAGTTTATTTCACATTTGTGGAGCATAGAAGCTGAAAGCAGCCTCTCCCTGTTTAGTTCTGATTCTAGGGACGATTAGTAGGCTAGAGTTGGAGGACCTGAGTGGTCTGTTGGGTTGATACAGTATAGTGACAGCATATCTTCAATGTACTTTGGTGCTAAACCATTCAATGATTTATAAACAAGTAGGAGTATTTTAAAGTCTATTCTCTGAGCTACAGGGAGCCAGTGTAAGGAATTTAGAACTGGGGTGATGTGTTCTACTTTCCTGGTTCTAATGAGAACACGAGCAGCAGCGTTCTGGATCAGCTGCAGCTTTCTGATTGATTTTTTAGGTAGACCTGTGAGGACACTGTTGCAGTAATCGAACCGACTAAAGATAAACGCATGGATCAGTTTTTCACGGTCCTTCTGTGACATCAGTCCTTTAATCCTAGAAATGTTCCTCAGGTGATAGAAAGCTGACCTTGTTATTGCCTTCATGTGACCCTGGAGGTTCAGGTCTGAGTCCATTATTACACCTAGATAATGAGCCTGATGAGTAGTTTTTAGTTGTATTAGCTGAAGCTGTGTGCTGACTTTGGATCGTTCCTCCTTAGGTCCAAAAATAATTACTTCTGTTTTGTTTCTGTTTAGCTGGAGAAAGTTATGGGACATCCAGTCGTTGATTTGTTCAATGCATTCATTTAAGGTCTGGATAGAATCAAAGTCACCTGGTGATACTGTAATGTATAGCTGTGTATCGTCTGCATAGTTATGGTAACTTATCTGATTTGCTGCTATAATCTTGGTTAGTGGGAGCCAGTGGCGGCTGGCCAATAGAGGGCACTGGGGTGCCACCCCACCACTGACAACTTGCCACATTACCTTGAATAAAAGTGGGAAATTATTTTTATAATAACGTAAAAATGTTTCGAAATATATATGTATATTTTCTTTCAGATGTGTAAGATAAATATTTAATAGTTTAAGGGGAGTTCAGTTGTGTTTTCTGATTGAGGACGTGTTTCCGCCTTGGGGCGCAAAGATTTGCGCCCCAAGGCTCCTATTGACTCTCGTTATAAGTTGTACATGCGCAGTAGCTCGTCTTCAATACAAAAGATAGGACGCCTTGGGGCGCAAAGATTTGCGCCCTGAGGGGGCGGGGCTTACATATCGTCCCCCTCCAGCTGTGGGGCTGAAGCAGCTGAAGTCAAACGTGACGGACGATGAACCGCGGGAGTTGGAGACGGACGAAGGTATCGCTGGATTAAAAATGTGCATTATTCAGTTAAAGTTATGTTTTCGGACTAAAATTAGTGCTAACTGATTAGCGGATGTAGCTGTAGTGCAGACACCGCTACTTCACAATAAGAGCATGTATTCCTATTGCGTAAATTGATGACTTGGATAGTTTGTCTGCTGAGTGTTTACATTTTGGTAAACGGTAAATTGTGACCTTTTATTAATAAATCAATATTACATTTGATTTATTTGATATTTAACACAGCTGCTGATATCCAAATATTACGTTTATTCATATATTTTGGTTATTTCTACCTTGCATTAGTTCTTATTTTTAATGTGACATCACACACATCATCTCCCTCCTCACATTTATATCAGCCAAACCTGTATCAGCAGCTGTGTGGAAATATTAAAGAGCAAAATAAATATAACAGCCTTTTCTCCACCATATCTTCTCATACTCTGAATGGCTTTAAGTGGAGCTCTGGTAGGTTCTCCCAGTATGAACAGAGTGATCCCAGACTGAACCAGTACCCCTATAGAAAGCTCAGTGCTTCCTCCTCTACAGTAGCAGTCTGTCTTGTAGAAAAACTGTTGAAGCCTCTGCCTGAAAGCAGTCTGTTGTCGAAGGATAGTCCTATTAATAAGACGCTTAGGTTTGTCCAATACAGTATGATTAAGAAACAGTCATCTTTACATACAAATTTTTTTTGCCAGTTAGTTTGCCTTAGCAACTGGTTAAAAGATCAATATGTCAATGTATGAATGTATTTAGTCATTGTGTGAATATGATTGTGGAGTTAAAAACAAAATTCTACTCATCTCTATTTATAAAAAAGAGCAATGGCAATTGGATTTGTCCTTTGCTCTAAAATTTGTAGTTTTTTAGTCATATTTATGAATGCTAATTAGTCGGGATTAATTCACAGCTATCCCTTAATAAATTAGGTTAAAAATATGTATTGTTTGACAACCCTAATAAATAGCCATCATCATAGCCCCCCCTGGAGAAAATTCCACCAGCCGCCACTGGTGGGAGCATATAAATATTGAATAGGAGGGGGCCCAGGATGGAGCCCTGGGGGACCCCACATGTGATTTCTGTTTCTTCTGATGAGAAATTTCCGATGGACACAAAGAACTTCTTATTTTTGAGGTAAGATTCGAACCATTGAAGAGCTGTACCAGTGAGTCCGACCCAGCTCTCTAATCGTTCCAGTAATATTGTATGATCAACGGTGTCAAACGCTGCACTCAGGTTTTACCGCTGTCTGTATTTATGCGGATGTCATTGAAAACTTTAACGAGGGCAGTCTCAGTGCTGTGATGAGCACGGAAACCAGATTGAAAATGATCTTAGGAGTTGTTCGTTGTCAGGGATGTGTTCAACTGTTGAGATACAGCTTTTTCAATAATCTTGATGAATGGGAGATCATAGATTGGCCTGTAATTCTGCATCAAGGTATTATCTAGGTTTTTTTTCTTTAATAGGGGTTTGATAACTGCTGTTTTGAGGGCCTGGGGGAAGACACCTGACTGGAGGGATGTGTTAACTATTTGCATCAGATCCGACTTATTGACAGGGAGAACTTTCTTTACAAAAACTGTGGGTAAGATATCAAGGGCAGCAGGAGGAGGAGTTCAGTTGTTTAATAATTTCATCAAGATGTGATTGATTCCGTTTTTTTGAAATCAGACATCTTATCTGCATTATTTTTAAGTGGGAATGATAATGTTGGTGGGTTGGTTGTTGCTTTACAGATTGATCTTCTAATTTCTAGAATCTTTTCAGTGAAGAAGTCGGCAAATTCAGTACAGGCCCTAGTGGAGTGTAGCTCAGGAGCTGCTGTCACTGGGGGATTGGTTAGTCTTTCAACTGTTGCGAATAGAGTCCGAGTGTTATTAATATCTCTGTTAATGATTTCAGAGAAGAATGATTCCCTTGCAGTTTTCAAGGTTAAGTTATATTTGTTCAACCTGTTTTTGTAGATCTCATTGTGAACCTGGGGTTGAGTTTTCCTCCATTTTCTTCCGGCCTGATGGCACTCCCTTTTTCCGCTGCGTTCTAGAGGATTGCTGGTCCATGGAGACCTGTATCTACCTGAGACTACTTTTACTTTAATTGGAGCAATGGTATTAAGGATGTCTGAGACTTTAGAGAAAAAGTTATCTACCAGGTTGTTAACAGAGTGTGTGTTGGGTAGTGGGGGTGGTGGGTGTTGGTGGGGTGAGGTAGAGTAAATTTGTAATTTCTATTACTAATAATAACCGGAATGCTATTTTCTCGGTAACCAGACTGGTGCTGGTTTTCTTGGAGAAAAGTCTGGCAGCCTGAAACATCACACATCAGTCATCTGCAATGGTGGGAGGGCAGAATTGTCGTGTCCAGTCGCTCTGAGTGAGAACCTTGGGGTCAGGTGTGTTCCTTTAATAATCTGATCCTGTAGTTTTTTGCAGAATTCAATCGGTGAGCCTAGTTTTTCTGAGTCATCATTATCGTTGTCAGAGGTCTTTGATAGGCTGAATGCCCCGTCTAATGATCTATTGTTATCAGCACGCTGAGCTGAGGCGCTGACTTTCGGGTAATTGTGAGAGATTTTAGGAGTCTGTGTCCAGCTTCACACAAACTCCTAAAATCCTAAAGTCTCTGGCGTCTGTCAGCTTATCTGTTGGAGTTGAGGTGCTGACCTTGGGTGAGTTTTGAGCATTGCAGTTCAAATATGCAAATATATTAGCAGCCAGCAGTTTAATTCCAGCCATATTGAGATAGCGTTGATTTTTTTTAAATAATTGATTCGCCGACCTAAAGATCTTCAAGTTGTTTACATATCCGACAGAAGTTTCCAAAGATTTGGTTTTCATACATTTGTGAAGAGATCTGATTCTAGAGAAACGTTCGTCCTTACCTTCTGGAACTGGGCCAGAAATCCAGGTGTTTGAGATATTGAGTTGGCTCAACATTACCAGCAGTTGTGACACATCAGCACTTAATAATTCACTCTGATGTAGCGTGATGTCATAAGATCCAGCATGTATGATCAGTGAGTGAATTGCAGGGTGAAGAGCAAGAATTGAGGGGATTTTTTTCCATAATCTGTTTTATAGTGTCCTTTGGAAAGCAGTGAATGCTCATGTGATGAATCCCACTTATGGAGCCGTCATGAATAATCAGAACCTTAGCTCGGGGTGTTACTTTAAAATGTGGACGCTCTTGTTCTTTGTTTCTTTTTGCCTTTTTTCCATCCATAGCGGTGTTCCTCAATTTCTCCTGCTGGCCTTGACCAGTCGGAGGGCTCGTGTCCTGCAGACAGTCTAAGGCTGTAAAGCTGTTCTTTAAGGGAATTCCAGGGGGAGAGAGTGATGCCTGGAGCTTCCTCCTCTGCCTGTTGCGTCTCCTGGGGAGTGGTGTCGAGGTATTTCCAGAGTTTCGTTTCAGAGGCGGCCAGTTCTCCTCGAAATTTGAGTTTGGCGTTCTGCGCATTCAACGTCTCGGTGAGGGATCGGTACTTGTCGGTGCTCCCTGATTGAGGCTGGACCGAAGCACGGGGCTGTCGAATTTCTGTTGTTGTTGCTCCTTCGTCTGTATTGTCGTCTCATTGTTATATCCAGCATTGATGTCATAGTTTATCTCCAAACGGCGTAGTTTTTCTTCCATATTCCGGAGCTTTTCCTCCAGGGCATTCTGTCTTTGGAGTAGCTTATCAAAGTTCTCGGCTGAGCAGTATGCCATGTTGTTAATGCACAGTTTTTCACAGTCTTTTCAGAGGTGTCCGGAAAAGGTTATCTGGTTTAGTAGGTAAACGGCAAGATGTTGATCCACAGTCTTACAGAGGTCCTTTGGAAGCGATCCACTAAAAAAGTTTTGTTTAATAGTGTAGTTCCAGAGGCTCGGCACATAAGTTAAGAGGAAAACTGCAAAAAACCAAAAGTCTAAACCTAAATCTTAAGGGGGACAGTAAGGCAAAATTTTGGATAGAACAGGAGAGATCAGGAGAGCTCAGAGAGAGCTGCTCCTCCACCGGCAGCTAGGCAGAAAATCTAAAAAAAAGCTATGGCAATTGGATTTGTCCCTTTACACCGCAAATTGTTTTTTTAGTCATATTTGGACTGTTAATTAGTCAGGATTAATTTACAGCTACCCTGTAATTAATTGGGTTAGAAAAAAATAATCGTTTGGCAGCTTACATGTAACCATCATAGTCATAGCCCCCCCTGGAGAAAATTCCACTAGCCGCCACTGTTGAAATTTCAAAAAGTGTACTGTTTGCTGCTGTGAAGAAAACTCTGAGCCCACCGATGTTCAACAATGGTCCTAACTACCCTATAAACCTACTTAAAATTTGGCCTCTTAGTTAACATTAATAATGTCTCCCTTAATGTTGAGCTGAAATAAAGGAAGCCATTCTTCACCCTTGCTTTCAGTATATTGTTCTATTTGTCAGTTATATCACAATAAATTCCTGTAATACAAGACTGGTAACTGGTACCGTAATTGGCTGCAGGGTAAACATTACACATTATTAATATTGTGAATTTATATTGTGCAGAAACATGCGGATTGCTATGATTTCCCTGAGTACAGAATATTACTCTAAAATTCAAATAAGCAGTACTTAATGAGTTACTGTAAGTGTTACAGTAGCATTATATACTGTACTGATTAAGGTTGTACAAAATATGCAATTGTGAATTATAGTAGTTTAATCGGCACTGTAAACGTTTACTGTACTTTAATGTTGTTGCCAGTTCAACAGTAAATAATACACTACCGTTCAAAAGTTTGGGGTCACCCAAACAATTTTGTGTTTTCCATGAAAAGTCACACTTATTCACCACCATACGTTGTGAAATGAATAAAAAATAGAGTCAAGACATTGACAAGGTTAGAAATAATGATTTTTATTTGAAATAAGATTGTTTTTACATCAAACTTTGCTTTCATCAAAGAATCCTCCATTTGCAGCAATTACAGCATTGCAGACCTTTGGCATTCTAGCTGTTAATTTGTTGAGGTAATCTGGAGAAATTGCACCCCACGCTTCTAGAAGCAGCTCCCACAATTTGGATTGGTTGGATGGGCACTTCTTGCGTACCATACGGTCAAGCTGCTCCCACAACAGCTCAACGGGGTTCAAATCTGGTGACTGCGCTGGCCACTCCATTACCGATAGAATACCAGCTGCCTGCTTCTTCTCTAAATAGTTCTTGCACAATTTCGAGGTGTGTTTTGGGTCATTGTCCTGTTGTAGGATGAAATTGGCTCCAATCAAGCGCTGTCCACTGGGTATGGCATGGCGTTGCAAAATGGAGTGATAGCCTTCCTTATTCAGAATCCCTTTTACCCTGTACAAATCTCCCACCTTACCAGCACCAAAGCAACCCCAGACCATCACATTACCTCCACCATGCTTAACAGATGGCGTCAGGCATTCTTCCAGCATCTTTTCAGTTGTTCTGCGTCTCACAAACGTTCTTCTTTGTGATCCAAACACCTCAAACTTGGATTCATCCGTCCACAGCACTTTTTTCCAGTCTTCCTCTGTCCAATGTCTGTGTTCTTTTGCCCATCTTAATCTTTTTCTTTTATTGGCCAGTCTCAGATATGGCTTTTTCTTTGCCACTCTGCCCTGAAGCCCAGAATCCCGCAGCCGCCTCTTCACTGTAGATGTTGACACTGGTGTTTTGCGGGTACTATTTAATGAAGATGCCAGTTGGGGACCTGTGAGGCGTCTGTTTCTCAAACTAGAGACTCTAATGTACTTATCTTCTTGCTCAGTTGTGCAACGCGGCCTCCCACTTCTTTTTCTACTCTGGTTAGAGCCTGTTTGTGCTGTCCTCTGAAGGGAGTAGTACACACCGTTGTAGGAAATCTTCAATTTCTTAGCAATTTCTCGCATGGAATAGCCTTCATTTCTAAGAACAAGAATAGACTGTCGAGTTTCAGATGAAAGTTCTCTTTTTCTGGCCATTTTGAGCGTTTAATTGACCCCACAAATGTGATGCTCCAGAAACTCAATCTGCTCAAAGGAAGGTCAGTTTTGTAGCTTCTGTACCGAGCTAAACTGTTTTCAGATGTGTGAACATGATTGCACAAGGGTTTTCTAATCATCAATTAGCCTTCTGAGCCAATGAGCAAACATATTGTACCATTAGAACACTGGAGTGATAGTTGCTGGAAATGGGCCTCTATACACCTATGTAGATATTGCACCAAAAACCAGACATTTGCAGCTAGAATAGTCATTTACCACATTAGCAATGTATAGCGTGTGTTTCTTTAAAGTTAAGACTAGTTTAAAGTTATCTTCATTGAAAAGTACAGTGCTTTTCCTTCAAAAATAAGGACATTTCAATGTGACCCCAAACTTTTGAACGGTAGTGTACATAACTGTAAATTCTAATACATTATTGTGAATTGCTAAAATACCACACTAGTTATAGTCATTTCCAACTACACACAATGTTGCTGCAAATTTAAATTAACTATAGTGAACTTCTACAGTACTATTATTGTTGTGATTTCCTAAAGTACAATTTTCTTATTGTGAATTCACACAGTAGTCTAAATTCTAACCTTGTTTTTTATGCTAGTGACATTACGCTGACTTACTACAGTAGAAATTATTATACTATGAATTTATACAGCAGTTTGTCAATTACAGTGACGTATACAGCATTATACAGTCTGCCAATTATTGCCAATTATGCAGTATTTTATTTAAAAAAAAATTGACACAAATTCAATTTACACAACAGTAAATTACTGTGCACTTCACAGTCATTATGGAATCTTTAATTGCGAATTTCTACAATAATGGTTACTGTATCCGTTTTACAGTGTATGTTAGTGCTATTTCAAACAGTAAATAATACATTACTATAAATTCAAATATATTATTGCAAATTTTTACAATACTGTAGTAGATATCTTCATTTCCATTCATGTGCAATGTGTTCATGAAAATTAACAGTAGTTATTTTTTATTTCTACAGTGGTATCTTTGTTATTGTGATTTTCCACAATACGCAAAATTTTACTGTGAAACTTCACAGCATTCTAAATTTTCCTTTTTTTACAGTGGTGATAATTTTACTGTAATTTACTACAGTACATTAGAACTTGATGTACCATGGATTTATACAGTAGAGCATTATGTTTCATACAATATTCAGTAACTTACTGCTAATTATACCAAACTTTACTTTAGAGATTTTCACTGTAAATTACTTAACAAAAACAGTGAATTTCAGTGTACTTTACAGTCATTAGTACCCAATCTATAACTGTGAATTTCTACAATACTGTTTACTGTGTGTTTTTACAGTACTTTGCGTTTTACTGCCATTTTTAACAGTTGTAACAGTTCCGGTAATTAAATGCCACTATTATAAGGTGAAACTATTTTGAGTTACCCTTTAATAGGCGATAATCAGTCGGCTGTTTAGGTTTGCGCTTTTATTTTACTAGAGGATCTTTCAGCCCCTACAACGTACCTACTTATAAACCTCGAGTCCCCGTAACCGCACAGAGTAATTCAGTTTCAGTGTACTTAATCGGCGAATATGCGTAAATACCCCCTGATTCTTTCTGCAATATATATTGGCTTACCTCCCCTCCGCTGGTCACCGAGTAAAAGCCACTCTTATCTGTGTGCCCAGTCACTTAGGGTCACCTCCTAAAGACTTCTCTCCCGCTCACTTCCGTCAATAAAAGCAGCGTGACTTGTAGGAGTTAGTGCGCGGACATAGTGCTCCTCGTATTATTACGCATCACAATATAGTACCCCTTTTTTATCCGCTGAGAAAATCGACGTATTACATTTCTGTGTTACAATAGTTTGTAGTGTAACACTTCACGTAACTGTATTTAAATAGGGAAAACGTGGAAGAGTTTGGTAGCTTCTTACAGGAGCTGATTTGGAGGTACACATTATGTGGAAGAGCCTGCGTTTGTGCTCTGTTTGCACGACAGAGCACACAGACAAAGACCAGACAGGTACACATCAACTAGTCAACCTGAGTGCCAAAAGATTAGTTCATCCTATAGGTGGAAATGATGAGTATAAAATCCCATTACTAATCTTTAAGAGATTTACCACAGTAAATAATACTTGACTGTAAATTCAAATATATTATTGTGAATTTTTACCATACTAGATCCCGCCATTCCAACCATACACAGTATGTTCCTGCAAATGTAAAGTAATTATGCAGAATTTCTACAGTACTATTATTGGTATTGTAATTTTTTACTGTTCACAAAAAGTTATTGTGAAATTTCACAGTACTCTGAATTCTCGATTTTTTTTTTTTACATTATTGATGATATTACCACAGTAGAACTTGTTCTACTGTGAATTTATATGGTAGTGTATTTTACACTGTGACTTCCACAGTATTTTTTAAAGGAGACATATTATGACTATTTTTCCACAATTTAAAATAGGTCTAAGAGTTCCAGAAAACATGTTTCTGAAGTTGTTTCCTGGAAATAACTAGTAGGAAACAATAGTTACCAACCTGTATTTCTCTCTATTTCAGCCCCTTTCAGATTGTGTGCTGTTTTCTGCTGATCATTAGATATTAATGAGCTGCTGTTAACTTGGCCACGCCCAACGCTTCTACAATCTTTGCTCACACCCACCACTCACATAATGAATGTTACCACTGTGTGTGAAAGTTATGGACATGGCTGCTGCAGTATTTCAACCATACACACAAAAAAGGGAATTAAACCATACAAGAAAAAAATGATTTCAACCAAACATGTTTCAACCAGAATCTGCTTCTGTAGGAGGGGAGTCTCCTGCACAACAAATTTAAAAGTGCAGATTTAACAATATCATAGTTTAAATCAGCACTCATGCAGAGTTTATATAGTGACCACTGTGGTCAACTCAGATTAATAACTCAAGACATGATAACAAATTGTACACCATAAAGGTTGCAATTACTCTGTCGGTGTTAATAATAATACAGATGAGAGCACTGCTCTTCAGTGACGTGGATCTGTGGACAGGTTGTACTGTAAACTACTGACTTTCTCCTCGTGGGATCAATAAGGTATTTTTGATTTAATTGAAAATAAACACAAAATAATTTTTAATCTGATAATTCCATCCCCCAATGTTTCTGTGTGAGAACATTATACTCAGAGAATTCAGCAAAAATACTTCTGAATGGTTATTGAAGAAAAGACTTCAAGTCTTCCTGAGACGCCAACTCTAAAGCCTTGCAGCTCCATCAGGTGACTCCAGCTCTCTAGCACCGCAGAGACCCCGCTCTTTGAGTTCCGTGCGGCGGCAGGTCTTCAGCCTTCCCCGCCCTTACCGCCAGCATTTTACCATCAAAAATAAATCCAACATATGCTGCTCTTCTGTGGCAGATCTCACGTCTTCTGACCGGTTCTCAGCAGCTCAGTTTGACGGCGTGTTTCCCTTCTACTCCGCGGTTGCTTCTTCTCCCATTCTCCTCGCTCTTACTGCCAGCATCTTACCATAAAAAATAAAGTCAACCCATGCTGCTCTTCCGTCCTCTTCCACTGGGACCCGATAAAGTGTTTTGAGCTCTTTTGAGCAGCCAAAAACGGAACATTTTGCGTGGAGCTGCAACATGGTGTTTCCTACTTTGAACAAGTCCTTTCCAATCGGAAACTGTTGTTTACTGCTGTACCTGGTGGGTGGAGACAGCAATCACCTGGTGGGTGAAGGCAGCTCTGAGGAGGTGTGGATTTTCCAATATTCCGGCTTTTGACGTAGAACGCCGGACAGATTTTGAACAGCTCAATCAGAGACCGAATGTAGGATCAATTAAGAAAATCATATCTCACTCAAAACAGCATGGATGTTTTTGTTCCCAAATTTATATGCATGTATATGCACCAGAAACACATAATAACAACCCAAATCCCGGGAAAAGAGATTTTCTCACAATATGTCTCCTTTAAGTTACTGTGAATTATAAAGTATTTTACTTTAAAGAGATTAATGGTAAGTTACTTTTCAGAAACACAGTAAGTCACTTTGTATTTCACAGCTATTTTTTTACAGGGTAGGCTTAAAACCTTCCTTTTTGATGAAACTTATAATGGATGGATAGAATGGCTTAGGTTATCCCGAGTTATCTCTGTAGGTATGCTGCCATAGGCTTAGACTGTTGGAGGAAAGACTGACCACTTTTCTTCATTCTGGTACTTTCTAAATACTGCTGCTTCTCACTTCTTTTGTTCTTTTTGTGTCTTTTCTCTGTCTTCTCAAACCCCCAGATGACCGCTTGTACTGAGTCAGGTTGTGTTTCTGCCGGAGGATTCTTCTTGATAAAGGGGAGTTTTTCCTCTCCACTGTCGCTCCATGCTTGCTAAGTCTGAGGGATTACTTGATTGTTCATCATGGCTTTGTGCTGAAGTGGAAGTAGATGGCTGCTATATATAGGAGTTTTTCAGGAAGATGGGGTTGTTGATTAGTGTTTTGAAGATGGTTTCTCACCCTTAAAAAAGAAGGTAATCAGCCATAGGAGGCTGGGTCCCTGGTGGTCCCTAATGCAGAGTTGTGTACTTTAAAGCAGAATACTAGGAAACTGGAGAGAAAATGGCGCTCTACACACTTAAATGATTCCTTTGTAACCCAAAAAAATAGTCTACTTCTTTATAAAAACACCCTTCGACAAGCTAGAACAGCATATTTCTCATCATTAATAGACATAAATAAAAACAATCCGAGGTTTCATTTTAGTACAGTTGCCAAACTTACACAGAGTCATAGCTCTGTTGAGCCAACTATTCCCCCTTCTCTCAGTAGTGATGACTTTATGGGATTCTTCATAACTAAAATAAATTCTATTAAAAATAAAATCATTGGCATTCTCCCAAACATGACTAACTCTCATTCAGTAAATGAGGCAGTATCAGAGAGAACTGTAGAAACATGTTTATGTCTGTACCGTTTTGATTCTGTTGAACTTTCTGAATTATCACAAATATTAGCTTCATCTAAACCTTCAACTTTTATGTAAGACCCAATACCAACCAAATTATTTAAGGAAGTGTTCCCTCTGGTTACTGGCCCTATTCTAGACATGATGAATCCAGTGCAATGCAATAATGAGTACACCACCCATGAAAAACATTTTTCACAGTATTAAAATGAACACAAACAATATGTCCCAAACAGTCCCTTGAATATGTTTATTGCACTATGTTCTTACATTATAACTCAAGCAGAAAGGTTAAAAAGATGCCTTAAATTACATATGTTTCAGTTTCCGTGAAAGTGGGGTGGAGAAAAGTGAGTACACCCCACAACAAACTCAATTACATCCAGTACATTTAGTACTTTGTATGTCCTCCATTATTTGCAATGACAGCCCCAAGTCTCCTTGGCATGGAATGCACAAGTTGACAACATTTGGCTACATAAATCTTTTTTCCATTCTTCAAGGATGACATCTTTCAGAGCCTGGATGTTGGATGGAGAGTGATGCTCAACCTGTCTCTTCAGTATTCCCTAAAGATGCTCTAGAGGGTTCAAATCAGGTGACATGGCCATGAAATCACTCTCATCCTGTTCCTCTTCAGAAAGTCAGCAGTGGCCTTAGATTTGTGTTAAGGGTCATTGTCATGTTGAAAAATGGCACGACGACCAACGGCCCGAAGTGATGGAAGCATCTTAGCTTTCAGTATAGAGCAGTACATTTGAGAATTCATGATGTCATCAATGAAATGCAGTTCTCCAACACCCGCAGCACTCATGCAACCCCACATAAGGACACTACCCCCTCCATGTTTCACTGTGGGCACCATTCATTTTTCCTTGTACTCCTCACCCTTGCGATGCCAGACTGTTTTGAAGCAAAAAGATTGAATTAGGTCACTTCACACCAGAGTCCCAGTAGCCTTCAGCTTTTCAGAATGTGCCCTGGCGAACTCTAGGCGGGTTTTTTTGTAACTGGGCTTTAGGAAGGGCTTCGACGACACCCATGTATGCCATTCCGCTGCACTGTACGGCATATTGTGTCACGTGACACATTCACTCCAATTTCAGTCTCTGCTTCCTTAGATACCACTTGTGCACTTGCATGCCGATTTTCTCATTACAAGCCGCTCCTACCTGGATGTTAATTTTCTTGGCCGGCCTGTACTTCTCTGTACTTTGGCTGCAGTTCCATCTGTCTTGAATTTTTGGATAACTTTTGCAACTGTGTTGTTACTGATAAGTAAGGCTTTACTGATCTTCTTGTAGGCCTCACCTCTCTTGTGTAAAGCAATTATCTGCTCTCTCAGATCCAGAGACATTTCCTTGCCATGAGGTGCCATTGCTGACAGCAGGAAATTGGAAAGGGTGGTTTGCTTTAGGTAACAGCCTTTTGTAGCCAACTGCCTAATTAACACCTGTGTGATTACTAATTAGACTTACCTGTGGTTAATTGTTTATTCAGGTCGACATTGGTAGCCTACAACGTTGCTTTACTCAGAGCCCTTCGGTGGGGTGTAGTCATTTCTGCACCACACAAATTTCACTAAAACTGAAATAAAAATAATTTGAGTTATATCATTAGCCTTTGTTTTGAGTTCAAAAGCACAACAGAACCTGTGTTTAACTTAGGCTGGGAAAAGTTTGGAAATATATCTTTGTGTTCCTTGTCATATTGTGTGAAATGTTACTTTTCAAAGAGGTTGAACTCATTATTGTATTGCACTGTATATGCTTCCAATTGTTAAAAATAATTAGACAACATGGAATGAATTTGCCTGTGATGGACTGGCGACCTGTCCAGGGTGTACCCCGGCTCTCGCCCGTTGACAGCTGGAGATAGGCACCAGCCCCCCCGCAACCCCTGGAGGAATAGGTGGTTCAGAAAATAGATGGATGGATGGAATGAATTTCCACAGTTATGCTAATGATACACAATTATATTTATCCATCAATGATGATGATGAAACCAATCAGTTAGGTAGATCACAAGCATGACTGGAAGACATAAAACCTCGATGACTCTGAATTTTCTGCTTTTAAATTCAGACAAGACATTAGTTGTTGTCTTTGGACCAGAACCTTTAAAAAGGAAACTGCTAAATCAATCACTTCATCTGGATGGCATTAAGTTGGCCTCTGGTAATAATGTAAAGAACCTCAGTGTGTCATGATCCGTTCCTGCCTGTGTCGTTCATTCCTCCCTGTTTGTTTCCTCCCAGTCTGTTTGAGTTAATTAGTCCTAGTTCGTTTCACCTGTTGTCCTATTAGTCCTCCCTGTGTTTCCCTACTCTGCTCCCAGGTGTTCTCTGTTTACTGATTACCCTTCCCACAGTATAAATGCCCTTCTGTGTCTGTCTGTCCTTGTCGGGTCGTTGTTGTCGTGTTATCTTAGTCGTCATTGATCTCCCTTGGTTCTCGTCGTTACCTTCCCTGTGCTTCTCGTCACCTTTGTCTGGACCTCTAATAAACATGGGCCATAAGAGCCACAAATGCCGCTCCGCATCTGGGTCCTCCTTATACCCAAACCCGACACAGTGTAATTTTTGACTAAGACATGACATTTAAATCCCATATTAAACAGGTTTCTAAGATTTCTTTCTTTCACCTCCGGAATATTGCTAAAATTAGAAACATCCTGTCCAGGAGTGAAGCAGAGAAACTAGTCCATGCATTTGTTACTTCAAGGCTGGACTACTGTAATTCCTTATTATGATGAAGTCCACACAATGCAACTAAAAGCCTTCAGTTGATCCAAAATGCTGCAGCAAGAGCTCTGATGAATATTAAAAAGAGTGATCACATTTCTTCTGTTTTGGCTTCTCTCCATTGGCTCCCAGTTAAATCCAGAATAGAGTTTAAGATCCTCCTCCTTACTTATAAAGCCCTTAATAATCAAGCTCCATCGTACATCAGAGATCTGATTGTTCCATATGTTCCTAACAGAGCACTTTGTTCTCAGAATGCAGGTCTACTGGTAGTTCCTAGGATTTCTAAAAGTAGAATAGGAGGCAGATCTTTTAGTTATCAGGCTCCTCTCCTGTGGAACCAGCTCCCAGTTTTAGTCCGTGAGGCAGATACTCTGTTTTCAAGACTAAGCTTAGAACTTTCCTTTTTGATAAAGCTTATAGTTAGAGTGGCTTAGGTTATCCTGAGCTATTTTGTATTTATGCTGCTATAGGCTTAGACTGTTGGAGGACAGACTGACCACTTTTCTTCTCTCTTCTACTTTTCTCTTCTAACATTCTCCAGATATATTTGTTCTTCTTATTTTGCACTATACACTTTAGCAATCAAAATTTTTCATGTTACATGCTTCCACTCAGCCAGATAATGACAACAAATGATGTTAACTATCACAACTATGCGGACGACACTCAGCTTTATATCTCAATGTCACCAGGTGATGTTGAACCCGTCCAAATCCTTGATAAGTGCATTGAGCAAATTAAGAAATGGATGTCCCATAATTTCCTCCAACTGAACAAAAACAAAACTGAAGTACTTCTCTTCTGACCCAAAAAAGATTGATTAAATATCAGCACACAGCTTCAATTGGTCCAACTAGAAACTACCAACCAGGCCAGAAAACTAGGTGTACATTTTTTCTGTTTTAATTTTCATAATTTTACATACATTTTATCTTATGCTCTAATCACTAAACGTTTAATTTTAATAACATAAACTATCTTTATTAAATGTTCGTTTAAGATTTCTTTTAGTGATTCTACGTTTTAATTTTTCTAATGATGTAAAGCACCTTGAAGTGCCTTGTGTTGAAAGTGTGCTAGACAAATAAAATTGCCTTACCTTTCCTTGTTTCTTAATTGCATTATTTTATGGGGAAAATATGTTTAAAAAAGTTATTTGAATACTTTACACTTTTTTAAATAGACAACATAGTATTCTTAGTTTTTGATATATAAAATAAGTTGTTTATAAAGTGTCTTTGATAAAAGTAATTTATTTTGTACTTTTTATTTCTTAGTTTTTTTGTGCTTTGCTGTTCCAGTTGTTAAAAAACAAACAATTATTTTTTATTATTTTTGTTTTTCCTCTTTTATTTTAGTCTTTCAAAAAAAAAAGTACTGATAAGAATACCGATAAAGTACCGGATCGATAAGGAGTATCGTTAATACTAGTAGTTTTGACAAATCCTTAACGATACCCATCCCTAGTCACGAGATTCATAAATGATTCTCAGTTTTCTCGAACATGCCTTTAATACATGTAAACCGCTGTATCATCAGATTTAGACACTATATTCAGCTATAGAAACAAATAATATATTTTTATAGACTTCTCTAGAGGTAATTCAACATGCTTTTTGTGCCTAAATTTATCTTTTAAACAAGTCAATAGTACAAAAATGAAAATAAGGAAATAAAAATCTTGAATGAAATAGTTCTAGAAATAATGTTATTTATGTATTAGAAAAACTATTTATTGACTTATCAACAGGATTGTTTCAGTAATTAATCTATCAAAGTTTTACATTTGACACATTTTATGATTCACCATTTTGTTAACACTATAGGACTGTCATAAAGGGACATTATGACCCCCTGCTAGTGCAGCACAAAATATTAAAGATGCCCTAAACAGAGCCTGATAATTTGTTAGTTGGTTTTTTATCATACAGAAATAAATATGGTAGACATAATAAGTGTTTAATTAGCAGTGTTTAGTTAATTAACAAGGTTATTGTGAACTACAAAACATACTGGAGAACAATGGGGTGTTTGCTGATAAGTTACAAAGAAACAGCCAACAACGTGGTAAAAAAGATTGTTGAAAGATGAGTAATATTTATATGACTCTTTTCATTCAATAATTAGATTTTCTGACTGACATGTAAACTGGGACAAAGAGGCAGACACTGGCTAAACTCTGAGTAACCTGCCGTTGGAATATTTACAAGCCTCAGCACAGAACCTCAGACTCCAACTAATTCACCTGCCAGGCAGCTAATAAAGACAAACTTACCAGTGCAAACTTTCTCTGCTACACATTTGGACTGTACCATTATGGTGTGTTGGTGGGGGGCTGGGGTAGGTTGTAAATTATAAGAATAGCTATTTTGCCCAAATCTTGAGGTAACCTATCTAAGGAAAAACTTAACGGTGGGCAATTAATTGTATTTTATGAGCAATCTGCTACTTTAATAACTCAACTCTGTAATCAATTTTTTGGGGCCCATCCCCATGAACTGAGGCCCTACGCACCCTACGTACCTTGTGTGCACATTTCCTTTTTGAACTCAGAATGAATGTATTTATTTTATGAAGCGAAAGTATGCAGATGTCAGAGATGTAAGAAATGAAACAAAAAGCAGGTACACTTTATGGCTTATATAAAATGCATAGAGACATATCCCACATGAACAACTGTTTTCTCATTTGAAGTTTACAGTATATGAGTAGACAATGGAATTTAATCTGCCAAATTATGTAGGTAGTTAGAAACAGGTTCAAATATATTTTGACCTTTCATTTGGAGTTGTTCTCATAACCAGTTGGAGTTTTAAACTGAGACCTTTTTACATAAGTCACAATAATTTACTAAAGTAAAAGCAAATATGAGTATCTGCTTCAGTTTAGACTGGGGTTGGTCAGTATGCATAGAGGACTCTGTCATATGGTTTTAAAACAAACTGTGCAGAGCTCTCAGTTAAAAACTTACATTAAGTGCCAATAAGAGGAGACCTCAGACATCCTACAGATGATGGCTTTGTTACAACCCTGCCACATGATGGTAGCAAAGCACCAGCCTCTCATTGCTTTGGAGCCAATTTAACTCCTATTAATAGAACTTCATGGTCATAATAATAATATTGGTTTAGATAGACAGAGACATCTTGGCTCTTTTATAAAGTAAGAACTCACATGTAGCAGTTCCTTTCTAAAAATGTAAATTCAATTCAATTCTATTCACTTTTATTCATATAATGCCAATTCACAACAAATGTCATCTCTAGACACTTTACAACAAAAGTCATTTCAATACAATTATCCAAATATTCCAATCAGTTAAAAGTTTTCTATGTAAGGAATCCCAGTAGATTGTGCTGAGTCATCGACGTGAGGTTGTGACCAGATCATGCAGAATCCAACCACAGCAATTCCTCAGCAATCCCTCATACTGAGCAAGCTTGTAGCAACAGTGGAGAGGAAAAACTCCCCTTTAACAGGAAGAAACCTCTGACAGAACCAGAACCTGCCTCAGTACAAGCGGTCATCTGCCACGACCGTCTGGGGGTCTGAGAAGACAGAGAAGAGACAGCATGGAGGATGCTCGGTGACTTTGAGCATCATCTAAACATTGAATATGGCTGAATGCAAATATCTAAAGATTTTTAAATATGATTATGGTGAGGACATACTGTGTCCAAGGAGTCCAGCCTGAGCGTTGTTTTACAACACCACTTCCTCACTAGTAGATTAGCACAGACTAGACTAAATGGGGATTAATGGAGATCCATTTAACAGGAGTCTGCAAGGTGAACCTAATGAGGCTTCACATTCCTGTTCGGCTTCTCAGTAAGGAGAATGTTTTTTTTAGCCGGGGGGTAGGCACCTGAAATTAGTTCATTCAACGGGGTGCATTTAATTTATTTGTGTTTGCCCAAAGTCTTCACAGTTATTAGCAGTTTCAGTGGTATCATGACTTAATTACTTTGATTTGCCAGTAGCGTCCCACTGATGACTGACCCAGTATACTGAAAGTAGTAATCAGCTGAGAATGATGGATCATTAGTGGGCCCAGTGGCAGTGTTCTAACTACTAGTAGGAGATGGTTGTGTGTCCTTCAGAGGGAAATCGTTTTACGTGGCAGCACTACCCATTGTCGTTAAATCATGCTTGTTGCTTTTGCCATCAAATAGAATGATCACCTTACTCACATCAGTACGGGTGAGTCCAGCTGAATGACCTTTGCAATCTAGCTGAGTAAAGGAAATACTCAGAAGTACTCAGTCTCTTGTACATGTTCCACAGGGGATCTGAACTACTAACCTTGTATTTTTGTGAGTTTAGTTGTTCATTTGCATCCCCATGAAAACATTATTGCTTTTAGCTTATTACTGCAACTAATCACTATGATAAGCTAATTAGGTTGATTGTAAAACATGTTCTAATGAAATATTGAATGTGTTCACTGAACACTGGAACACTGTTGAACTCAGGATATACACAAACTGAATCTGAAGAATAGAACTTTGTCAGTTTGACTTATTAGTCATACGTTTGGCTTGAATAACTTCTCAGAAGAAGACCTTTCAGTACGTTGCAAAAATGGCTGAAATCATCATTAAAAAAAATCACTTCATGACCTCCAAAACTACTGTCTAACAATGAACTCACAAAAAGTCCATCTCTGTATTTTCTGCTGTTGGGGAAATTACCAAGAATGTAGTCATTTTGGCTATTAATAGTCAAAGGACTGCTTATAACAATCAATAATATTAATAATTTATGGAAAATTATTATTATTCGGGGCACCACCTTTATCAGGAACTATTTTAATTGCCAAATGTTAGTCTTATAATCTGAAGGAATGAATTCTTTACCATATATTGACCATAAACTTTGCGATATGTGTGGGCTGAATCAAGAACAACAACAGATACTGTCCAAAAATACAAGATTTATTTATAAAACGAAAAATAAGAAAAAAACTATTTATTTCACCTAGCTAGAAAAAGGGCACACGAATGATTAAAACAAACGACTAGTTAAAAACAAAAGAACACAAAAAGATGGATATGTAATAAGATGAGAAACCATTAATTCTGATATGATTCTGGAGGAATCTGGGTCTTATAAGAACCAAGGCTTGATCTGCAGATGCTGGAATAAAGCTGAATTAGTTTCACTAATTGTAATTAGTTGAAGTAATTTGGCACCAATAAACAATAAGCAATGTAAGAAAACACTAATCATTCTTTGGATTAAGAAGTGTTTGGTTTAAAAAGGATCTTGATAACCTTTGGAGAATTACTTAATTCATGGATTGATCACGAGAGTAAAACAGTCTAATTGCCGTATTTTGATCAAATAACGAGATTCAAACACAGCTAATAAGATTAGTTTCTTTTCTTAAACAATCTATTTTTAAACTGAGTTCTGTTTTAACCATTAATAGCGATCTATGTTTATGAAACGCCGGCCTAAACAAACACGTGAGCTTGTTTAGCTTTGGCTGTCTGCGACGCACGTGGGGCATTTAGAGTGGCTCAAATACATTTATTAAACATAACAAAAAAAGGAAAAACTCCTGTCTGATAGTAGCTCAAATTACAGGATTTAAAATGACTTTTTGTTGGGAAAAAAAACACTTTGGGCTGCATTCTCAAACAACCCGACTCCGAGAAGACCCCTGCATGACGGGGGCCGTTACCGGCCCTACACCGTCCACGGGTCAGGAGGACTCAGACAGAGTGTTGGTAGCCAGGTCTCCTAGTAGCTAGGAGACAGGTTAATGTTAGTAGCTATGCTGCTTTAGGCTAGGCTGTTGGAGGACATTATTAGGGTCTGTTCCTACTTTCTCTCCTACTTCTCCCCAACTGCATGATGTGCTGTCAATTCAAGCACTAACCTGTTTTCTATTATAGTAGGTGCTCCGGATTAGCCCTGCTTGACGACCCTGACTAAGATGGCATTGCAGTGACGGAAAATTCTCCACGTCCTGCAACAAACTTGTGCATCAGTTCTATTGCTCTTTCTGTGTCTCTGTTATGTATTCTCCAAGCCACAGACGGTCGCGGCAGATAACCGCTTGTGCTGAGCCTGGTTCTGCCGGAGGTTTCTTCCTGTTAAAAGGGAGTTTTTCCTTCCCACTGTCGCTGCATGCTTGCTCAGTATGAGGGATTGCTGAGAATTCCACGACGCAATCTTCTGTGGTTCTGTAATTTCTACACTAAACATTGTATTGTAATAACTCTTTTTGTAAAGTGCCTTGAGATGACATCTGTTGTGAAATGGCGCTATATAAATAAACTGAATTGAATTGAATTGAAAAAAGTCTTTTAAAAACACTAATTAAACCTTCAGGCCGAGGCCTGGTTTACCCAAAGATAGCAGATGAAACTTAAAAAGTTAACAACAAAAGAAGGAAACACCTGTAAAATTACTTATCCTAACTAATTTGCCTCTGCCCAAACAGACCTAATCAACGTCTTATCACGAAATGGGGGTTCTCCAGGGAGTGTTAGCCAGCAAGCTAACAAAGGATCGCTTCTCTGGCTAGCAGAGGTGGGAAGCTCCTGGCTTTGGCTTCCTCCTGGCTGGCTGTGTGGCGATTGGCATCCACCTTTCTAACAGTACCTTTTTGGAGCTCTCCAGTTCGGCATTCACCTCTTATCTTAGACGTATCGCGTCATTTCCTGTTTTGTGACTAACTCGTTTGTAGCAAGTCGGTGTTTCTCTCTCTCTTGAACTGATCTAACTTTCTCTGTCAATAAGTTTTTTCTGAGTTGCTTTAACACACAAACACATTAAAACGTTAATTTTCTTCACGGTTTAGGACTCTTTAAGCGTTTTACTGGGCTAATTACTTTGTTCTTAGGTAAGGTAAAGTACCGCTTGGTTAGCTTAGCTTTACGGCTAGCATGACTTCGGCAGCTTTCTCTCTTGTCCCTCCATCTCTCTCTCCAGAGAGAGATGGAGGGACTTATGTCCCTCCATCTCTTGTGCTGACTTATGGCATTGACTGTCGTGTCTCTGGCTCCAGAGACACGACAGACCACCGTCAAATGCCTTCCAGGGGCCAGGGCTGCGGACATTAGGTCCCATCTGAAGCTTTTGGCCAAGGACAAACGGCGGTATAGCAGGATCGTTATCCATGCTGGTGGCAACGACACCCGGCGACGGCAGTCGGAGGTCACTAAAATTAGCGTAGCTTCGGTGTGTAGGGCTGCCAAAAAGATGTCTGACTCTGTAATTTTTTCTGGTCCCCTGCCTGATCGTACTAGCGATGACATGTACAGCCGTATGCTTTCGTTCCACCTTTGGTTGTCAAGGTGGTGTCCAGAAAACGATGTGGGCTACATTGATAACTGGGGGGCCTTCTGGGGAAAACCTGGACTGTTACGTAGAGACGGCATCCATCCCACCGAGGACGGAGCTTCGCTTCTTTCCAGGAACATTGATAGGGTTATCTCTAGTTCCCCAAAGCCGTGACAACCCAGAGTCCAGCTCAGGGAACCCAGAGTCGAGCTCAGGGAAACCAGAGTCCAGATCAGGGAACCCAGAGTCCAGGTCAAGGAACAGGGACTGCCACCCACCCACTACCCTATAGAGATAGTTTCCCGTCCACTACCCAAAACTAATGAATTAAAAGTTAATGCTACTAGAGCAAAGTATAAAAATCTCATAAAGATAAATAAAACTCGGACTGAACATAAAAACAAATCAATTAAATGTGGTTTACTAAACATAAGATCTCTCCCCTCAAAAACACTCTTAGTAAATGACTTAATTTGTGAAAATAATATTGATTTGTTTTGTCTTGCAGAGACATGGTTGCAGGAAGAGGACCATGTCACAATAAATGAGTCAACTCCCCCTAGCTACTTAAACTTTAGTGTCCCTCGAAGTACTGGTCGAGGAGGTGGAGTAGCAACTATCTTTCATTCCGATTTACTAATTAATCTCCAAAAAAATAATAGTTACAGTTCCTTTGAGCATCTAGTTTTTAGCTTTCCTCATACACATAACAAAGCAGTAAAGCCACTTTTGTTTGTGGTCTTATATCGTCCACCAGGACCTTATTCTCAATTTTTAGATCAGATTTCAGATTTTCTATCTGACTTAGTTTTAAACACTGATAAAGTCATTATAGTCGGAGACTTCAATATTCATGTTGATAATGAAAGTGATAGTCTAAATACAGCTTTTCACACTATCCTAGACTCAATAGGCTTTACTCAAAATGTGCAGGGACCAACACATTCTTGTCACCACACTTTAGATCTTGTGCTGACTTATGGCATTGACTGTGAAGAAATAACAGTCTTTCCACATAACCCTATCCTGTCTGATCATTTCCTTATCACTTTTAAACTTACTCTAATGGATCATATCAAACCTGAAAGAAAACTTCATTATACCAGAACGTTATCAGACAACGCTGTAGCAAATTTTAAAGAAGCTCTTCCAACTTTAATTTCCTCAGTTTATAAATGCAGAACAGAAAACAGTGATTTAACTCGTGACCCCTCACAACTTGACATTTTAGTTCATAGCGTTAATTCCTCCCTGCGTCGGGCAATAGACAAAGTTGCCCCCTTGAAAAGGAAGGTGGCTAGCCATAGAAGATTAACTCCCTGGTTTAATTTAGAGCTACGTACCCTAAAGCAGAATGTTAGAAAACTAGAGAGAAAATGGCGCTCCACGCATTTACATGATTCCTTTTTAATATGGAAAAATAGTTTATTGCTATATAAAAAGAGCCTTCACACAGCTAGAACAGCATATTATTCATCTTTAATCGAGGAGAATAAAAATAATCCTAGGTTTCTTTTTAATACAGTTGCCAAACTCACACAGGATCATAGCTCTATCGAGCCAACCATTCCCCAAGCTCTAAGCAGTGACGACTTCATGCAATTCTTTATAAATAAAATAGACTCCATAAAGAATAAGATAATTGGGAACCTTCCCAATATGCTTGCTTCCTCCTTAGTTAATGAGGCAGCCTCAAAAATGGTGGAACCTAATATATGCTTAAACTGCTTTAATGCAGCCGAACTTTGTGATGTACTAAAATTATTAGCTTCATCTAAACCTTCAACTTGCGTTTTAGACCCAATCCCAACTAAACTCTTAAAAGAAGTTTTCCCTCTGATCGCTGCTCCAATTTTAAATATAATGAATCTATCCTTAGTCAATGGATATGTACCACAGGAGTTTAAGATTGCTGTAATTAAACCTCTACTTAAGAAACCCTCTCTTGATCAAAACGACTTAATTAACTATAGACCGATATCTAATCTTCCCTTCTTATCTAAAATTCTTGAGAAAATAGTTGCACACCAGATATGTGAGCATTTAAACAATAATGAGCTGTTTGAGAAGTTTCAGTCAGGCTTTAGAGCTCATCACAGCACTGAAACAGCTCTGGTGAAGGTTACTAATGATATTCTCATAGCCTCAGACAATGGACTGGTGACCATTCTGGTCCTGTTAGATCTCAGTGCTGCCTTTGACACTGTTGATCACAATATTCTCATAGAAAGGCTTCAAAGTGTCGGTATAATAGGAACAGCACTAGGTTGGTTTAAATCTTATTTGTCTAACAGATTTCAGTTTGTTCAGGTAAACAATAGATCTTCCTCAACCTCAATAGTTACTTGCGGAGTACCACAGGGTTCAGTGCTTGGGCCGATTCTCTTTACTATATATATGCTTCCTATTGGTAAAATAATTAGGCAGCATGGGATAAAATTCCATAGTTACGCAGATGATACACAGCTATATCTATCCATAAATCCTGATGAATCCAATCAGTTAGGTAGACTACAGGCATGTCTGGAAGACATAAAAACTTGGATGACTCTAAACTTCTTGCTTCTAAATTCTGATAAAACAGAAGTTGTCGTCTTTGGACCAGAAGCTCTGAAAAAGAAACTACTTAGTCAGCCCCTTCACCTGGACGGCATTAAATTAGCCTCCAGTAATAAAGCAAAAAACCTCGGTGTCATTTTTGACCAAGATATGTCATTTAGAACTCACATTAAAGAAGTCTGTAGGATTTCCTTTTTTCACCTTAGGAATATTGCAAAAATTAGAACCATCCTGTCCAGGAATGATGCTGAAAAACTAGTCCATGCCTTTGTTACTTCAAGGCTGGATTACTGTAACTGTCTATTATCAGGTAGTCCACAGAATACAATTAAAAGTCTTCAGTTAGTTCAAAATGCTGCTGCTAGGATTCTGATGAATATTAAAAGAAGAGATCACATTTCCCCTGTTTTAGCTTCTCTTCACTGGCTCCCAGTAAAATCTAGAATAGAATTCAAGATCCTCCTTCTGACATATAAAGCCCTTAATAATCTAGCTCCATCATACATAAGAGACCTGATTGTTCCATATGTTCCTAACAGAGACCTTCGCTCTCAGACTGCAGGTTTACTGGTAGTTCCTAGGATTTCTAAAAGTAGAATGGGTGGCAGATCTTTCAGCTATCAGGCTCCCCTCCTATGGAACCGGCTCCCAGGGTTGGTTCGTGAAGCAGACAATTTGTCTATCTTTAAAACTAGGCTAAAAACTTTCCTCTTTGACAAAGCTTACAGTTAGAGATATGTTTATAGGTAGTTAGAGTCAGGTCAGACAGGTAGATAGGAAGAGACAGGTTAATGTTAGTAGTCAGGCAGAGTGTCAAAAGTTAGGAAGAGATAGGAAGAGGTAGAGTAGCTAGGTAGAGATAGATTAATGTAAGCCAGGTAAAGATCCGGAGCCGGTCGCGGCTTACCGCCGCGGAAGAAATGCGCCCCACGGGGGCCAGCCAGCGCCGGAGAGAGGTCCCTCAAGGGGATCCTCCCGCACAGTGCGGCCGCCCATTACCTGCCGGGTTGAATCCCCCGGGCAGACTGTGCGGACCCCACCCGTTTATCTCTTAAACGTTTCTCGCCCTCTTCAACTCTGTCCTCTCAGTTCTGTCTATTTTTCCTTAAGATAGTTGTCGACTATCGGTCTCGTGCCGGTATTTAGCCTTAGATGGAGTTTACCACCCACTTTGGGCTGCATTCTCAAACAACCCGACTCCGAGAAGACCCCGGCATGACGGGGGCCGTTACCGGCCCTACACCGTCCACGGGTCAGGAGGACTCAGACAGAGTGTTGGTAGCCAGGTCTCCTAGTAGCTAGGAGACAGGTTAATGTTAGTAGCTATGCTGCTTTAGGCTAGGCTGTTGGAGGACATTATTAGGGTCTGTTCCTACTTTCTCTCCTACTTCTCCCCAACTGCATGATGTGCTGTCAATTCAAGCACTAACCTGTTTTCTATTATAGTAGGTGCTCCGGATTAGCCCTGCTTGACGACCCTGACTAAGATGGCATTGCAGTGACGGAAAATTCTCCACGTCCTGCAACAAACTTGTGCATCAGTTCTATTGCTCTTTCTGTGTCTCTGTTATGTATTCTCCAAGCCACAGACGGTCGCGGCAGATAACCGCTTGTGCTGAGCCTGGTTCTGCCGGAGGTTTCTTCCTGTTAAAAGGGAGTTTTTCCTTCCCACTGTCGCTGCATGCTTGCTCAGTATGAGGGATTGCTGAGAATTCCACGACGCAATCTTCTGTGGTTCTGTAATTTCTACACTAAACATTGTATTGTAATAACTCTTTTTGTAAAGTGCCTTGAGATGACATCTGTTGTGAAATGGCGCTATATAAATAAACTGAATTGAATTGAATTATCGGCTCGGTGGTGGTAGCTAAATGCGGATTCTGGATGGTTCGGCTCTCGGCACACGTTGCTCGGCTCCCGTTTTTCAGCAGTCGGCAGCCTGAAACTCATGGTACGTACGCACCAAAAGCGAATTAAGCGAGCAGAGAGCCAGGTTTACATGTCGTGTCAATGGAGGAGGCGGGTCATTCATTCTTTATTCAACATGGAGGAGAGAGTGATAAACGCTGTGGCTAACAACCCGCAGCTATACATTACCAGTTGTTTTCTGTACAAAGACAGGAATAAAAATGACCTAGCTTGGAAGAAGTTAAGTGATGAGATTGGTCAACCTGGTAAGTTAATTTCACTTTTGAAAGTTTTGACCGAACCTGTGAAAAAAGGCAGCAAGCTCACCTACTGTTCCGCTATTTTATTATTTTCCCGCCGATGTTTAAAGACTTTTCCGCTAACTAAATAACATGATTATTAAGAGGACTACTGCAGAAAAAAAAGTGGAAGAGCCTCAGGGACACCTACTGCAAGGAGAGGCAGATGGAGAAGGAGAAGCAGAGTGGGTCAGCTGCAGGATCGGCTAGGAGGTGGAAGTTCTCCACGGTCATGGGGTTTCTGGACTCCTTCATGACCCGGAGGGAGACCACCAGCAAAATGGGGAGTATGCAGAGAACATCCTCCCCGAGAGCCAGGGATAGCCTGAAGAAGCTGCAGGGGAGTCCCAGATGGAAGGTATGTTTACAATGATTGAACATAGGCAGTTATATAGGCACATATGTTATTGTTTATTAATAAACAGTATTCAGTGATTCCGCTATAATATGGTTCACCCTTCAAGGTCTTGCTTTTTCGCAGATTTTTTTGTTGTACAGTGCAATTTTAACATGCATCATTCTGAGTCATGATTGGAGGCAATATCCAATCTCCACCGTGTCCTCTCTCCTGTGCTTTGCAAATGTATCGTTTCTGGTTTTGATAATCTTTGTGTTCCATTAAAGTAGCACAAAAATACCCCCATAACTATGATCATCATTCGGAAATAGACACCTGCACTGAGAACTGTAGTGGGAAAAAGGCGTAACATAGTGGCGCGGAGAAAAACGCGGCATAATACTTTTGTTTCATAATCTACAAGGTTTGAACTTTGAGATTAGTAAAGCTAGTGAGAACTGTGACTAAATGTTAATGTATGTCTAAAAAAAGCATATAAAGTGTGTGCCAAGGGGCTAGTTATTTTGAGAACCCCTGCAATAATCAAGGGACCCCTGTAAATAATTTGACTATTTTTTTCAACCTGTTAACATTTAATATTGTCTTGACAGAGTCAACTGATTCTGCAATAGAGCCATCGCCTGTTGCTTCTCCTGGCTCTCCAGTCCCTGGTCCCGCCGCACTCACAGGTGCTGCACCCACAGGTGAATAAACGAAATTGTAGCAGCAATTAATGTAACATGCATAATTCAGATGTACAGCAAGCACTGATAGGTTTTAATATTTGCATGAATTTACTATTTGTGATTAATTACCTTTACTGAATATCTACAACCAATATGATTAATTCAATTCAATTCAGTTAATTTATATGTCCCCATTTCACAACAGATGTCATCTCAAGGCACTTTCCAAGAAGAGTTATTACAATACAATGTTTAATTTAGGAATTAGAGAACCACAGAAGATTGTGTCGTGACTTCTCAGCAATCCCTCACACTGAGCAAGCATGAAGCGACAGTGGAGAGGAAAAACTCCCTTTTAAAAGGAAGAAACCTCCAGCAGAACCAGGCTCAGCATAAGCAGTCATCTGCCAAGACCGTCTGGGGTTTGGAGCAGGCAGCAGAGACACAGAAAGAGCAACAGAACTGAGCAGAAGCAGAGTTGGTAGCAGTACGTGGAGAACGTTCCTCCACTGGAATGCCTTCTTAGACCCTGTCCACACGTAGCCGGGTATCTCCCAAAACGGAGATATTTTTCTACGGTTTGGCCTGTTATCCACACGTAGCCGGAGGTTTTCGGCACCAAAAACGAAGCTTTTTAAAAACTCCGGCCAAAGTGGAGATTTGCGTTTTCTCCGTTTTCGGTATCTGCGTGTGGACGGTGAAAACGGAGTTTTAAGAGCCGTAACGCCACTTTCCGCGACAAAAAATGATCCAACACCTCATGTGCGACCTGTGTTTACTCTAGAAAACAGCATTTATTTCCTCAGAGCTGTGTTGGTATCATCCATTGTTAAAACGCGTCTTGTTTGTTTGCTTTTATAAGCTGTATAACTGCTGCGCGCTGAAGAGAGGATATAAAGTTTCTCTTGGCGGATAGGACTGGGGAGAACTACTGCCCCCTACAGGTTTGCCACGGCTATGAATGTGCTGAAAAACGCATTTATCCGGTTACGTGTGGATGGAGATTTTTTTTTCAAGGAGCAGAGGAAAATCTTCGTTTAAAAAAAAAACCCGGCTACGTGTGGACATGGCCTTAGTCAGGGTCGTCAAGCAGGGCGGGTCAGGAGCACCTACTGTGGGAGACTAAGAGAAAAAAGGTTAGCGCTTGAATTGACAGGACATCATGCAGTTGGGGAGAAGAAGGAGAGCAAGTAGGAACTGACTCTAATAATCTTCTATGGCTAGCCACCTTCCTTTTCAAGGGGGCAACTTTGGTGAGGAGTCAGGATTTAAATCCCTATTTTCTATTGTACTTTTATATACTTAGGAAGCTAAATTTGGAAGAGCTTATTTAAAACTTGCTACAGCATTTTCTGATAAAGTTCTGGTATAATGAAGTTTTCTTTCAGGTTTGAAATGGTCAGTTAGAGTGAGTTTAAAAGTGATCAGAAAATGATCAGACAAGATAGGGTTATGTGGAAAGAGTCAGTCATTTCATTCACAGTCAATGCCATAAGTCAACACAAGATCTAAAGTGTGGTGACAAGAGTGGGTTGGTCCCTGCACATTTTGAGTAAAGCCCATTGAGTCTAAGATAATGTTAAAAGCTGTATTCAGACCATCACTTTCCCTATCAACATGAATATTGAAGTCTCCAACTACAATAAATTTATCTGTATTTAAAACTAAGTCAGATAGAAAATCTGCTATCTGATCTAAAAATTGAGAATAAGGGCCTGGTGGACGATACAAGACCACGAACAAAAGTGGTTTTACTGCTTTGTTATGTGTATGAGGAAGGCTAAAGATTAAATGCTCAAAGGAACTGTAACTATAATTTCTTGGGGGATTAATTAGTCAATCTGAATGAAAGATGGTGGCTACTCCACCTCCTCGACCAGTACTTCGAGGGACACTAAAGTTTAAGTAGCTAGGGTGAGTTGACTCATTTATTGTGACATGGTCCTCTTCCTGCAACTAATTCTCTGCAAGACAAAACAGATCAATATTATTATCACAAATAAAGTCATTTACCAAGATTGTTTTTGAGGGGAGAGATCTTATGTTTAGTAAGCCACATTTAATTGATTTATTTTTCTGTTCAGTCGGAGTTGTATTTATCTTTATGAGATTTTTATACTTTGCTCTAGTAGCATTAACTTTTAATTCATTAATTTTGGGTAGTGGACAGGAAACTGTCTCTATAGGGTAGTGGGTGGCAGTCCCTGTTCCCTGACCTGGACTCTGGGTTGTCACGGCATTGGGGAACTAGAGATAACCCTATCAATGTTCCTGGAAAGAAGGGCAGCTCCGTCCGCGGTGGGATGGATGCCATCTCTACGTAACAGTCCAGGTTTTCCCCAGAAGGTCCCCCAGTTATCAATGTAGCCCACATCGTTTTCTGGACACCACCTTGACAACCAAAGGTGATACAACAGCATACGGCTGTACATTTCATCGCCCAGCAGGTGTGTCGCTGAGCGGGGCGAACCTATTGTTTACAGAAAGGGGTTGGAGTTTGGCTGCGCACTGGGGCCTGGCGCTAAGCTTCCTACGAACAGTCACCCAGCTCGCCTGAGGTTCCGGCTTCATCCGGGAGCTGTTGGAGGACGGTTAAGGAGTCCAGAATAGTTCAAATGTAGATCAATTATAACACAGAGTAAATGTATTAGAAAATAAAATTGTATTGGTGCAAGGGACAGTTGCAACAGCACATGGGGACAGTTGAAACAACACGTTGCAACTGTCCCCATACTGCCAGATTAGCTCAATCTTTTTATGCTAGCTTTGTACAATGAGTTTAACTAAAACAAATTACATGTATTGAGTGCTGAGAAACTCCAGTTTTCAATGATATGAAGTAATACAGCATCTCTCAAACAATTTACATTGAACAAAATATGGACGTTTAAAAATTTACTTTTTTACCTTGAAACTGGTTTCCACGTGAAGCTCTGCACACATGTGGCTGAAAGTGTGGCAAAAGGAGGAGGGGCCTCACTGAGCATGTACAGTATCCATTTTGTTACTGTACCTTGTTCCTGATTGGAGAAAAACACCCTGTTGCAACTGTCACACGTTGCAACTGACCCCAGTCTCCCCTACCGAAGTCCCGCGGTACAGGAGGACGGATTGTCCGGTGCAGGGCGTACCGAACGGTCCGGTACTTTACCCTGTCCCGTTGCATCCCTAAATTGTACTGAGCCATGTTTTGGTTCTTGTTCTGCTTGAGGTTTCTTCCTCTTAAAGGGGAGTTTTTTCCTCTCCACTATCGCTTAATGCTTGCTCAGTATGAGCGATTACTGTCGGTGGAGTCTGCATTAATGGGGCCCAACTACAAATCCTTAAATAGAAAACTTTTGAACTGACTGGAATGTACGGATAATTGAACTGAAATAATTTATCTTGCAAAGTGCCTTAAGATGAAATCTGTTGCAAACCAATGCTATGTAGATAAACTGAATTGAATTTATTTGAAGTGTGAAGGTATCGAAGGAAAAAAAACACATGCAAGGAGAAATAAAAATGCATTCCTGACAGGGCTGTCTAATGTGCAGCTTAAGGGCCATTTGTAGCTCTGGAACTGATTTTGGGAAGGCTCTGACCCCAATTCAAAAATCATACAGGTCTTATGTGGCTCCACAGCACATGGTAATTGATGCTGATTTGTTTTTTAAATGTATTAAGTATAATTTTGCTGAAAAATAATTATTCAAAATAGAAAATGTTCCATGTTACAAAACAAATTATTCATATTTTTAAATAATTGCACCTTCTGCTTTCTTTTTAATTCCATTGTGCAAACAACTTACACAAAAGCAGATCTGAAACCAAACAACAGCTAAATATAGCAAATATTATCAAAGAATGAGTGACCTAGGTTCTGTATATTCATCTTAAAATAGGTCAATTTTGTTTTAAAATTATTATTTTTTTATTTTTGGCTCGTGGCAAAAAAATGGACACCTCTGATCCATGACTTCAAATTAAAGTTCACTAAATCTACCTTATCTTTGACTACATACCCCCCCTTCCTATGGTTGAATGAAACGAGTCCAATGTTGGTCCTACTGCAGCTCATCACGGCATCAAAATGCCTTCTCGTGTGCTTTTATTGTGTAGGGTCACCAGCGGATATGGAGCGGTGTGTGTAAGTGAGACTTGACAGTGTTGAACTGATCCCAGTTTCAGCCTACAGACAACCACAGCAGCAGGTCGCGTCGTTCCTGTGAGGTCCGAGATCCACCGGGGCTCCACGAACCGGAACTGGGAATAGAGACCTGCATCCGAACTCATTCAGCTCTTTGCTTTCATTTAAGTTTGTAGATTTTTCTTCCGGTTCCGAAAGAGGACCCAGTGGTATTTAGGACGCTCAGTGTGGGGAAAGACTCCTGGAGTATTAAGACAGACAGCTTTCGGGTTACCTGCTCACCTGAACATGGCTTCAAGCACCTGCACCAGGTTCACTGATGAGTACCAGCTTTACGAGGAGCTGGGCAAGTAAGTTCTGTTCGATCTTCTGGTTCCAGCAGTGTTCCGTCTTCTACCTGGGTCTACCTGTAGAAGCAGGACGTCTCGCTAAATCTCCGTCTGATTCTTACCTAACACGGCTTGTTCTAGTTCATGTTCTCAGAACTGTTCTTTTGGGTCCGACGTTTTTGCATCGGTTCTGGAACATGGATACGTTCATTTACGACTTCGAGCAGGTTGAAGTGAAAGTTCTGCTCCACACCTGCGTGCTTCAGGCGCAGCTCAGGTGTTTCACATTATTCCTCCTGTTTGCTTTAGGAGGGCGTGGTTCTGGAGCTCCTTCTCACTGAGGAGAGATCCAGAACTGCTTCCTGCTCCGCTGTCTGCAGCAATGTTGCTCAGAAGGAAATCAGTAAGAGAGGTCAACAACTTGTATGAATAGAAGTTTGAGCAGTTTAAACTTGAACTCACAAAACGCTTCTGTATGTTCTCTGCATGTTGCAAGTAAGTAGGGAATGACCGGAGGGCCAAAAAAAGCTCTTCAAAAACTGAAACCATATTTTCCACTTAGCTTTTTTCCCCAAAGGTGGGAAGGTGGAAAGAGTAGGATATTCTACTCAAGTTAAAGTACTACTACTGTAATTAAATTTTATTCAAGTAAAAAATAGATTAGCAGTTTTAAAAGTTACTAAAATAAAAATAAAAAGTGATTTATTAATAAGGTAGCCTAATCGGATTAAAAGTTACATAGTTTATTTTACATCAGTCACAACTGAATAGTGCAAAAAAAAAAACAATGGGACGTGAATCTCAAAGTAGCTGCTTTTTCATAATCTTTTTTTTAATTGTAATTGTGGGTTAAACTTAAAACTTGTCAGATAAGTATAATAGCTGCTAAAATTTAATTTTCTCCAAATTCCCCTGCTAGTTTGTGTCCACCCTAAAGCCTGCTGCACACCAAGGGGCTAACTCCGCCTGCAGAATGTGAAGCCAACGCGGAAGTGACAAAAAATTGCAGTTCAGCCCTCATCCGCTGGGGGCTGGCTGCAAAAAGGAGCAACTTCCCATTGACTCCGATGTTAAAAAGGCCAACTTTACAGCAAAAATAAACATGTTTACAGCCTGGTTCAAAACACCATTTTAGGTTAGATAGTTCAGGTTTACCATCATGACAACTCTGAGGGGGGTGAATTTTTTTGTAACTCCTCCGTTAATTTGTAATTTAATTGTGAAATTATGAACAATTGGGGGCTTCATACCGGCTGAAGCTTAACGAGCTTGGGGGGGTTCTGTAAGGTGGCAGAGAGGAATGCTGTTCTGGTCGGAGCTTTTATCTCTTTCTACACGCGAGTTGGAGCAGGCGATCGGTTGGGTAGCAGCAGAGCAGCAATGTCGGCAGGACCGCGACGACGCGGTAGACCCGGTCAGGTAGAGCACCTCGAGACTCAAGAGCGGGAGACGGTTATATCAGGCTGGAAGACTACAGAGTTGGACTCTAGACAGACTGGAAGATCGCTGGTTAGATCAGTACTGGTGTGAGGAACACAGCTGGAGGCATTAAACTAATGGATGTCTGATGTGAGGTGAGTCAAAAGCCTTTTATTTTTATTTTTTAGGGGATCTGAATTTTCATGATGACTTTGTGACTACTTTTAGCTGGATGTGTTGTTAAGATAAGCCGACTAATTCCTCACCCTCCTCCGATGGTAATGGAAATAACACAATATCAGGCCGTATTGATCTGACCCATTCTACTCGAGATGTTTATGCGTCTAAAGGGATCAAGTTGAAAAACGGTGTAAAAGTCTCTCCACCGCGGTCTTCTGGCTGAAACTGGCTGCAGCCTACGTTAGCTTCAGATGGCTCCCGACTAGCTTCTGACTAGCTTGTAGCTACGTCGGCTCGGAGCGTTAACCCTCCGCCCCCAGCCCCACAGCGCCACTCTCAGCTCCACCTCTTTGTCTATTTTTGGAGTTTCTGAGATTGACTAGGCGAGTGACGCGGACAAGATGGCGGCGGTGGGAACCGCCCAACTCGCCTCATTTTTGCTATTCAGAAACCTAGGGGGGACTTACCGGAAGGTTAGTCCATTGTTTTATACAGTCTATGCTGCACACAAGAGCAATCTGCTGAGCTGACAGCTCACGAATGCCTGTTAGCTCAGCAGATAGCAGATTGTGCTCAGCTAATTTTTGGTGACTTTCCTGCCTCATGAGGCGCTGAGGTGAAAATCAAACAGGTTTGATATTTTCACTTTGCGATGTGAAAAACTTGTTGTGTGCGCTCTCTGTAAGCTGTCTACTGAGCCCAAATATTCAAGCATCTAGTGATTTGTAGAGCAGCACCAATGCCTCAGCGCTTGTGTCTAACTCATAGAGCGAAACCCTGTATCGGTGCGTTTATGGCTTTAAGAAATAGTCACGTGACCGATACAGCTACTGTGTCATCTGTCACTTAAGTGCCAAGCTGTGTTTAAAAGCCGGAGAGTCTCCAGCTTTCAATGAATGCTTCTCTATCGAAACTTTATTTTCTGAACCAGACTAATTCCCAGAAAACCAACATCATGGAGCCAGAAAGAAAATGCAAGGTTTCTGATATGTGGGATCATTTTGGTCTTGTATCAGCAAATAAAGTATTTGCTTTATCACAGAGCCTAACATGAACAGGTCACACATTCAACTTGGATAAAAACTGACATTATCAAACTTCTTCATGGTCACTTTATTCATAGTGAATAAATGCAATTTTATTTATTTATTGAATATCAAGCTACCAGGAAGCATGAGTTGGACCAGGCATTTCATTATTAAGGACTGCCAACCTCTCAGCATTCTTGAAATTGAGGGATTCAGGGAACATGCTGGTGAAGGTTCTCAGTCATCCAGGTCATGGTAATCCAAAGGGTTTAAGTGCAGGCAACTGGACTTTTTTTGGTTTCTTGAAGACGTATCACTTCTCATCCGAGGAGCTTTCTCAATTCTAAATGGACTATGGGAGAAATCAATCTTATAAGCTGTGGCTCTCTATTGTTATTGAATTGAAATGAGCCGATACTACTTTTGGTCACCCGCCTTCCCATCCCCGGTGGGTCGTTGGCCTCTATTGAGAGGGAGTCGTTGTGCTGATTAGATGCAGGCCTTTGCGACCTAAGCTGAAAATGTTGGGGTATCCGATTTAAAGCTCCACTATATGTATTGGACAATTGAACCCTAAGGCCCCCACCCCTATTCAAAGTGGGTTTTTCACGTTTAACATAGAGGGCTTCCTTCACTCCTCTCTCAAACCATCTATTTTCCCTGCCTAAAATGTGTACTCAAAAGTGTGTCCCTTGTCCTTCAGATGTAAGTGGACTGCAGAGTCTTGGCCTGAACCGGTGGCGCTCCTGTGTTGTGCCATTCATTTGTGTAATTGTTGTTTTGTTTCCCCAATGTAAAGTTGCTGCTTACGTTACGTGCTGCTCCTGTAATGTTTTGCTCCTGTAACGTGCTGCTTACAGTAGTAGCCAGATAGAAGTTCCCGTGATTCCTTGGCAGGACATCTGCAGGACCGTGACTGGTCCGTGGTCGCTCCGTGGGGGAAATTTGATCCCCCGCAATGACGCAGTGAATGCAGCCACGCCTGTTAACTCCCCTATGTAGCCAGTGTGAAAATCAGCTGCAGTGCTTAATTTTTCCACGGGGAGGAGCAGTGATTGGTTTGTGTTCTGAAGTAATCATCAATCATTTTTCCTCCTGCTTTTTCACTCAGACAAATTGCCTCCAATACAGGCGATCTACAGTATAGTAGTTTCAATTTATATCTATTTATATAATTACTTGTCTAAAGATTTTGCATTCTAATAAATGTTTGGCCTGAAGCATACTGTGCGCAAATAAAGTCCAATAAATGCTGTACAATACTGTGGTGTTTTAGGACCCCTTCACCAAACCAGGAAATAAACAATCCGCGTTTACCTTAAACTACAAATCATTGTGAAATTACAACCGTAACTAGCTGAAGACAGATACTGTATTGCTCTAAAGCCTTTTTAAAAATAAGATCTGACAAACGGCTGACACAGAGCTGGGAAATTACGCTGAATTTGACCTAGTTTTATCTATATATTTTTTCTATTTTTTCCAGAATCACGGAGCTATGAAAGATGACCGAAATGTTGAAGAGCCATGAGAAATAAAATGAAATTGAACAAGAATGACGGGAATTTTAATTTTTAATTTATTCCTCTTATTGTAGGCTATACTGTAAGTATAAATGTGTTACAAGGCGGATACGTTCGAAATTTACAAGATGTCTTACAGTTCACAGTAAACCGATGAGTAGCCTGCTGGGGTCTCATCGGTTTCATAGGAAAAGGGTTGAAACTTATTTAAATTCAGAGAATATTTAGAGAATTTTTTAGAAGATAAAGTGGCAATTTTGAAAGGGTGAAATGCATTAACTGCTGTTTCCGTGTCTGCGGAATTCTTCTTGTCTCCCTTCAAACATCATTCCTTATTATTTTCTAAGTCACCCTATTAGTCTACTAAATCAGAATTGTGTATATATATATATATATATATATATATATATATAGGCCCACTACAGAATCATAAGCGTTCGTATAAACGGACTGTCACAAGTTAATCTGGAGTTTTCTCTCAAAGCGCAGAGCTGTAGGTCATTATAAACAGGGTTCAGCCTGTGTCTGTGCAGATAGCCTAGTGGTTGAATAGGATCCTGGCTCGAGAACGGGTCTCGTTTTTTGACAACTTTTTTAAAAACATTTTTTTAATGTAAAGTTTGACTGTTTAATGGGCTACAAAATTCACAAATGTGTCCAAATTGTGGACAACCAAAAGAAAGGCACACTGTTCTCCTTGACTGATACAGATCACTGTATATGTAATATTCCCTCCGGTCCAGCTCCCACAGAAGATGTAATGTCCCTTCTTCTTGAATACTTCTAGGGCCACGTCCACACTAAGCCGGATAATGCCTTAAACGTATAATTATTTAGTCTACACCCCCCTATCGTCCACACTAACCCGGCGTCGTTTAAGGTCTGTGGCCGGATAACTATTAGCCGGGTAAGAGAGCCGTGTAAATCTTAATTCAACGGCTAAACGACCTAGTGTGGACAGCTTCACCGGATAATGAAAGGAAGTGGCGTCACTGAATGCTGCGTCAATAACAATACGACACTACAGACAAAGACAACAGCGAAGAGTAATAAATCGATCTAGTCGTCTGTCCGTACCAAAAACTCTCTCTTCTTCTGAGCAGCTATTGTTCTCTTCGGTTAACGGGACAAGCAGATATGTACTGTGCTGTAGAGCTTCTTGTATATATTATGTAGGCGCTGGCGTCACGTAGATTATACGCATGTTCCGTGCGTCTTTTCGCGCATGCCCAGTATTTGCACAGGTCGGTATGGGATTGCGCAATCATGGGAACTTAAACGGACCTTAAACGGGGCGTAAATGCTCGTGTTGAGTGGATAACATTAGGCGTCTAACTCCCCGTATAACCTTATCGGCTTAGTGTGGACGTAGCCTTAGTGTGGACGTAGCCTAGAAGTTTGTTTCTGAACATATGATTTAAGCTCTGACAACAAACACAAGTCAAAGTTCAACCACTATCTGCATTTTAGGCAGGCTTTGTAGCCTATGTGATTTGTGTGACAATGGGTGACCAATGGCCCATCGGTGCAAAACAAAAGGTTGAGCAATAAGCTGGTGAAGGTTTTCAGTCATCCAGGTCATCGTACTCAATAGGGTTTAAAAGCAGGCAACTGGACTTTCTTTCTTCAAGAAACCAAAAAAGTCTAGTTGCCTGCATTTAAACCCTTTTGAGAAAAGCAATAATATTAAAGCAATAATTAGCAATAATAATGCTAATTCCCTGGGGGAGGGGGTGTTTAGTACTACGCAGAATTGCTTGCTGTTTCCTCCTCATCTTCCTTTCCACCACAGTTCTACAGGGTCCGTGTCCTGAGCCAGCAAAGCCTTTCTGATCAGTTTGTCCAAACTTCTGCAGTTTTGTGCAACTTCCCCAGCAGGGAACAGCATACAGCAGCAGACTTCTGAGGACTGTGTGGTAGAACATCTGTAGCATGTTATTGCAGACACTGAAGGACCTGGGGTCTCATTTATAAACGTTGCGTACGCACAACACGGGGCCTGAAAATGGCGTACGCCACTTTCAAAGCAAAAGTTGTGATTTATAAAAAACAGACTTGACGGGAAAATGTGCGCACCTGTACGCCAACTCTGACCCGTGTGTACCGACATTTTGGAGACAAGGGAATCGACGACGCAGTTGGTGAGGCGGTGAACTGCAGCCAGACTGCATATTACTCCTCTCACACATATCATTTCACCTCACATCAAACATTAATTATGGATTCATGTTATTATAAACATCCAAACCTGCAATGATATCTACATTGTAGCTTTGCAGTCAGCTATAGCTCTTCTACAAACATTTTTCAATATTAAAATAGATACATAAAATGTATCTCAAAACCTTAAACTCAGACAAAAGGGCTGGGACTGTATGCCAATTAATAAATTGAATCATCTGTGTATATATATATATATATATATCATTGATTGGTACGTTCATTGTCCAAGGAAGGAAGCAAACAGTCTTATTGCTGCCAATAGAAATACCCCAACTACTTTCAAGCGTAATATTTGAGATGGATGCACTGGCTTTGCTGGAAGATTATGCAAACGGAAAGATTAGGAGATAACGCGTGTTCATGGATCAGGCGGACCTCCTTGCCCATGATGATGACTGGCTAATAAGCAGATTCAGATTCCCTAGAGCTGTGCTCTTGGATATCTGTGCTGAATTTGGCCAGGCTTTGGAGAGACCGTCCAGGCGGAAACGGGCCATTCCGGTCCAGCTGCAGTTGCTCACCACTCTGGGGTTTCATGGTTGTTACCAGCGGGAATTAGCCGACAGCTATGTGTCTGAGTGACATGATTCTTACTATTCTTCCCAAAGTCCCTTTTTGGAAATAATGCCTTCAAATATGTTATATTTATTAACAAGGTCTAGGATATTGCAGCCGTCCCTGAGCGCAAATAATGCCTCCAGTCTAGGATGGGATCATTAAAATGAGCAGGCGATACATCACATAAACTTCCATATACTGTGGGGGAGCAGGCTGAAATTAAGATGCAATTTGCAGCAATGTCCGGTTTCCCAAACATAATCGGCGCAAGTTTTTTTTTTTTCCTCGACTTTGAGGTCAGATCCCTTTTTTTTTAGTTCGGGTCAGTCTGCACTGCAGACGCCACATGCTGCCACTCGCAGTTCTTCCTTTTATTTCTGACATCGCTGCTGTGTCCACCAAATAAAATGTCTCTTCTAGCCTCAACTTCACCCACTAGCACTTCAATCAACATCTCCGTAAAGTTTCTCTTCTTGTTTTTTTTTGTTGTTGCCATATTTCCCCTCTTCTTTATATGCATTAATATTCATGTCCTGCTTTGCATAGCCGGATTTGGGCATGTTCAGGGCGGGATATAAGCCAAATTAACGTGCGCAAACTTCCAAGAAGACTGTGATTTATAAAGGGGAAATTGCTTACACCTGTGCATAGGCATGGTTTTATAAATCAGAAATCTTTTTGGCGTACGCAAACTTTTTGTTTTGGTCGTACGTACACTTTTAGTAGAGATTCTACGCAGTGTTTTATAAATGAGACCCCAGAGCTGTCAGAGGAAGAAAAAGTGACTCTGTCCCTTCCTGTATGCTGTATCTTATACAAAATCTTCAGAATGTCTAACAGTAGGGCACTGTGAGAATGAGAGTATTAAACAATGGAAACTAAATTAATTTATTGTAATTAAACAGATACAACAACAGCACAGATTAACTCTGCAAATTTTTTTTGCATGAATAAGTTGAGTCGATCTTTTACATGTAACAAAGTCAAACTGCTTTCACCACACCTCAGACGTCACTATGTATATGTAAAGATCAATTATTTCTGAGACAGTTAACAACTATAAAAAAATCGTTAACATCTGATCTCAGAATCTGTAACTTTATGATGATGATTAAAATAATCTAATATTGTTACAAAGACAAACATTTCAATGTAAACACCTACTACAAATCTGGATAATGTATTGCTCCAGTCTGAGTAAATAGTGTGCTGAACATCACAGCGATTTTTAATATTAAGGTGATACTGTGGAAGAGGTCAGGCTGCTTCCATCTTTAAGGCTTTAATGACTGACAGGTCAGCGCATCATTTATTTTTACCCTAAACAAGTTTCTGTCAGCATGCTAAAAATCATCCATGACTATCATGATATAAAACAAGACAATAACGTGTTCTTTCTATTAAAGTCCTTATGCTATCAACATTAAATCAAATAATTTTTCTTGGCTTCACTCTGGATCCATGACAACAGGAAGCTTCTGTAACATGCTGATGGTCTCAAATGGGTTGAATCATCAAAGATAAATATATATTTAAATCATACAAGAATATACTTGGTTTTATCAAAACACATATAAAAAGCCTCCAACAGCCCAAATTTCAGGGACAAAACCAAACATCTTTAGCTGACATCTTCATTGGATGGTTTATTCAGTTATATTTATCAATATTTTATAAATAATGAGAAGCAAAAACAGCTTCTTGGTTGGTTCATCTTCCTCACATCTCTGTTACTGTCCTGTAAACCGCTTCCTGGACATATCTGCCGAGACCAGGGACAGGATTATGTAAAAAAAATTCAGACACTGAAATTCTGCCTCTGACGTTGTGTGCTGTATTATGTGAGAGAAGCGCCATCTTCTGGTCTTGTTCTGCATTTCATAGAGTGGGAGGAGTTACAGTAAAACCTATTCACGCCCAGGAGATGGTGGGGGTCATTCCAGCTGCTGGAACTCTGCTTGGAGTCTGCTGGAACTGTGCTGGGATGGGAACTTTTATCTGGCTACTTCTATACTTTACGTGTTGCTCCTGTAACGTGCTGCTTACTTTACGTGTTGCTCCTGTTACGTGTTGCTCCTGTAACGTTTTGCTCCTGGAATGTGCTGCTTACTTTACGTGTTGGTTCTACGACATGCTGCTTCTTTAATGTGCTGCTTACGTTACGTGTTGCTCCTGTAACGTGCTGCTTGCGTTACGTGTTGCTCCTGTAACGTGCTGCTTGCGTTACGTGTTGCTCCTGTAACGTGCTGCTTGCGTTACGTACTGCTTGCGTTACGTGTTGCTCCTGTAACACGCTGCTTGCGTTACGTGTTGCTCCTGTAACACGCTGCTTGCGTTACGTGTTGCTCCTGTAACGCGCTGCTTGCGTTACGTGTTGCTCCTGCAACACTCCGCTTTTCCGGAGGTGAAAGAAAGAAATCTTAGAAACCTGTTTAATATGGGATTTAAATGTCATGTCTTGGTCAAATGCTACACTGAGGTTCTTTACATTATTACCAGAGGCCAAATTAATCCCATCCAGATGAAGTGATTGATTTAGCGGTTTCCTTTTTAAAGGTTCTGGTCCAAAGACAACAACTTCTGTCTCTTCTGAATTTAAAAATAGAAAATTCAGAGTCATCCAGGTTTTGATGTCTTCCAGACATGCTTTTAATCTACCTAACTAATTGGTTTCATCAGGTTTTATGGATAAATATAATTGTGTATCATCAGCATAACTGTGGAAATTCATTCCATGTTGTCTAATTATTTTACCAATTGGAAGCATATATATAGTGTGATCGGATTCTAGACTCTTAATTATCTATTATTTTAAATCCATAACAATATTAAAGAGAATCAGTCCAAGAACAGAACCCTGTGGTACTCCACAAGTAACCCTTGAGTGTGAAGAAGATTTATCATTGACATTAACAAACTGGAATCTGTCGGACCTATATGATTTAAACCAGCCCCACATTTTGGAATGTGGGGTAAAGTAAATTCAAAGGTTATCAAAAAATGGTCAGATAGGACTGGGTTATGTGGGCGGACTATTAGTTCATGACACTCAATGTCATATGTCAGTACAATGTCTAAAGTGTGTTGACCAGAGTGTTGTGGTTCCCTTCACTTTCTGAGTGAAGTCACATAAGTCTAATATAATATTAAATACTGCAGTTAGGCTGAAATCCCCTATTATAATTACCTGATCAGTGTTTAAAATTAAATCGGGTAAAAAAAGCTGAGATCTGGTCCAAGAATTGAGAGTAATGGCCTGTTGGTCGATACAAAACCACAAACAAAAGTTAAATTAAATTCACTTTAATTCATATAGCGCCAATTCACAACAAATGTCAGCTCAAGGCACTTTATAACAAAAGTCGTTTAAATACAATCACACAAACATTACAATCAGTTAAAAGTTTTCTATGTTAGAAATCACAGTAGATTGCAAAAAAAGTGGTTTTAATGTTTTGCAGCTTGGATGAGGAAAACTAAGGACTTAAAATCATCATCACAGAAAAGATCATTCTTATAATAAATGTCTCAATATAACTTCTCAATAAATATAAAGTTTTCCATAACAAGATGTTCAAAAGAGTTGTAGTCAATAATTTGTCTAATTGGTCGGGGGACGGAGGGAGGAGGATGAGGAGGGCAGCAGAGGGGTCCTGGTTAGGATACTTCCATATTTCCATTTCACGCACATGTAAATGGCACATTAAAGCATGCCCAGTTTGCTTTGGACATTCTTCAAGGTGCGAATGTGCCAGTGACCAGCTAGGGGCGTATCACGCTTTTTGGGCGCGTCTATCATGTTCGCAGTGTAAGCACCATTGGACTCTTAACGTAGTGGACGTTTGTTACTGCCACAACAGAGCAGTAGATCGCTTGTAGCTCAATGCCCTGCCCGCCCTGATCCTGCTCAGTTGCTGCTTGAAGCCGCCGCCTGGTCCCACCTGTCCTCTGATGTAAAATATTTTCTGTCTAAAATAAACGAATGCACACTAAAATCACCTCTTACTCAGCCTTTCATTTCCTCACCTAATCTGATCTGTGTGATCACTTCTAAGTTTAAACTGGACTCTAAGAAATAAAGAAAGGAGTAGGAATCCAACACTGAATTAAAGGCTGTTTGAAGCCGGACATCAGTAAGAACCCACACACATTTTACAAATTGTTTACATTTTAAAGAACATGTACATTTAATCACTACTGGACATTGGCTATAGAACAGGACGGGGGTGGGGGGTTGATGTGGTCCTTGTTATCGTCCACTAATCCTTATCGAGGTGAAATGCTCAACATACCGTGATATTAATTTGAGCTCATATCGCCCAGCACTAATTCCCATACACGGTTGAATATTAAGAGTTCCCTAAAATTCACTCAAATATCTTTTAATTTTTAAAATAATGAAATTGTATTCTAATACTGAAGTTTGGAGCCATAGGAGGTAAATTACTAATCTACGGGATTCAGGTCGGGACGGGAGTCTTTCTCCCTAGATTTTTTCGGGACAAGATTTTTTTGGGGGGGCTGTCACGTGATCGGGACGTGACGGGAGTATTTTTTGGGGATCGTGACGGGACGGGAGCGACAGTTGATTCCAGTGTCACCCTCTACTTTGCATGTAAAGAGTCTATAGAATATTGACCTTTTTAAGATGAATTACTGAAGTAAATTATGTCTATAAATTAATATATTTATAAAAATAATTTATTATAAATAGTTGTGTACCATAATTTAGATAATAGACATTTTTCGAGTTTATCCTGTACCTGTAAAAGATAAAAATAGGTCTTCAACTTGGAAAAGCGTCACCCTTTGTCACCTCCCACTCATGTACAAAGTATTCTGCTCTGCTCAAGTCAGTGCTGTGCACACACACAGCTGCGTACACAGCCCATATTTGACAGGTTTCTGCCAAACTTGACTGAGGCATAATGCAACAGACCACTGCAAGGGTGGGGGACTAGAGACATAATATCTCTTTGTGTTTTATGAAATAATTTCCTGTTTATTAGAATTGCAATTTCTAAGCTCTGTTTCATCGTATAATTTGACATGATAAAAAATTAGCTTTTGTCAAATGTTTTCCTCATGAAAATTGTTCACATGCCACTGTTATATTGATAGAATGAAATATCAACTCTTTTATATATAGAAATAATTAGTAAAATATTCAACCAGTCTAATAGTTTGATTTCAGTAATTGGATGACACAGAACCATTTTCTTCGAGTGCTTTTAACAATTCAATTATTAAGCCTAATTTCTAAAGCATGAATTTATAAAAAAATCTAAAATTTAGCACAAATATTTAAATACTTGAAAGCTGTGAACATCAAATTAAAAAAATTTACCTAGCAAATCGTAAAAAGTTACTTCCATTACAGGTAGAGTATATAATAACTGATTTCTCATAAATTCTCTTTAAATTGTAAAAGGCCAGTGTTGTACATTGAGCATGAATTACATTCAACAGTATGGTGATTTAAATCAATCTTAGTGTCCGTTCTTTTTTGAATAAACTTGACCATTTTGCACGCGTTCAATTATTGCAAAATGCTGTGGCCAGGTATTAAACACCAGGAACACAACTCCTGTACTGGCAGGATTACACTGGGTTCCTGTATGTTTCAAAATTGGTTTGAAGATTTTTTTTTTCTATCTCTTAAAGTTCTCCTTCACTGGTGTTTTTATTAATTTTTCAGTGTTCTCTGGTATGAAAGAATGCCATCTTAGCGCTTTCTGTAAAAAAAATAATTCCTAGTCTATTTCAGTTTATACCAGTTCAGAGTGAGAGTGGGCGTGGAGACTCAACAAGATGTGGGGGGCTTGCTCATTAAGATTAATGACATGTAAGTTTCTATCCTCTGATTTCCTAACTGCAATACTGTTCTGACACTGTCTCAGTTTACTAAAATCAGCAACACGAGACAAGAATGGTGCCGGTATTTATAGCTTGACAGAGTTTACCACCCAGTTTAGGCAGCATAACCAAACAAGACTGGACTCCAACGTGCTACTGGACGCAGCAGTACTCCACCACCACAGCTACTGGAGTTACAGTCTTCAGGACGCCGCAAGCAGATAGGTATTCGGCACCACGGTCTCCTTCTTTGCTATGAGTTACTTCTTGATAATTTATTGTCTTCCGCTTAGCAGTATGCTTAAATCCAGCGATTTGTCTTGTCTGATTTGAGCTAATACCTTGTTTAGAATGAGTGCCGCCACCGCCGCCGCACCCATCGCACGCTCACACACACAGACACACACACACACACACACGCATAGCTGACGAGCTGGGAGAGCTTATGGCAGCTACATAGACCGGGAGATTTAACCAGCGGCGGATTCAGCTGCTGATATTACAATTTGTGGTTTGAAGTGTAGGTTACATTTGAGGATAGTTAAAACAACATCTCTTGCTAGGATGTGGTCACAGATTATCGCTGTTAGCTGAGGTAGTACATTTCATTGTCATGGCACGTTTTAACAGAATACCTGAAAAGAAAAAAAATGTGAAACGTAAAATATTACTTACTGCCTGGGAGCTGGTGTTTCATGGTAGATCCTACTTATAAGTTCAATTTCAAGGCAAAACCAGTACTGTAAGCTCCATAGCCTTTAGAAGCTGCAAGAGGCTCAGCTTTTGCCAAAAACAACGTTCCCGTGGGCTGTCCAAGGTGAGACCATGAATGCTAAGTTAGCATTATGACGTATGGTTGATAGACTTTTTCAAACTCAGGCGTTTTCTGGTCTTTTCTTCATGTAACTGATTCAGGGATTGGAGTTTGTATAACATTTTCATATGCAGCATTCTTTCAGAACATATAGTGACTGATTTTAATTAAAGAAAACTTTTTTATGTTCTGTGAAGGAGAACTTCAATTGATTTGCTTCACCTGTACGTCCTTTTTTGGTCCTTTAGGTCTGGAGATCAGTATTTAACTGTTTAATCCTTTTGTTACAAGTCCTGTCGTGGCTGTGCTTTTTCAGTATGTGCCCCTACACTTTGGAACCAACTAACACCTGAAATCCGACTATCTCCATCTCTCACGACTTTTAAATCTTTGTTTAAAAATAATTTTTCCTCCTTGGCTTTTAATTGGTCTTAATTTATTTTCTTTATTTTATTCTACCATTTACCCTTGCTTGGATTTATTGTCTTGTTTTTAATTCACATTGTCCTTGTGAGAGATTTCAGGAGGCTGGTGGTTATTCTCGTCGTCAACCAATCAGCAGGACCGATACCTGCTCTTTTCTGCAAGACAGAACAAGCTGAGCACTGCTCGTTCACTACAGAATGACCTCCAGAGGGCCATTGGTGTGAATGTCTCTACCCAAAATCAGGAACAGACTTCCTGAAGACGGCCTGAGGGTCCGACGTCCAGTAGTGGGCCCTGTGCTCACTGCCCAGCACTGTGGAGCTTGACTGGCATTTGCTCAAGAACACCAGAATTCGCAAGTCCGCCACTGGCACCCTGTACTTTTTACAGACGAGAGCAGGTTCACCCTGAGCACCTGTGATAGACGTGAAAGAGTCTGGAGAAGACCAGGAGAATGTTATGCTGCCTGCAACGTCGTTCAACATGACAGGTTTGATGGTGGGTAAGGTATGGTCTGGGGAGGCATATCCATGGAGGGATGCACAGACCTTTACTGCCTAGGAAATGCTGCTCTGACTGCCATAAGGTATCAAGATTAAATCCTTGAACCCATCGTCAGACCCTACGCTGATGCAGTAGGTCCTGGTTTCCTCCTAATGCACGACAATGCCCGGTCTCATGTGGCAAGAGTATGCAGGCAGTACCTGGAGGATGAAGGAATTGAAACAATTTATTGGCCTTCACGATCCCCTGTTATATACCCAATAGAACATCTGTGGGACATTATGTTTTGGTCCATTAGGTGCCGCCAGGTGGCTTCTCAGAATGTACAACAGCTCAGGGATGCTCTCACACAGATCTGGGAGGAAATGCCACAAGACACCATCCGTCGTCTCATTGGGAGCATGTCCGGACGTAGTCAAGCATGGATACAACCTTGTGGGGGCCACACAAGATACTGAAAGCATTTTGAGTTACAGAAATTAAGTTTTTGAAAAAATGGACTAGCCCGTCACATCTTCATTTCACTCTGATTTTAGGGTGTCTACACAATTGAGCCCTCTGTAGGCTGAAAACTTTTATTTCCATTAAAAGACTCTGCATCCTTTTGTTCCTAAGACAATGCCGTGTTGTTAGTTGTATAGATATCCAACTTCCTATTGAAATCTGATGTATCTAATGCGTTTCTTTAAACTGCTCCTTTAATTTTTGTGAGCAGTGTCTTTAGCACAGAAACATAACCGGCAAATCTGTCATGTTTTCATCTCTGCCTAAAAACCCTTTTTTGAGTTGTGCATACACGGACACATCTTTAAAACACTGAATTCTTGAGGAAACCGTTCTCATCGGTCCTATATGAAAAGCTGAGAACAAGTCTAATTGTTTTAGTGTATCACAGATTTTGTCTTCATCCAAAATTGAAATACCTTTTAGAAGTGAGCTTAGTCCATTAAGTGCACATCTGAAACAGTTAATGTATTTTTGTATTATTTAATAAAGGTTTGAATAGTAGATACTGGCAGAGGACGCTGTCCCTGTAGCTTAAGGTAAATCATGTAAACATTTCTGAGATTCACTCCACTAAAGTTAGTGCCTTAGTCCTAGGATTTTCTGGATCAGACACAATAGAGCCACAGATATCACGTGACTCTCAGAGCATAGCCGCAAGGTGGATCTAACGGATTTTATTCCATCAGAGTTTACTTCCCGTTAAAACCAAACATATTATTGTTTCTGGAGAGGCCTATCTTGACAAGACTGGAGGAGTTTACCACATCTGACATTAGGTACAGATATGTGTATTTTGCAATAAAATAAATATTGGATCTGTACAGTAGACAAAAAAATTCTATATTTATATGCTTTATTGACGCTTCAAAAGCATTTGATCATGTAAATCATGAATTTTTGAAAAAAAAATTGCTCAATAAGCCATATCGGTATTGCGAGTGCGCATGCTCATGAATGCGGCTTGGACCCCCGGTCACGGCTTTTGGAACCCAAACAAACCCGCGGATCTACTATAAACAGCGTATGCATGTGTGTGTTTTCATTAATACGGAGCCTATTAAAGCCTCTTAAGGGCTGTTTTTGGCGGAATTTTCAAGTATACCCGGTACTCATTGTGTTGTGGTTGGCTGTAGACACTCTAGTTACCAAATTAAACGATGGAGAATGCAAAACGAAAGCGTGTATGAATGATACCGACCTTTGTAATGAACCACCCTTTATTTTATATACATTACATACAGAAAAGAAGTATCTGAATGGACTTGCGAGTTGAATAAACAAGGTTATAAATGTGATTAAACATGTTAATTGTTCGATATATCTGTTGATCGTCTAGATCTAAAAGTTTTATTTTTGTTAGCATAGTCATTAGCACGCAGGCTGCGCATAGCCTACTGCTGGAAGTCCATGTGAATGATTATTGTTTGTAGCATGTCAGCCTTATCCGTGATCTTACTACTTTTAAAAAGTAAAAATCCCATTCAAAAATACAAACTGAGTTTAAAAGCACAACGGAAGCTAATAAGCTACGTACTAACTGTTAGCCATATATTTAACAATATATGGCTAACAGTTAACAATATATTGCTAGCCCATATTCAATTCAAAAATACTTTATTGATCCCAGAGGGAAATTAAGTGTTGTTGTAGCTCAATTCATTTTTCAAAGAGTTGTTGTAGACCATGATGGCTGTGGGGAGAAAGGATTTCCTGTAACATGTTGCAGTGAAACTGAAGAAGCCTCCAGCTGAATATACTCTGTTGCTGCAGGACAGTCTCATGTAGAGGATGCCCAGGGTTGTCCATAATCTTTTTAATTTAATGAAAAATCCTTCTTTGCATCATTCTCTCCAGTTGTTCCACAGTCGTCCCCAGAACAGAACCAGCCTTCTTTATCAGGTTGTTGAGCTGTTTTGAGTCCCTGGCTCTGATGATGCTACCCCAACAGATGATGGATGAACAGATGACACTCTCCATAACAGACTTGTAGAAGGACCTCATCTTCCTCAAAAAGTCCGATCTGCTCTGTCTCTTTTTGTAAACTGCTTCACTGTTGATTCTCCAGTCCAGTCTGTTGTCCAGGTGAACTCTGAGGTGTCTGTACTCCTCAACCACCTCCACTTCTTCTCCCATGATGGAGACAGCCTTTGACTTGTCTCTCTTTCTTCTGAAATCTACGATCATCTCCTTTTGTTTTTGTTCACATTCAAGGTAAGATGATTGTATCCACACCATGCCACAAAGCGCTCCACCAACTCTCTGTATTCAGCTTCTTCACCATCTCTGATACAATTGACAATTGCAGAGTCGTCTGAGTATTTCTGCAGATGACAGGTCTCCGTCTTATACTGGAAGTCTGAGGTGAATAGAGTGAAAAGGAATGGTGAGAGTACAGTCCCTTGTGGTGCTCCTGTGCTGCTGACAAGCTGGTTTGACACATAGTCCTTCAGTCTCACAAATTGTGGTGTTTGTTGGGTAGTCATTGATCCAGCTGATTGTTGAGGCCTCCACCTGTGTCTTCAGGAGTTTCTGACAAAGCAAATCAGGCTGAATTTTTTTAAATTGAAAAAATTGAGAACATGATTCTCACAGTGCTGCCTGTGACAGTGCTCCAGATGACAGTGAGTTGGTTGAAGCAGGTTGATAATAGCATCTTCAACGACAAATCCATGGCTATAAGCAAACTGCAGGGGTCCTGATAAGTTCTAGTTTGCTTACTAAAGTGGGGCAACAGGAGTCTTTCCAGGACCTTCATGATGTGGGATGTCAGGGCAACAGGTCTGTAGTCATTGATGACTGATAGGTGAGTTTTCTTTGGAGTCCTACTGCTCAGCGAGGACGGTCGCTTTTTTCCCTCCCTCCTCCTGTGTCTTATCCCACAGCTCTTCTGTCTCATGTGCCTCTATCTGGAGTATCTTTTTGGCAATTTTCTCCGAAACCAAACTGAATAAGCGAAGATGGAAATGGTCAGCTGCTCTCTAAATGCTATTGATGAAATATACTCAACTCTACGAAGCATCGGTAAGGGTCAACCGGGGTGTCAATCATGGTGATCAGGGTTTCTCATGATTAGAATGGGCAGTTACTGGAACTACAGAAAAATGGAGCAACAAAGATCTGAAACACAGTCGAGATTGATCACTGTTCTGGAAGCGATTGGACAGCTGAAGGAACAGCTGGATGCGTTGATTCGTACTGATGGGACTCAGAGCCAAATGCTGGGGGAGCTGGGACGCAGAACAGACGCTGTAAGAGGCGATCTGGCCGGCGTTCTGGGACTCATCCGCAATATGTCATTGGACTTGGAGAAACTGTCGGTGCGGATTGGGGCAACTGGAAATTAATTGGATTTGTAACTATCAATCTGGGAATTAATTTGGATTTGGAACTTTAATTTGAACTACAATTTGGCTGAATTAGACTACAAAAGAAACCACTTATAGACTGAAGGGACAGAAAGGAATATTTGATCTCTCCCTGCAATCCAAATAATTTATATTTTGGCTACCATGAAGACCTTCAACCTGGTCCTAATCAAATGTCCCTGAGAAGAATGTCAACAGACTCTCCTCTCCCCCGTACACCTGCATCTACTGACGCACACACTGACATGGTTACACACACTCACATTTACACACACCGTCTCGCTGTATCCTCAATTCTCTCTCCTGCAACAGGAAGCTGGATAACAGCGCGCCTCGATGGCAGCGCGTTAACCTGTGGACTGGAGCTCATACCTGCCCATCCTTCCTGATGTGTCATTGTTATTGTCTGAATATGTGCTTAAATGTTTGTTGGTCTGTTTTTTTTATATTACCTGCGTTGTGAGTGCTGTATGGACCCACAACACAGTTGAGCGTTTTTTCCCCTCACCGTGGAACCCTCCCCTACCCAGATGTGTATTTCTCTGTTTCATAAACGGGAGCGCCGCTCGGTGGCTGCATGCCCAACAGTGACCTGGATCTGTTTGTTGTTGTTGTTGTTTGTAATGATCTTGGACAGGTTGTACTGTATCTGTAAATTCCTTGTATGCGTAATACTTGTATGTGTCATACTTGGCCATTAAAGCTGATTCTGATTCTACTGGAACAAGGCCAGGATGTCTTCCACAACACTGGAACCTTCTCTTGGGTCAGGCTAAGGTTGAAGAGGTCCTGCAGAATGCGACAGAGCCACTCTGTACATGGTCTTCAGGACTCCGGGGCTGGCACCATTTGGACCAGCATCCTTGTTCCTGTTCAGTTTCTTCAACTGCCTCTTCACGTGACTTTTAGAAAAAGACAGGTGGGACAGTGAGGTAAAGGGGGTAGCCGCATCTTCTGACTTGGTCTAAGATAAAGTTGTGGAAGTAGAAGAGTTCATGACTGAGGTGGAAGATAAAACATCTGAGGTGTAACAGGACAGGTGTGGGTCACAGGAGCGCTGGATGTCTCTTTGGCTGGAAATAGGAGAGGATGCTGAGCTTGTTCCTGAACTGAACCTATTGAAGAATGTGTTCAGTTCATTGGCTCTACCAAGACCTCCGTCTATCCAGTCCTTCCTGAGCTTAAAGCCTGTGATCTTTTTCATTCCAGACCAGACATCTCTTATATTGTTCTTCTGCAGTTTGTTCTCCAGATTCTTCCTGTAAGCCTCCTTGCTGTCTGTGATTTTGACTTTTAGTTGATTCTGTATACTCCTTAATAACTCCCTGTCTACCTCCCTGAAGGCTCTTTTTTTCTTGTTCAGCAATTCCTTCAACTCACTGGTGATCCAGGGTTTGTCTTCTGTCTGCTAGTACAGTCAGAAAGCCTGGGAGAGAGACGTTGGAGTCGGGGTTATAATCCTGTAGCACGCCTCAGTGAAGCACATAATACTGCATTCACGATACTCAAGCTGAGGCCTTGTCAGGGCTTTGAGTTTATCCATCTTGTTAGCTAGAAATCTCACGTTCCCATTATGATTGATGAAGAGATGGTTTGAATTTCCTCCTCCGTCTCCTTTTCGCTCATGCTCTGCACCTATGCCTCCTCCTCAACTCAGCCACTTTGGGGCTTCAGTTGAAGTATAATTTCAGTTTTTGCCATGTTAATCACCTGCTCCCGAATGTAAACCACTTTGTTGCCATGGTTATGTGTCATAACAAATGAGCAAAAGTGAAAAATCAAAAGCAAAAATCCCTCCAACTTCACAGGACAAAAACCCACAAAGCAAAGAGGACCAAAAAATGTAATCCTTCCTCAAGGAAAAGGAGGAAGCAATGTCCAAAAATACAAAACTCGATGTGTAGTTAACAGAGCCACTCCAACATGCAGCCACCCAGAGAAGCACAATTCTAGAAATATATTTAATAAGCAAGAAATACCTGTGATAGGATACGGCACATTTGGACTCCATGAGCTCTGGGATGAAAAGTAGCTGAGACACTTCTGCATGACAACATTCCCTTCTTCACAGAAATCTAACGTTTCTGGGCCCAGGATTGTCACTCCGTGGAATGTCAAGAAGCCTCGTATAACCAGCCTAGAATACGGCACTCTCCTCTTCTTTCATTAAAAACAGTAAGTAGTTTCTGCACTGTAGCTGCACACACTGGTGCACATAGTTATTTCTTGTGCTTTGCGGACACAAGCAGCCCTCTACAGCATATTTATGTTTTTAGTTTGTCGACATTCCACCGTTAAAAATCATCAATTTTGCAACTTTTGCGATCTACAGTGGGGCAAAAAAGTATTTAGTCAGCCACTGATTGTGCAAGTTCTCCCACTTAAAATAATGATAGAGGTCAGTAATTTTCATCATAGGTACACTTCAACTGTGAGAGACAGAATTTGAAAAAAAAAAACAGGAATTCACATTGTAGGATTTTTAAATAATTTATTTGTAAATTATGGTGGAAAATAAGTATTTGGTCACTTCAAACAAGGAAGATCTCTGGCTCTCACAGACCTGTAACTTCTTCTTTAAAGGGCTCTTCTGTCCTCCAATCGTTACCTGTATTAATGGCACCTGTTTGAACTCGTTATCTGTATAAAAGACACCTGTCAACAGCCTCAAACAGTCAGACTCCAAACTCCACTATGGCCAAGACCAAAGCGCTTTCGAAAGGACACCAGGAAAATAATTGTAGACTTGCACCTGACTGGGAAGAGTGAATCTACAATAGGCAAGCAGCTTGGTGTGAAAAAATCAACTGTGGGAGCAATTATCAGAAAATGGAAGACATACAAGACCACTGATGATCTCCCTCGATCTGGGGCTCCACGCAAGATCTCATCCCGTGGGGTCAAAGTGATCATGAGAACGGTGAGCAAAAATCCCAGACCCACACGGGGGGAACCTGGTGAATGACCTGCAGAGAGCTGGGACCAAAGTAACAAAGGTTACCATCAGTAACACACTACAACGACAGGGAATCAAATCATGCAGTGCCAGACGTCTCCCCCTGCTTAAGCCAGTGCATGTCCAGGCCCGTCTGAAGTTTGCCAGAGAGCACATGGATGATACAGCAGAGGATTGGGAGAATGTCACGTGGTCAGATGAAACCAAAGTAGAACTTTTTGGTATAAACTCAACTCGTAGTGTTCTGAGGAAGAAGAATACTGAGTTGCATCCCAAGAACACCATACCTACTGTGAAGCATGGGGGTGGAAACATCATGCTTTCGGGCTGTTTTTCTGCTAAGGGGACAGGACGACTGATCCATGTTAAGGAAAGAATGAATGGGGCCATGTATCGTGAGATTTTGAGCCTAAACCTCCTTCCATCAGTGAGAGCTTTGAAGATGAAACGTGGCTGGGTCTTCCAACATGACAATGATCTCCAACACACCGCCCGGGCAACGAAGGAGTGGCTCCGTAAGAAACATTTGAAAGTCCTGAAGTGGCCCAGCCAGTCTCCAGACCTCAACCCCATAGAAAATCTGTGGAGGGAGTTGAAAGTCCGTGTTGCCCGGCGACAGCCCCAAAACATCACTGCTCTCGAGAAGATCTGCATGGAGGAATGGGCCAAAATACCAGCTACTGTTTGTGCAAACCTGGTAAAGACCTATAGTTATCGTTTGACCTCTGTTATTGCCAACAACGGTTATAGTACAAAGTATTGAGTTGAATTTTTATTATTGACCAAATACTTATTTTCCACCATAATTTAAAAATAAATTCTTGAAAAATCCTACAATGTGAATTCCTGGATTTTTTTTCACATTCTCTCACAGTTGAAGTGTACCTATGATGAAAATTACTGACCTCTGTCATCATTTTAAGTGGTAGAAATCGCACAATCCGTGGCTGACTAAATACTTTTTTGCCACACTGTATATGTATGTTTGCTTTTGGCAGTTTTGGGGTCCAAAACCCCAGAATGAATTGCATGCATCGCAATACTGATATGGCTTATAGAAGAGTACCAACATATTTGGTGAGAATTCTAGTGTATTGGTACGCCCACCAGTCTCTGTCAAAAGGGGAAACTCTTGTTTTGTAATAGAGTACGACAAGGCAGTGTTTTATCCCCTTGCCTTTTTAATGTATTTATGGATGATTTATCAAGACTATTTAATAAATGCAAGACTGGCTGTCGGGTTGGAAATATTACTGAGAACCATTTAATGTATGCGAGCAATTTGGTAATCTTCTGTCCATATAGTACTGGCTTGCAAGAACTGCTAAGAGTTTACTCACAATATGGACTGGACTTTAATATCAAGTACAATGCGATTTAAAAAAAACAGCATCCTGATTATCTGGAGTAAAGACGTTAACTTTCCTCCCCTGATTTATTTTTATCTGGCATTTTACCTGTTTGTGATTAAATCAGATATTTGGGACATTATATCACTTCTGACTTGTCGGATGATAGACATTTATAGGCAGTGTTGTTTGCAATATGTGCAGGCTAATATGCTTGTCCGGACGTTTTTTATGTGCTCTGTAACTGTTAAAATCACACTGTTCAAAGCATTCTCTACCCCCCATGTACACTGCCTATTTATACCACACCTTGCCATACCAATTTATTTATAAAGCACATTTCTACACAGCCGAGGCCGACCAAAGTGCTGTACAGTATTAAAAACATATGCAACCAAACACTCAAAATAAATTTTAAAATAGCACAGTGAATACCATAAAATAACAAAATAAAATAAATAGGGACATAGCAGACTAGGCCAAATTAAAAGCCAAGGAATAAAAATGAGCCTTGAGGCATGATTTAAAAACAGAAGGAGAGGGGGCCATCCTCACTGCCAGAGGAAGCTGGTTCCAAAGATGAGGCGAACAGAGCGAGAATGCACGTTCTCCACATCTCCTCACCTGAACCCCTGGGACCTGCAAGAGGCGGCAGTCTGCTGACCGAAGGGTCCAACCCGGTATGTAGGGCTGAACAATCTGAGACAAGTACGGGGGCACATACAAGTAAAGTGATTTTAAAAACAAAAAGTAAAATCTTAAACTGTATGCAATAACGCACCGGGAGCCAGTGCAGCCGGGCCCGGACGGGAGTAATATGCTAATTTATGGTGGAATTATAGAAAAACAACTGTTTACATACATTTCAGGTGGCATAGAGTGATGGGCCGAGGCTCCTGCTGAAGGTACCTCGCTGGAGCAGTGCCACTCAGCTTTTCATGTATGCTGATGTTCCCTCCTATGCTACTTAACCTGATGCACAGATGTATATGCAGGCTAATAGATTTGGAAAACTGCATAATTTCCTGCTTAACCATTGTGAAACAAAGTTCAAATAGTCTCTAATCTGCGGAGACACTGGAGGTAATGCTTATCTGCATAACTGATTTGGTTGTTTTATTATGCTGTTATTCCTCTTTTGCTCTTTTATTTATTTTACCATGGAATGCATTAGGTCCGAAATCAAGTTTGATGATAGTATATACTCGCAAATTAAAAACATTATACCTCTCTGACCCTTTCCATGCCCCTGGGATACTTGTGAAAGCTTTAGAAGCTGTCGGAGCGAACCTTTAACCGGTGCTGAGCTATCCTGACACTATTTCCTGATCAATTTGCCCTGATCCTACTCCAGAGCATCGCTTAAAGCAGATAAAAGCCTGGAGCGATATAAATGGGCACAATCTGTTTTTTTTTTATCAAGATCCAGATATGGAGTCTTCCAGCAAATAGCAGCTCAGCGGTTGGTAAGTGGAAACTTGTCCTCATTTTAGCTTTCATGAGCTAAGGGCAGCTATGTTAAGTTTGTCAATATGGGACTATTAATCATTCATTGATTAAAAAAATAAATTACACCATAGTGTATTCCTCGTTATGATCACAAAACATGTAAACAGCAGCATACAGATGTTGTGGGAAAAAGGCATTTTAAATAAAGCGAGAGAGATTCCTTCATTTTATCTTGGAGGTTTAATTATATTCCAATTGATCATACAGGAGAACAGTACAGATCACAGTGAATGCTGAATGCTGCCCCTAACCTGCTCAAATGAAATAAGTATTTTTAAAGTTCAGCAACCTTGCCTCTATGACTTCTGAAGACAAAACTATTCTCTCAGGGTGGGGATGTCTCAGGTTGAAGGCACCTGGCTCTTTAGCTGGGAATAAGTTAATCTTGACATATACGGTACAAAACTATGGCAATAGCTTGGGTTAAATCGTAACACAATTAAGATAAACTCTCAAAACTAAGTATATAAGAAGAATCAATTTTCTCAGGCATTTCTCCATCACACAGACATTACAAAGATTATGATTCTGCACAGTTTTACATCGTATTTACTTATGTGAGCAACAAAACAGAAACACCCATAGCAAGATAACTGTAGGAAATCTGCTAAGAAGGTTAATAAAAGCATGTAAAATATATACTATATAAAATTGAGGAAACATTGGGTTATGTACCTGAAATGAAGTGGTCGTCGTATAAGTAGAAACCTTTTCTCATGTGGGTCTCACAGCTTCATTTCAGATGATTGCTAGCTCGTTTTATTACAATGATCCAAAGTTTTCTGTGTTCTGGATCGTTGGGAATCTTGTTAAACGCTCTTCCTTTATCTCATGCCTGTCTGTTATGGCATTCTGGGGCACAGCAGGTATCCACCATATTTACTGTTGCTAAGTCTGCGTCAGGGGGTGCTGACATTTTTATGGCAGACCTGCCTAACATTGCAGTGTTGCTTTTAAGTAGTTTACTTTCTTCAACTTCTGAACTTTTTCAGAATTAGAATCAGCTTTAATGGCCAAGTATGACATATACAAGGAATTTGACTCCGGCAACTTTTCTCTCCAGTACAGAACTTAAATAAGTGAAATAAAAAAGGAAATAAAAATAAATACAAATAAATAATAAAGGATAATATATACACCAAACTGGGGTTATTGTACAGTGAGTATATACAGCAGTGCAGAGTTATAGTTTATTGTTCATGTGAATGGACTCGCACTCTGACTATTCAGAGTTCATCAGAGCGACAGCCTGGGGGAAGAAACTCTTCTTTTGTCGGGTGGTTTTGGCGTACAGCGCTCTGTAACGCCGGCCAGAGGGGAGGAGCCTAAACAGGTTGTGGCCAGGGTGCGAGGGGTCAGTGGTGATTTTTCCAGCCCGCTTCCTGACCCTGGCCCGGAATAGGTCCTCAATGGAGGGAAGATCAGTACTTATGATCCTCTCTGCGGTCTGTCCCTGTCTTGCCTGGTGGCGGATCCGAACCAGACAGAGATGGATGAGGTCAGGACAGACTGGACTATTGCTGTGTAAAAGATGGTCAGCAGCTCCTGAGGCAGGTTGAACTTTCTGAGCTGACACAGAAAGTACAGCCTTTGCTGGGCCTTCTTCCTTATAGAATCTATGTGGGAGGTCCAGTTCAGGTCCCGTGTGATGGTGGATCCTAGGAACCTGAAAGACTCCACTGTGGGGGCGGACCTGTTGGTTATTATGAGAGGAGATGTTGATGGGGGTCTCTTCCTGAAGTCCACTATCATCTCCACAGTTTTGAGCGGGTTTAGCTCCAGGTGGTTCTGACTGCACCATAGGACCAGCTGTTCCACTTCCTTTCTGTACACAGACTCGTCGCCGTCGCGGATGAGTCCAATGACGGTGGTGTCATCTGCAAACTTCAGGAGCTTCACAGAAGGATCCCTTGAAGTGCAATCAGTGGTGTAAAGGGAGAAAAGCAGTGGGGAGAGAACGCATCCCTGGGGGGCGCCGATGCTTATAGACCGGGAGCTGGATGTGAAGTTACCCAGTTTCACCTGCTGCCTCCTGTCAGTCAGGAAACTGGTAATCCACTGGCAGGTGGAGGGAGGCACGGTGAGCTGGGACAGTTTTTGGTGGAGGAGCTCTGGGACGATGGTGTTGAATGCAGAGCTGAAGTCCACAAAAAGGACCCGAGCGTAGGTACCTGCAGAGTCTAGGTGGTGCAGGATAAAGTGGAGAGCCATGTTGACTGCGTCATCGACTGACCTGTTTGCTCTATAGGCGAACTGCAGGGGGTCTAGCAGGGGATCTGTGATGTCCTTCAGGTGGGACAGCACCAGTCGCTCAAAGGATTTCATGACCACAGATGTCAGGGCGACTGGTCTGTAGTCATTTAATCCTGTGACAGGAGACTTCTTGGGAACCGGAATGATGGTGGAGCGTTTGAGGCAGGAGGGGACCTTATACAGCTCCAGGGAGTTATTGAAGATCAGAGTGAAGATGGGAGCCAGCTGGTCAGCACAGACTTTCAGACAGGACGGAGACACTCCATCAGGACCTGATGCCTTCTTAATCGTCTGTCTCTGAAATAGTTGGCGCACATCCTGTTCACAGATCCTCAGCGCAGGCAGGGGGTCAGGTATGGGGATGGTTTGGGTTGATGCTAGGCCTTTTGTGATGGAGATGGTGGGGGGGGGGTGGAAGGTGTGAAAGTCGTTTCAAACCTGGAGAAAAAGTCATTGAGGCTTACCAGATTTCAGCTTCTGCTTTTAAGATGGGAGGAGGTGGACCAGGCAGTGGTCAGAAAGTCCCAAAGCAGCATGGGGGACAGAGCGATATGCATTCTTTATTGTGGTGTAGCAGTGGTCTAAAGTGTTCAAGTTCAAGTTTTCTCCTGAAGAGCAATGATCGACAGAATGTACGTTTTGATTAAGCTGTAAAGCTTTTTACTTGAAGTGCAGTTCATAGAATACTCCAAAAACGCATGGAAACGATGACAGTGGCCTCTTTTGTTTCTCTCTACACCACCTTGTTCTCAAAATCGCCAAAGACTATATGCTCTCCGTTGACTGAGATGGATAGTTGGAGAATTGGGCTCTACTCCATCCATCATTGTGTTGGTGATGGAATGCCCCTGGCGTTGACCAATAATAGCATTGTGTTGGGGTCTGAACCATGAATATGACATCAAAAGGAGCTCTACAATCATGACCCAACATTCCATAACTTGGCGACACGCCCCTTCCCCCTGCTGCGCAATTCTGACCAATGGCGGAGCTATCCGCTCCTTCCCTGTTTGAATCCGCTGAGCGGTGGATGATCTGCTGCAGCAATTGGCTAGAATGCCAATCCCTCAAAACCGCCGCTGCTGCCTGCAGCCTGATTGGAGACAGATATGGGGCAAGGGGGGATGCGTCCACACTCAGCATAAAAGTGATGGACAAGCATCCATCTTCCAAACTCGCCTGATGTTGTCGGCAGTTCTCCGAACTGTAAGAAGAAACTCCTTTTCCTAACACGTGTTGTGGAATTTGTCCTTGCTCCCTGCAACCAAGTTTTCCCAATAGTTTGGCTGGCCCCAAACTACCCATTTTTTTTGATGCGCTGAACTCCTTTCTTTTTGTTTTTCTCCGCGCGGCTGACGAGCCAAGCATCTCGCTTCCTGACTTTTTCTTCCAGACCTGGAAGCTTCCTCTTTAAAGTAAGACTGTTTAAATTTTACTCTCAATCTGGGTGGATAAATTAGGAAGTTTTTCTTTATAATTATATGTGCCTGCCAGGAACGCGCAGCAGGCAAAGAACATTTTGAAACCCATTTTCTTCCATTTCCCAACCAGAGCCTGTATTGGCAGAAGCCATCCCACTGATAAGAGCCACAAAGTTTCTTTGTTAGGAAGGAACCGCAGGCCTCTTGCTCCAAGTTAAACAATAAGTCATAAAACGGGGTCATAAAACACCCCCCCGTCCTTATCAAACGAGCTGCGCGTTTGCGTCATACACCGCCTCCTCGCGTACGGCGTCGGTAGGAGGCGCCCCGTGACGGCCCTAAGGGACGTCATCGCTGGTCGCCATATTGCTCAGGCACCGGTAGTCTTAACAGAACCGTTTAATATAAGTAGTGTTTTATTTTAGTTGTGTTTTTAGAATAAATTGGTTGTATTGATTCAAATCTCTGGTTTCTTTTATTCTGAGTGTGTGTGTGAATTACTGCAAGAATTTATTTCCTTCAGATAGGATCTTTCTGGTGTAATCCCTAGTCATTAATCATTATAAGTGAGATTATTGATTAATAATCCCCTTATTAATAAATATGTTTTTGCCATTTTTTTGGGATAAAAAAATGGATGGTGCCCTGTTAATAATTTGAGGGGAGAATTAAATTAATCATTTACAATTATTGGTTTATATTCTCAGCATCACCAATTAGCTCATAACAATTATCAATTCATTCATTACTTTTAATTGATAAGTCCACAACAATTGCATCTATCCATTTTGATGCGGATAAAAAAGTATGAATTAAGTTTATGCTAACCATTAGCACCACAAAACATGGTGGAACATATTTGGGCTTGTGTTATTTGTGTAAGATAACACAAACACATTGCATTAATACCCAAGAAAAATAGCTGAGTGAAGAAACTTTTGGAATTTTTGGAAGACCAGAAGGTAAGTTATCTGTTCGAAGGTTGCCTGCTGCACACAAGAGCAATCTGCTTTTTGGTGAGTTTTCTGCCTTTTGAGGTGTTGAGGGCAAAATCAAACCGGTTTAATATTTTTCACCTCACAAGGCGAAAAACTCACTGTGCACTATGAGAACTGTGTGCTGAGGGCAAATATTCAAGTGTCCAATCAAAGCGCGGTATTAGCTTGCATGATTCCAAGATAGCAGCCCACAGAAAAGATTACAAGCACCTTGAATTGCCTTCTGTTGAAAGTGTGCTATATAAATAAAATTGCCTTGCCTTGCCTACATTGTACATCAGTGCAAACAGAGAGGTGGTAACAAGTCATTGTTTTGCAAATCTCAAGTTGTTTTGCTCAAGTCACAATTCATGTCTCAGGTAAAACAGGCAAATCATTTCAAAGTAACTTTTAAAATGGTGCAATTCTCTGCCCAATTTACAACATAAACCATTGATTTTTCTTTTTAATATTGGTATTTACTTAAAAAACTTGATGAAACAAGTGCAACTGAACAGAAATTTACAAAAAGAAGTTTTGAACTTGCACCTCTATATTGTACAGTTTTCCTTTTAAACTTGTTTTTCACACGATCAGAAAATAAATGCATAATTTAAGATTTTCTGAGAAAAAGTACTGACACATCTATACACAGGATGTCTGCTGTAAATTGCTGTTCTGTCCCCTTTCATCTGGTCTCTGTGTGAACTTGTTTGAATGTGTCTTTGTGTTTGAGTGACTGACAGACACCAAAATAAACTGTTTTGCCTGAACTATGAACAGGAATGTTCAGTTTAAGTTTGTTTTAGTCATTTAACTTTTCTGCATCACATTTGCAAAAGACAAATTGCCTGAAGGTTTGTCATTCATTTGTGCCCAAAGCGGCCAGAATGTCACCATCAAGATCATTATCATTAACGAAAACACGATATGACGAAAACTAGGGGTAAAAAAAAAAACATGTTTGTTAACTAAAATAAAAATTAAAACAAGAATTTGCAACAAAATGAAAAACTGAAACTGTTATGACTGTTTACAAAACTAACTAAAACTAACTGAATTTGAGAAAATGTGCTTAGGGCTACAGGGCGTTATTCAGCACAGGCCAAGCAACACATCTCACAGGGAGGTGTGGTGCTCGAGGGGGTCATCCAGAATGGTCATATGTTAAGCTTGAAATGCTTTTTTCACATTAAACTCATGAATGCATCCGTGCTGTAAGTTAGGCTACAAAATGCTGCAATGAAATTCATCCACATAAAAAAGGAAATGAAGTACATACAACTTATGTTAACAAGATGCAGTGTGATCTAAAGCATGAAGAAAGGAACAACATGAGGTCTGTTGAGCTAACGATGTACTTTCAAAATTTTCTCAGCAATTTTTTCATTAGAATCTATTTATTAGCATAACAGTTAATTAGTTAGTATGATCTGTTCTTTAAGTAGTCATTTATATTGATCGGATAATAGACTATACTTAAACCTACTGGCTTAAAAAATTCTCCACAATTAAGCAAACAAAAATGAAATTGCACATGCACGAGACAACTTGGAAAATGCACAAAAAATGTACTCATTTTTATTTTTTTATACTAGCCTACATGCAGTATAAGCCGAACAGATGTGTATTTTATCAGCGTTCTTGTGTGCCTGCTGTGCTGTGCAGTGAGTCTTCTCAGGGTGTGACTTAGAACACTCGCAGACATATTTTACAATTTACCTTTTTTTCGTCTTTACTGAACCTGTCCAGCCAAGGATGGACCTCCGCCCACTCACATCTTTTTTGCTTTGGGGTTTCTGGACCTTTTTAAAAATGCTGCATGTGAATTGCCAGTGTGTTGTGTGTGTGTGTTTCTACCTGATCAATCCTGAGCGTGCAACACTATTGAGGCGCAAACACAAACAATTTGTGGACCCTTTAGATCCCATTGCCAGAACAGTTTTGCTGACTGTAGCTGGGTTATTTGGATTTTATTTTTAAAATAGGCTACATTGTTAGAACTGGGCTATTGAAGCCTATGTGCGACAGACATATTGGACATTTATGAAAATATGGAACTTATTAGTTCAAAACGTGACGCCACATTCAATTGTCGAATAAGGGACGATTCCGTATTTTAAGGGATGGTTGGCAACCCTAGCCATGGCTGACAGACAAGGTAACATTGCTAGCTAACACTGCGACTGCAACCATTAGCAATGGGAGGTGATGTTACACCAGTGTTGTGTAGGTTGTTTGTGTATCCGCTGTGTTGATGGACAAATAATCCCTCTGTAGTTTCTGGTTGTTACTGGTTTTTTATTGGCTGTTCTGGATTATCCCAACATGTCCGTCAGTCTCTGTATTGCTGCAGTCCGCTTGGTATGATAAAAGCAAAGGTTGAGAGAAAGTAGCAGAGTCCAATATGGGATTACTTACTACTAGAATATGTGCAAAATGATCAAAAGCATCATATTACTCCTGGTAGCTTGGCTTTTGTTTTGTTGTGTTGCCACTCAGTGTTTTTATTAACCTGTAGAACCTGCATACATTTTTGGGCTTTTGAATGCACAGGTGCTGTTATTGTGTTTACAGAACATGGAGTGTTACAATGCCATATGTATTTCATACTTCCCTGATTTGAATGGTTGTTCATCTGACCCATGTCAATATATTTTTTTTAAACCTTAAACATTTTCTAAGATTTTGTAATACATTTTTTTTCAACCTTGCCCCGAAATGAAAATACTAAAACTAGAACGGAAACTAATAAAAACTAAACAAACTAAGTATTAAAAAGAAAAACTAAAACTACCTTACAAATGGTAAAACTAATTAAAACTAAAATAGAATTTAAATTCTTATGTCAAAACTAAATAAAAACTAAAACAAATAAAACATTTAAAACTATTATAACCCTGGTCACCATAGCTCAAAACTCAATCCAATAGAGCACTATAATCAGGGACTGCCAAAACCTTATTGGCAACATGAGTAGGGAAGGGTATCGTTTTGGTTTTATCTGATACCGGTGCCAAACCGGTTCTTTTGAATGGTGCTCAAAGAAAACATAAACTTTGTCCAAAAAACCCTCTTTTTTAAATGTTTTAATAGGGCTGTTAAACAATTAAAATTTTTGATCTAATTAATCACAGGGTAGGTGTAAATTCATCACCATTCCTAAATATGACCATAAAATCTGATATTTCCAGTGTAAATAAATGACAAATCAAGAGGCAGTTGCCCTTTTTTTTAAAATATAGGATAAATAAATTCAATTTTTGTTTTGAACTCCACAATCACGTTCACAATGTATGTGTCTCATATGAAAAATAACAAATAGAGCTGGAACCGACCAAAAATATATGAATAAATGTAATATTTGGATATCAGCAGTCTGTGTTAAACATCATATGAATCAAATGTAATATAGACTTGGTAATCAAATGTCACAATTGACCATTTTCTCATGAGTAAACACTCAAGATAAAACGCACTTCATCACAACAGGAAAATGACGCTCTTATCGTGAAGATCTACGAAGCTACTCCCGCTAATAGTTAGGACTAATTTAAAGCCTGAAAAACATCACTTTAACTAAATAATTTCGTTTTTTTTGTCTCACTATGAAATGTACTGAAGCTATGCAGTGAGCTAACATGCATAAATCAACATAAATACGAAGCATTTATACTCTGCAACGCACACAGTGAGCTGACATCCGACAGAAAAATCCCACAGATAACTTATCATATTGCAGCACAAAGCCAGTACGCCAATAATAATATACTCACGTGTCATGGTGATACAGGATCTTGGCTGATGGAATGCCCAGAATCCACAGTGCTTGACATCTCTGGGGAAAAAAGAGCCGAAATAAGGCCCCGAAATGTGCGCTGCTTTTCGGTCTGGTTACTACTGTTTGTTAGAACTGGTGCCATGATGGAACCGGACATTTGTATCCATCCCTACCCATAAAACAGTGAAGTCTGTGTGTTCTTTTACCAGAACAACAGGGTATTCTCTTAGTGCTGGACCACATCATCCTCCTTTTTCTTATAGTAAGCCGAAAAATATATTACACCTTCAATCTTTTTGATATTCTTAACAAGGCATCACTGGTTGCTCCAGCTTTGCAGAATTCAGAGCATCTTTCAGGATCGAATTAGGGGTGGGCGATATGGCAAAAATAGAATATCACGATTTTTAAATTATAGTAACACAATTTTGATTTTTATCACGATTTTTTTAAATGATCACCAAAAAATCTTAAATTACACATTAAAGAAGAGAAACATTAAATAAATAAATTCATTCAAATTAGGAATAACCAACACAAGGCTAAAATACTGATGTTCTTCCCACCCCATAGAAATGCATAGAAAGTTCTGAATGAAACTATACATACACTGTATGTATATACAATATATATTTCAAATAAACTCAATAAAAAATACATCTAAATCATAAATGTATTCAAATGTATTATATAAAATTTCAATCTTGACTTGTCTACTAAAACAGAAATTAAACATGAACTTACTTTAGTTTAAAAATATGATATTCAGAAAATATAATAAAATCTAATCTTTTAAAATAAAAGACTTATATGTAGCTGAAAATATATGCAAAATGTATTGTGCAATCTATAATACACCAATTAATAATCCTCATGCAACGGGGTAAATGCAGCTTTAACTGGTTCAAATATTTTTTGCAGAATGCTGATATTATAGATAGGCACACATAAAGCTGCCTAATAAAACGTAACAATGTAGTGTAAAAACACAACGGTATACAAAGTGCTGCTGCTACATAAGATAATGAAGGTAGACTGTAATGTAAGCAGTTCGAAATTTTCTTTCATCCATCCAAACATATTGTTAATATTCCCTGCAACTCTGCACATTCAGCGTACATGCGCGGAATGGCGATGTTTGAGGAAAAAAGGCAGCCGGGCAACTGGTAGCGCAGATAGTTTGCCGTCTGTGTCGTAAGGGGTACGTTTTTATAATTATTTTTTCTAGCGCTTGCTGAACTAAGAAAAAGAAGCGCTAGCCACTGCTGCTGCAGTCGGGTTTATAGCTTTAGCTGCCAGACGGCTCATTGTATTGTTTGGGATACCTTCTCTTAAAGTCATTAAACAAGTTTAAGGTGTTGTGATCACTTGCCTTGACGCTTTCCTTGCAAACTTTGAAAATGATGTTTGTAGCTCTTTGTCGTCTGGTAAAAAACCAAACCAGTTCCATTCAACGGATGAGGACTTCGACTTCGGAACGAAAACTTTATTTACACTCTCAGACGCGGCAACGCCATGTTTGTTTACAGGTTGCGCACATGCAAAGGGGGAGGGAGGAGAGGGGTGGGGGTAATTCGCTTAGAGCAGGGAGGGAGCGGAGGATTTTAATCTCACACAGAGGCAGAACTGGGAATCGGGATAAAACGATCTCCCAAAAATGACAGATCGTCACACGTGTAGATCGCTTCATGGTCTCAAATCGTCAAATCGCACACCCCTAGATCAAATGTGACAAAACATCAAATTAAAAGCAAAAAAAACAACAACAAAAAACAGATGCACACTAAATTTAATCTTAATCTTGAACATTTTATGTACCTTTTCTGTCATTTCTTTCTTTATGCTACAACTGCCCAGACCCATGGATTTCCACCCACACCAGTGATAATGCTGGCTGCAAAGCAGCAGCTTTGAGGTACACTTGATCTGTAAAGGGGGCAGTGATCCTTTCATCTACTCTAGCCATTCACACACTAATAAAAATGAGCAAGAAATCTTCTGTTCAAAGATGCCTGAAGGCTCATGACCAGACTATTCAGGAAATGAACTTGAGGCTTCAGTTTCTCCATGTGGGGATTGAGGGACAGCAGATATGTAACAACGATTTTGACTATTTTCTTTGTGTCAAATCGGTTGGCTGCATGATGTCCACTATCTCCTTTACCAGGTTCCACTCTTCATTTGTATTCAGTCATTTCAACAACAGCACAGAGTTTTAAGTGTTCAAATCATAGAACTGCCCTCGCTTGTCTCAGCGATGAACTCCATGCTATTACAGCAGCATGGATGCCTTTCTATTGACCAAATTCAGCTTCAAACCCATATTTGAATTTTGTGCTTATGAGCAGTAGTGAAAAGCAGATGCCACTTTGGTCTCTGTTATGCCATCTCTCACCACCAGCTGAAGTGTGCACGCAAAAGACTGCAGGCGTTGTTTCTTTCCCATAGAAGCAGCAACCATTTCCTGATCTTCCAAGGTTAAGTCATGCCAGAGCTCTGTTTTTTTCAAGGTGATCATTGTCATGTTCCACACCTTATCCAGAGTTGAACCATACCATGAATGTTTTACTTATATTGGTAGCATTGTCACTAATTATATAGTAAAGTCTATCTGCCTTAATAATTATAGTGGAAGAAATCTTAGCGCTGCAGCAGTTAACATCCACAATCTTCCTTAACTCCACTCTTGCGGATACAGCCAATCAGTGGCCAGGAAAAAGAATGGTCTTCCTAGATTGGCTGCTTTGCAAATACCAGCCAGTATTGTTTCACTTACCTACACCTAAATATCTCATCTTTTCAAGTTGCATTATCTTTTGAATTGTCTTAGATGTGCTCAATGAACTTTTTTTTTTAAGTAACTTGTCATGTTTCAGAGAGAAAAAATGTGAATTCTGAACCTCAGTTAAATGAGGCTCTAAAGTGTAACCGGCCTATTTCAGATGATTAAAGACTGCATAGTGATTATTGATGATTGTTCATTTATTGGTCCAATTTCTTTTGGAATTAAAGTATTCTTTAACTGAATGATTTAGAGATTTGATTAGAACAATGCTTGAATTTTTGGTATAAAGACCCTGAAGTTCAACATGTCAGATTTTCTCTGAAACCTGCCTGTATACCTAAAAATGTGTCAGCCAACATTTAGTCCTGTTTCAGATGTTTTTGTTGCTCCCTTTTTAATTGTGACGTGTGTTTCCTAGTTTACTGTACTGATATGATCTGTTGTACATGTTTGAGTTATAACACATCCATTTGCTTTACCAGTGCTGAATGCAGTCTTTCAGCAACTCATTTCCATACAATTCTATGAAACAATGAAGTGCTTGTTGTCCATCTGAGTTTGATGCTTACAGTGAAGGTTTGAACAGACAACCACTGATCAGCAACTGTTTTTGTCCTGCAGGGGAGCTTTCTCCGTGGTGAAGAGGTGCATGAAGATTTCTACAGGACATGAATATGCCGCAAAAATCATCAACACCAAGAAGCTATCTGCCAGGGGTAAGAACCTATTGGCTGAGGAGAAGCTCTCTCAGGAGCTGTGTCTTGGCTGGAATGGTTTGATGTTTTAGCCGCGTAATTCTTCAGAGTGACTTCCTATGTGACTGAACTGCTTCTCACACCCCTGCAGCCTCGTCATGTCTGTAGTAGCAGCTGCACTCTCGCAGCTCACTCTGTCAGCTTTCAATCCCCTTTCCTTTTCCTTTTTTAAACTTTCCTACCTTCATTCACAGGAACAGGTCCAGCTTTGTGTGAATCATGTATGTAGTGTCTGATTGACTCAGTCAGATGGCAGCTAGTTGCTGGCAGAACAGTGGAGCTGTTGGTTTCTCCTGTACTGGAGCGTTATGCTCACTGTTTTATGTCTCTCTTTTGATTGTATGATTAGGTTTGCAGTGTAAGCTGATGTTCCCTGCTGTTTGACTGTTGCATTGTTGACTGATCCCTGCTGCAGGACTAACACATGTTGCTTTTACTGTGCAGATAGTGGCGGAGAAGCAGGGGATTTCCTTTTCCCATTAGCAGCTGCATGACAAAAAGCCAAATGTTTGATACATGTGGTTGGGCTGAGGGGTGTTGAACAATCTTACTTAAAGCTTGGAGGGGAATTATGCTCTTTGCTGCTTGTCATGACAGTCTTTCAAGTGTTACAAAGAAATTGAGATTTGTGTTTAGCGATGGATGCTTTTTCTGACTGTGAGAGTCATATGTTGCAGAAACTGATTCCTGGTGTGTTTTTATTCTACCAGAAGCACATGTTGATTTAAGGTAGGGGTATCCAAATCAAGTCCTTGAGATTCTTCAACATCCTTTAATCCAATGGCTCATGAGCATCTTTTAGCTCTGCTGATCTTTGGCAACAACTCCTTAATTTGATTCAGGTAGCCATCTATCAGCTGCAGGACAGTCAATGTCAAGGACTGGACTTTAACACTGCTGGTGTAAGGAAATTTTAAGTACCCATGCATTTGAAATATTCACTAAAGGACTAGTGTTCTTTACACTACTGCATCCAATGCTTTGTTAATGATCAAGTATTTTATTTTTGAAAATGTAAAAAATCATACGCAGAGGGAATAATAATTGAGCATGACAATCAAACTTTTTCATATTGTTTGAAAAGGAGTAGGAGGAAACCAACGCTTATTAGCTCCAACCTCCAACTGACTCTTCCTCTATTTAGAATTCAGTCTAGAATATAGAATCCAGATATTCCCCATGTTAGAAATACTTAAATTTCACTTGATGCAGCAGCTCAGCCATTGGGATCCCTCCACGAAGCTCTCAGTGCTTCTGGTATGAACTAATCTGAAGGTCAGATGATTTTTGGGGGTGTGTAGGGTTTGACCCTGGTGACCTCTGTACACTTGGTGCCTCAGCATGAGACTTGATCAGGTTTGTACCAATTTATCAGGCTCTCCTGTTGATGTGGCAACTAAGCACCAAAATGGTTGGATGGATATGATGGAAATATCAAGGCAGTTTGTTATAGAATTATGAAATTCTTTTAGCCCAGCCATTTTTGTTTTCCTAATGACAATTTATTGATTTGAGATTTTTTTTTTAAAGGACTATGTTCAGAATGCCATTCTGTCCCTGTTCTAGAGACAGCAATTGCAACTCTGTTCCATCTACAACGTTTTCCATAAAACCCTTTAAAATGCTGGATAGTTAAGTTGCTGATGAGTTAAATATCCCAGGATGAGGATACTTTAGGATTTGTGGTTAATTTGGTTTCTCACCTGCACTCAGATGGAGAGAAAAAAATGTCCACTGAAGAATAAAGGTCAGGCAAGGCCTGCAATAAATAAATAATACAAATATGAAAATGCAATGCTACTTGATAGGCTAGTCAGTGGCTAATGTTTGCCCCTATTCCAGGACCAACATTCATTTTCCTTGGTGCTGATTGGTTGAAAATGGTAAATTTAAATGGTAAAGTTGTCCCCCTAAAAGCAGAGATTAGGGAGACCGTTTATCTGTGGAAGTGTCCACTGTGTGCATTAATACATCCAAAAATATGTTTGGTGTTTGAACTGTTTAAAATGGCATTTGTACGATTTTCCTAGATGGGAGTCTGAAGAATAAGACCCGAAGCTAACAGAGGAATGAATCTGGCACAATGACTGAGTTCATCATGGGCACCTTATTATGGAATTGCTTCTGGATATTGAGCTGTTAGTAAGTCCTAAAAGTGATGAGATTGTCATACATCACCATTTAAAACATCAAGAAGCTCCAGAATGGTTTCAGATTGGGGTCTTGATGATGATGAAACCAGTGATCTGTGGAGTTAGCTTTACTGAGGATATCAGCTCAGTGTAAAGGATGACAGTATCTTCCTCAACTCGAACATGGTCTAGAATCAATGTAAAACTGCATAAAAACAGAAGTTAAAGTCCAATATTTACCACAGGTGGTTCCTTTCTATGTTTATATTTGTATTCTGGCCTTGGGAGAAGTAAGCAGAGCAGAGACAGAGCAACAACTGAAGGTCATGTTGAGTGAAGGAAACCCCTCAGTCCCAGCTGATGCTACCTCAGCGCGTTCCCAAACTCTAAACAGGATGCTCCATGTAATAAATGAGGCGTTACTCTGTACAGTCTGCTTGTAGAGGGCTGTTTCAAGGAAAACTGTCAGGAAGGCAAATCTAGCCTGCTGTAAGGAAGCGCTTCATTCCAAACTTATGGAACAAACATGCAGCTGTTGGAAGATAAGCCAGTAGATCTTCAGGGTTGGACGTGCTGGCATTCATTGAGTCGCTGCTGCTTTGGGGTGTCATAGCAACAACACCCTTTAGTTTTCTGGTTCTTATATAGGAATTAAGAGGTGAGCTTTCTGTGGCTTAGCCTCGCCTTCTGAGCTTCTTATCCGCTTTCAACATATTTAAGAATAACTGATGAGAAGGCCGCATGGCTCAGGTTGAACCTCTTTAAGTGATCTAATGATCATGAAAGAAAGAAATAGTTTTTGACCTCAAACAGATTATTGTGCAGTGATGCATCAGCAGAATCATCCAATCAGCTAAGGCCAGGAGGGGGTTAGTGAGGCAGGGGCAGCTGTTCTTTTGGCAGCAGGTGGCTGCCTCTATTTGGAAGACTTTCTAAGGAGTTCCTCAGGACTGATATAGAAATGAATGTGATTACATGTACACAATATGGATCATCTAATTGTTAACTGTATAACGTCTCATCTTGGACCTCCTTGCAATCATTACTTGTGAATTGTATCCTAGTTTTCTGAACAGTTCCATCTCATTATGTGTATCAGTGAACCCTATTTACAGTTAAGTGTTTACAGATTTTTATGTCAAACATGCAGTATAGGGCCCAAAAAGTATTTGGCAGACACCAATTGTGGTTAAGTTATCCCACTTACGTTTATCATCATAGGTACACCTCCAACCAGTGCTGGAGCTGCACATGCCATGTGTAGGACATAAAATATCCAGGGAGACACCGAACAAACAAAAACAGGCTTATGAAAAATAATCATAATTATAGTAATAACAATAAATATATACTTACATAAGGTTTGGGAAAATGAGAGGGATTCCTTTAAGCCTTTGGAGGTTTTAATAAAAGTTGAATTGATCATACAGATTAACAGTACAGATCACAGTGAATGCTGAATACTGCCTCAGCTCAAATGAAAATAAGTATTTATTAAGATCAGCAACCTTGTATCTATCTTTTCTGAAGACAAATCTCTTCTCTCAGGGTGGGAATTTCTCAGGATGAAGGCACCTGGCTCTTTAACTGGGAGTAAGTGAATCTTGGCAAATACAAAGCAATGGCTTGGGTAAATCGTAACACAATAAGATAAACTCTCAAAACCAAGTATATAAGAAGAATCTATTTTCTCATTCAGTAAGGTTTTCTCTAACCTCGGTTCCCATGTGAACAACCTGCTTTCTGGCCCATCTGCACCTTCCCTTTTAAGACCCTCTGCTCTCAGTGTTAATAATACTAACAGATAAATCATAATATTAAAAATTCAACTACAGTCTTCTCCCTTTTTATCAAATCTCAATTATAAATCAAAATACAAAGGAAACTTAACTATCAATAACAATAACTAACATAAGAGACGGGCAGCATTCAAAAAGAGAGACAGTAAAAGTGGTTCAAATCTCAATCATTACATGTCACGCTGAATCATATCTAACAAAATTGTCTAATCTAAGCATCCATCCTAATGCATGCTATCTGAACTTCAAAACAGCATCCCATACAAAAATCCCGCTAGGGAGTAAAATAAGCAACCTCCCAACTATGGTCGTGTTGTCCTTGCTCACGACAGGTGGGCAAAAGTATGAGACGGCCCCTGGCCCCGTAGGTGGCACTCCTATTCGGTTCCTCATTAGTCAGGATGCATAAACCTAACTGCAAAACAAAGAAAAGGGGCACAATGTTAAGCAGTATCAATCAAGTACACACTAAATAGATCTAATCTCTTTAACACAACTTGGAGTGTGTACTCTTCCCTCGTATGAGTCAGTCATCCAGTGTGACCCTCAATCAAGATCATCAGTCACTATTTACTCAGCAACACAGTGACCCTTTAAGAGGTTATAAAAAAAGAACAAATCAGTAGTAATCAAACATAAAAATAAACAAACCATAACATAAACAAACAAAGAAGTTCTAAACTAAAACAAACAAAAAATATCATATTCAATAATGATGCTAATGATTAGACATTTTCATAAATCAAGAAACTCAAAACCTAGAAACCTAAAAATCTGTAATCCATAAAACAAAAAAAAAGTTTTTGTAAAGAAATCTGAAAATCTTTCATCCCCCCTTTTCATTCTTAATTAACATCTAAGTATGAAAATCTAAAGAACAAAACAAATATCAAAACTTTACCGAATAAAAGATAAAAATTCAATTGGAATGAAATGGTATAATAAATGAGCAATGGAAAAAAACACACTGAAAAATGTAAAATAAATGTGAAATGTAAAATTATTAAATGAAATATATATTTTTTAAAATTAAGAAATTGAATGAAAAATCAAACCCCTCTTTTCTTTATCTCTGCAATGAGACCGCTAAACTCCAATAGAAAAACACAATACACACAATACTACACGTGTTAAAAAATTGAATAGAAAGTCATATTTTCCTTGAGTGAAAGTTGAATTTCTCCAGTCTGTGTCTGCCTCTTGTCTCTGCAAGAATGATTCCTTACACCACTTGAAAAAGTCCTGTGCTACTTCACTGTGCCCAGTCTCATTTTCCCTCATCAGGGTAACAACCACAGAGTCATCACGGTATTTAAAAATAAATCTGTCCTTCCTTCTGCTACAAAACATGTTAAAGTATAGGATAAACAGAAAGGGTGAAAGAACCTAACCCTTGTGGGGAACCAGTGGATAAGCACACCTGGTCAGCTGGAATGTTGTTCACTCTCTGTGTTTTGTTTGATAAACATCTAAAATCTAGCCCACTAGATTAAGACTTAGATTAAAATTTCCTAGAAGCTACTCCAAGTGTGGGGTTAAATAATGTTAAAAGCAGATGAAAAACCCACAAACGAAAGCCTAGCATGTGTTTCTTTTTCCTTAAGATGTTAAAAGGTAAATTCACAAATGTGACTAATGGATCCTCAACTCCCCAATTTACTCTATATGCAAACTGCAGAGGATCCAAGTCATTCTGTTTTCCTTAAGGTTTCTGACCTCAGCAGCTTTTCAAAGATTTTCATGATGATAGATGTCAGAGCAATAGGTTAGAAGTCATTGAAAATTTAGGATCTTTCATCTTGGGAAGAGCGACAATAATGGCATATTTTGAACATTTGTATAATGGTGCAGAAAATAAATAATTGGCACCTACAAACAAACAAGATTTCTCGCCCTGACAGACCTGTCACTACATCTTTAAGAAGCTAATATTACCTGTCTTTCATCCTACCTTTAAAAGGACACCTGTTCGAACTGGTAATCTGCATAAAAGACACCTGTCCATACCTTCAAACAGTCAGACTCCAACTTCTACCATGGCCAAGAACAGAGAGCTGTCCATGGACACCAGGGACAAGATTGTACACCTACACAAGACTAGGATGGGTCAATCTCCAATAGGAAAGCAGCATAGTGAGAAGAGATCAATTGGAGGAGCATTTATTAGAAAAAGAAATTATTACAAGATCACTGACTATCTCCCTGAACCTGGGACTTGATATAAAATCTCACCTGGTGGGGAACACACCTGATCTTGAGAATGGTGAGAACTACATGGGGGGAACTGGTCAATGACCTGAATGGAGCTGGAACCACAGTTACAAAGTTACTAGCCACTGTGAAGCGTAAGGATGGAAATATTATGCTTTAGAACTGCTTTTTACGAATGGGACAGGATGACTGATCCGTATTAGAGAAAGGATGAATGGGGCCATGTATCATGAGATTCTGGGCAAAAACCTCCTTACGTCAGTGAGAGCATTGAAGATGAAATGTGGCTGGATCTTTCAGCATGTCGATGATCCCAAACCCAGGACTACAGCCAGGACCCCCCAAGGAGTGTTCCATTACACCCCAAATCCAGGGAACGAGCCCTCGGCGCCCACTAAACACCGCTGCAGTCCTGTGGAAGCCAAGCTGCCCAAAATCCAGCAGGTCCTGGACACCGAGGGATCTTCTGCTCAGAATCGGATCTCACTTCCGGCACTCAGCGAGAGCAGACGCTTTTTATGTTTCTCCCTCTCTAGTGTGTCTTATCCCACAGCCCTTTGTCTGTCTACTGCTATGGAGCCTCTTTTTGCATTTTCTTCCGGAATAATCAACGTTGGATCGGGACATAGACTGGTCAGATGTTTCTCGTGAGCAAATCTTTTATCCCGGAGAAGCTAATAAGGGAGTGCTGAGCTGTCCTGATGGATTACTGTGGAGGATCCTGGGTATCTCACTTTGACCATCGAGACACTAGAAACATCTGGACAATTGGATTCATGATAACTGGATATCTGCTGATTAGCGCATGGCAGGTTTTCCCCAGGTATTGTAAATTTATGGCTTTTGAGGCGGAAATTGGCAGGCTGCCTGGAAGCGGGAAGCTGCATGGCTGTTGTAACGCTCAGACTCTTGCGATTTTCGAGCATGGACTCGTTTGTTGCTGTGAGGGGAAACAACTTGGAGAAGTTCTCAGCCGGCTGGAATGGAAATGACCCCTGATTTGGAAGGGAGACCACTCTGACGGACTCTAAGGCTAAGAAGGAAAAGTGATCTTTGCCTGTGCATTTCTTATCTATTGAAATTCGGCCTAGACCAAACATACTCCCTCGGATGGGAATCTAGAAGGACGCTCCTTCCCCCCCACACCTTCAACTATGAACTGGCTCAGCTCTCCAAGGACGCAAATTACATCATAGGCGAACAGACGGTGGGATTGAGCTGTGTGGAGTTCATGGGCTACTGACTACTGATGCACACACAAACTCACACCCATACAGATGCACACACTTTCCTTGTCATCACTGCTCTAGCTGTACCCCCAATCTCTCCTGCCCACTCCAGGAAGCAGTTAGAAGATGCACATCTGTTGCAGCACGTCAGCTGTTGATTGGGGTCCTCCCCCCTCCTATCCCTCCTGTTGTGTCATTAATGTCTGCATATGTGCTTAAATGTTTAGGTGTGGTTTTTTTCTATTAGCTGTATTCTGACTCTGGATTAAGGAATCAAAACACAGTTGAGCGTTTTTTCCCTCCCACCATGGACCTCTCCCTCCCTGACGTTTATCTGTTTCTGTCTGCATACATGGGAGCCCTGCTCTGGCGGCTGCAAGCCCTTCAGTGACCTGGATCTGTTTTTGTTTGTTGTTGTTTTTATTGATCTTGGACAGGTTGTACTGTAAACTGAAATTTCCTCTTGGGGATCAATAAAGTATCTTTGAATTTGAATTAAATTGAATTGAATTTTGAATTGAATTGAATCAGTCTGCACACCATCCACCCAGCACTCTGATCATAGGAGATTCTATTATCCGGTACATTAGGATGAGAGGAGCTGTCACCGTTTGTTTTCCTGGAGCTACAGTAAAGGACATTTCAAAACAGATTCTGGACTCCATCCAACGTCACCTATGTGAGTAAGGTTGTAATTCATGCTGGCACCAATACATTCACAAACAGCAGTCTGAGCTCTTAAAACAGGATTTTATTCATCTTTTTAATCTTTTAAAAGACAAATCTCTGTTTTTATTTCTTGCCCCACTCCCACTATCAGCAGAGGAATAAATAGTTTCAGCGGTCCCCTGTCTCTAAACACTTGGCTTTCCTCTGCTACCGTGATACACACTATTGGTTTTATAGACAATTTTAACTTTTTCTGGGGTAGGAGTCAATTATTTGGGGCAGATGGACTACATCTTAACAGACAAGCTACACGCATGCTGGCACTAAGCCTGGAATACCCTCGATCACCGCTGTCCCCGGCTCCAGCTGCTCCTGCCCCATCCACAACTTCCCGATGTGCAGTTGGTCCCTGTTCCTTTAAACTCAATCGTGATTTTAACAGTAAGTCACATATCGGAATTGGACCTTGTCCTAACTCATTCATACCTGTTATTGTCAGCAGAAAGCGAACAAATAATCATAAACGGAAACGGTTACGAAAAATCCCACCTTCAGTAAATCATACAGTTACTCTATTACCAAGCACTATTAATATGGCTCTATTAAATATTCGCTCTCTGCTGAATAAAACTTTTATAATAAATGATTTGAATTTAGACAATAATCTTCATTGTTTTTTATTAACAGAGACATTGCTGAGTGCAGATGCCCCTGTTGTTCTTACAGAGGCCTCTCCACCTACTTTTAACTTTTCTTATTCAACGAGGAGTAGCCAGAGGGTAGGTGGAACTGCTTTTATTAGTTAATCAACTCTTTCCACCAAACCTGTTTTATTTGATAATTTAACCTCTTTTGAATACACTGCCTCTGTTTTTAGCATTTTACATGTCACAGTTTATAGGCCACCGAAAAGGAATGCAGTTATCAATTTTACACAACTCCTATGAAAGGATAATTTTAGCTGGTGATTTTAATCTACATATAGATAACCTTTTAGATCCTTTATCAACAGATTTTTTTTAAATATTCTGAATTCTATGGATTTTAGCCAACATGTCGTGCAGCCGACTCACAACAGAGGACAAACTCTGGACTTGGTCATCACGTATGGCCGTCCACCAGTGTGTCACCTGTTGTTGACTTGCCTGTCTCTGACCACTACTGTGTGTTTTTCAAAATCACCAGTTTTATCCAATTAGAGACCTCTGTGAGAACTGTCAGAAAGCCCCTGAAGTGGCTGCAGGGTTTCTTGAAGTTTTTAAAATTTCCCTCCTGTGCCTTTACCTGCCCCCTGTGATTTTATCATGAATGATTTTAGCAGTAGGCTTCAATCTCCCCTTGACCTGCTGGCTCCACTTAAAGTTGTAAACATACATTCAAAACGTACAGTACCATTGAGAAAACGAAGATCATAAAACATTTAAGAGGAGCTGCAGGGTGGCAGAAAGGAAATGGAGGAAAAACTAAATCACAATAAATCATCAGATATACAAAGAACATCTCAAATCATACAATAGCGCTTTAAGAAATTCCAGAAATACATACTTTTCCAGAATCATCTCAGAACATAAAAATAACCCCCAAATTCTGTTTTCCACCATTGACAACATTCTTAATCATTCCACTAATACTTTTCAGAAAACCCCCTCTAACACTCTCTGTGAGGAGTTTGCAGACCACTTCAGAGGGAAGGTAGACACCATCAGATGTAATATTTTATCCTCTCAAACTAACATGGTTTTAGACAAATCTGAATGTCTGCCTTTACCAGAGTGGACAATGGACAGTTTTGTCCTGGTAGAAGCTGGGACCCTTGATAAAGTTTTCTCCTCAGTGAGGCACAACACAAGCGCTTTGGACCCAATTCATACCAGGTTTCTTAAGCAATTTTAAGTTCTTTTAAAGATGAGATTTTAAACTTTATGAATTGCTTCCTTCAAAAGGGGTTTTTCCTGCTGTCTTTTAAAGCTGTGGTAGTGAGGCCCCTGCTGAAGAAGAGCAATTTAGATTTTAATGATTTAAAGAATTACCGACCGGTATCTAACTTCTCATGATGTCCTAGAGAACTTTCAGTCTGGTTTTAGGAGGGACCACAGCACCGAGACGGCTCTTTTGAAGATTTTAAATTATTTTAGACTAAACTATGACACTAAGAAGGTGACCGTGTTGGTTCTACTGGATCTAAGCGCTGCCTTTGATACAGTAGACCACACTATTATTTTAACTCATTTAAAACAGATCGGCTTCTCTGGTTCTGTTCATAAATTATTCTACCTCACAGACAAGACTTTTATAGTGAGTTTAGTTACCTGTTCCTCTAAGGTGCATAAGATCACATGTGGTGTTCCCCAGGGTTCAGTTTTAGGCCCAGTGCTTTTTAACCTGTATATGCTCCCTCTTGGCAGTGTCATCAGAAGACATGGAGTTAACTTTCATAGTTATTCTGATGATACATAGTTGTACATCTCCATGTCTCCTGATGACACACGGCCAATGGATGCACTTTCTAACTGCATTTTAGACATTACATCCTTGATGGCAAAAAACTTTCTCCAGCTCAACCAGGACAAAACTGAAGTTTTAGTTATCTGTCCTGAGGCCCAGAGAGAGAAACTTTTACCCAAACTGCAATCATTGTCTTTCAATCCTTCTTTACAAGTGAAGAATGTGGGTGTGGTTTTTGACTCTGAGCTGTCTTCTATTCCACACATTAAAAATATTACTAAAATAGGTTTTTATCACCTAAAGAACATCGCCAGAGTCCCCCCACTTCTCACTCGGGCCAATACTGAAACACTAATGCATTAGTCTAATCGATCAGTAGAATCGATTATTGCCATCCCCTAATTTCTGGTCTTCCGAAAAAGACTACATCGAGTTTACAGCTTTTACAGAATTCAGCAGCTCGTGTCCTGATGAAGACCAGGAGGCAAGAGCACATTACACCGATCTTAGAATCACTACATTGGCTCCCCGTATGTTTTAGGATCCATTTTAAGGTTCTTTTAATGGTTTTTAAGTGTCTTAATGGTCTTGGGCCTTCTTATCTGTCAAAAATGCTTTTACCATATGAACCCTTGAGGTCTCTGCGCTCCTCTGGCAGCTGTCTCCTTATCATCCCCAAAGTCAGGACACAGACTCATGGTGAGACGTCCTTATATTATTATGGCCTCCACCTCTGGAACAGGCTGCCAGAGGACCTCAGGGCCACAAAGAACGTTCAGTTTAAAGCTCGGCTAAAAAAGTAAGTCCTGAGCCTGCTCTTAAAAACATGATTATTATGTATTAATATCTGTTTTATAGCTCTGCATGTTTTATTTGATTGAATTTTTAGTTTTGTTTTTAACTGATTATAATTTATTATTTATCTGCTTTACCCTTTTATCTGATCATATCTCATCCTCTTATATTTCATAATTTGGGATGCTATCAGTCTTAACATTTTATTAGTATTTCAAAACTTCCAAATCTCATTTTTTACTGTTTATTTTATTATTTCAACTTCTTATTTTAACTTTCCTTCCAGTGTTTCCTCTCTGGGGGCCCTTTGCATTGGGGGCGTTGGTTGGCTGTAGCTGCCTGGGTGCTCGCCAGGCAGTTCCTGGGTAGAGGTGGGGGTACCATCCCTCCCTCCTCTGGGCGCTCTGGGTCGGTGCCTTGGCTGCTGCTGTTGATCTGCTGCTGCCGATGCAGATGGCTCCATGATGGTGTTTCCGGGCTCATCTGTACTCCGCCCCTTTTTGCTTTTGTTTACTGTTGCATTTATGTGTGTGTGTATAGGAGATGGGTTGGATTGTGGTCGGGGGGAGGGGGGGTCATTGACTATAGTTGTGCTGTTGATTTTATTTTGGGTTTGGGAAGGGTGGGGTTTGTGGGGTCATTTTAACCTGTAAAGCACTTTGAGAAGCTTTTGAAGTTTGAAAAGGGCTCTATAAATAAAGTTTGATTGAGCAGGGCAACTGAGTGGCTACGTAAAAAGGTTCTAAAGTGGTCTAGCCAGGCTCCAGACATCAATCAAATGGAGAATCTGTGAAGGGAGTCGGAAATCTTTTTTGCCCAACGACAACGGCAAAACGTTAGTTAAAATCTAGATCAGTAGGAGCTTCATCAAACTTGGTATATAACCCAAACAGTGCATTATTATTGCAAAACAAAGTCTTTAAAGTTCTTGATAGGTTAAGTGAATGCTATCCAGATGTGACCATGGAGACAGTGTTCAGTGGAAAGCCAGCCTGTAGGAAGGGAAAACTAGGCCAGTGGTTAACAGACGCAGCCATGCTTGAACTCAGCCGAGTGGAAATGATCACTTGACAAACCAACAAGGATGTGGAAAAGCTAGCTGTGGGTTTAGGGGCCAGCCACTCTGTCATTGCACCTTCTGGAAAATACCCGGGGCCCCAGCTGTACACAGTGTAATGCTCATTTCCATGGAAACAGGAAAGAAAATGAAGATCTAAATTTAGTCTGTGTTGTAAGAATGGAGCTGAACTGTACTGTATTACTGCTGTGTTGTATGAGTGGGCAGATCCCTCATGTAAATGAAGAACAGATTACGTTCTGAATGTTAAATTGACCATTTTTGTCAAGTTGACTCAGCATAGACCTTGAAGTTCATACTTGTTCTAACAGAGCAGCCGTCCTTACCATCAGCCTTGAAATAATTTATATTTTGGTCCAGAGGTCGGACTGGCTGCTGACATCAGTGGCTCAATGGGCCTTTTACACATTACATTGCTAGGGTCAGACATACATGATGATCAGGATGAGTTATAGTGTGTGACATAGGAGCATGAATAGGTTTAACACAAAGTAGGGTCATAAATGGTAAGTACAGTAAATGTGTGTTCATCCTCTATCTTTTTGGTCCTGGTTGACCCATGTGACCTATGGTTTGAATTGCTTCTGAGTTTAGACATGTTGGCTCTGTGATGAAAGCAGAAGCAATGACTCTGTATCCCTGAGTCGCCCTGACAGATAGTCTGTGTGTTAAAATATGCAGGTATGGTCAGCCTCCTATGCCTAATGCCTCTTCCTCACAGCTGTGAGTTAGGATACAACAGGGATGTCAAAGTATCTATGCTGAACTGTATCACCAGTGCTGACACCCCGCTCACGCACAAACCAAACACAACAAAAATCAGGCTCTGATTATAGTAATTAATAATAGAATTATATAAAGCAAGTTAAAGTAACATATTAGCTTAAGTGAAAAATAAGCCATCTACTTCCAGTCTCCCAGAGTGGTCAATTCCACTCACTCTCTAGTGTGGCAGACAGCTGTCATACTAGAGCTGCTTACTCTTTGCTGTTTGTGTATATCGCTTTCTGGAGCAGGTAGTCTCCCCATGATCTGTTTACATTAGGAAAACACTTTAAGATGGAGCTGTCATAATGAAAACATGATGCAGACTTTGTGGACAAACAAGGCTGACATTACTGTTAGACTTGACCAGTTAGCAGGAGGAGGCAGAGCAGCACAAATGACAAACTAAATACAGACGTGGACAAAATTGTTGGTACCCTTCATTAAATAAAAGACAAAAATGATGGTATCCCTAGAAAAGAATGAAAATAATGTGACCAAAGGGACATGTTAATCCAAGGTATGCCCACTAATCAGCATCCCAGGTGTCTACAATCCTGTAATCACTCAGTGGGCCTATATATAGGACTCCAGGTAGTCACTGTGTTGTTTGGTGACGTGGTGTGTACCACACTCAATATAAACCAGAGGAAGCAAAGGAAAGAGTTGTCTCAGGAGATGAGAAAGAAAATCATAGACAAGCATGTTAACTGTAAAGGCTACAAGACCATCTCCAAGCAGCTAGATGTTTCTGTGACTACAGCTGCACATGTCATTCAGTAATGTACGATCCATGGGACTGTAGCCAACCTCCCTGGACGTGACTGCAGGAGGAAAATTGATGACAGATCAAAGAGACGGATAATCCAAATGGTAACAAAAGAGCCTAGAAAGACTTCAAAATAGATCCAAGCTGAACTTTATGCTCAAGGAACATCAGTGTCAGATCGGAACATCCTTCGCTGTTTGAGCCAGAGGACAAATCATTAAAAAAAACAGACTGGAGTATGCCAAACTACATGCTGACGAGCCACAAAGCTTCTGGGAGAATGTCCTGTGGACAGATGAGACAAAAATTTAACTTTTTGCCAAGGCACATCAGCTCTATGTTCACAGACGGAAAAATGAAGCATATCTAGAAAAGAACACGGTCCCTACTGTGAAACATGGGGGAGGCTCGGTTATGTTCTGGGCTGATTTGCTGCATCTGACACAGGGTGTCTTGAATCTGTGCAGGGTACAATGAAATCTCAAGACTATCAGGGGATTCTAGAGAGAAATGTGCTGGCCAGTGTCAGAAAGCATGGTCTCAGTCGCAGGTCACGGGTCTTACAACAGGAAAATGACCCAAAACACACAGCTAAAAACACCCAAGAAGGGCTAAGAGGAAAACACTGGCCTTCTATGAGCCCTGATCTCAATCCTATTGAGCATCTTTGGAAGGAGCTGAAACATGCTGTCTGGAAAAGGCGCCCTTCAAACCGGAAACAACTAGAACAGTTTGCTCATGAGGAGTGGGCCAAAATACCTGCTGAGAGGTGCAGAAGTCTCATTGACAGTTACAGGAATCATTTGATTGCAGTGATTGCCTCAAAAGGTTGTGCAACCAAATATTAAGTTGTGGGTACCATCATTTTTGTCCAGGCCTGTTTCATGCATTTATTTTTTAAATAATTCTGTTGAAGCATGGATGAAAAGCAATGTCTGACTTTCATTGGTCAACATTTATATAATTTTTATTTATTATTACTTTTGTCAGATTAAAGTTATTTCTGTGACCATTAAGAGTTTTTCTTTGATTTAATAAAGGGTACCAACAATTTTGTCCACGTCTGTACTTTAGTGGAAACAGATCTTCCTTTTTATTTGTTTTAACCAGTGCTCACATGTCTGCAGAGTTCTGACCAGCAACACAGTTTGATGATAAAATGGTGCCTTTTATACTGTGGAACTCATTATCACTCTGGAATCAACCATGTGACCGTGCATCCTATACACTTAACAGCCCTACTAAAATAACCCAAATTACATTACTTCCATATCTAACAAACACTTTCTAAAAATGAATGGAAACCCTCACACAGAGTATAAATCCTTTTGACACCATATAGATTCTAAACTGCAAGAACCAACACCCCTTCCCACTCTGACTCTTAGTTCCTCACAGAATCTTAAAAATGGTGCCAAGTGTTGCAGGAAAACTCTTAGCAGGAAACGCTGGAGGAGACAACACAGGTAAATTGGGTTTAATTTTAAAAAAATCTTTAAAACACAATTCACAGTAACTATAATACTAAAACAAATATATTTAATGCTGCTCTTAATAGTAACATTTTCTAATTTGTACTTTGTTCTAGGTGGAACCAAACATTCCCCCCAGTTGGAACCAATTAAACAATACTATGACAAACCAGCAGAAGTACAAATTAATGTGCAAAATAAAGTGAATGTGACTAAAAAGTTGTCATTCATTGCTGTTAGAAGTAAATTGCCCCATGGTGTTACAGTGTTAAAATAACCATCGGTAACAGTTTCTCTGTTACAATTACTAACATATTTTAATATTTTATGACATTTTTTGTTGTTTTTGCTGAAGCTGAAAGTTTTTAGAGAGCAACTCACCCCCTGCCAGAGTCTTACACCACCCACATCTCCTGTTTGAAAAAAAGAGGTGTTGCCTGATGGACCAGTGAACGTGTGGGGATAGAGGGCTGGGCGTGGTCTGGGCTGTGATTGACATGTCAACAGCAACACTTCTGCAATGGCACAGACACACACACACACACACAAAGATTGAGAGCAACAGCAGCTCCTGTGCCTCTAAGCGATCTGTTGAGGTGGAGGATTTCTTTCTCCACCTTCACCAGAGGAAAGAGACAAAAGGGAGGGAGGTTCTGTAGAGAAGGTGTGGGCAGAGACTGCTTCCCCATACTGCCTGACATTAGCAAATAACAATGCTCGATTAAAATTCAAGTACAGTTTAGAGTTTTAACCTGAAGAGGGTGCTGCACTGACAGTTTAGGGCAGAAACTATTAGACACTTATTTATACGGTTAATCAGCAAAAAAACAAAAAAGCTTACGGGGTGAGTTGTTCCTTAGATTGTCAGACCTGTGTACCAGCCTGCTTCTTCTCTAACCTGCTATAAAGCTGCTATTACAAAAAAAACACCAAGCAAAAAAAGTAGCATGATTGCACAGTGCGACAGATGTGTGATGAAAAATTTGGAAAAAACTGAGAGACAAATTATTTGTGATGTCACTCGTGTCAGACAAGTTTGTGTCCGAATTCTGCAGCCAAACTTTGAAGTCTATTCTCTGAGCTACAGGGAGCCAGTGGAAAGACTGGTGTGATGTGTTCTACTTTCCTGGTTCTAGTGAGAACACCAGCAGCAGCGTTCTGGATCAGCTGCAGCTGTCTGATTGACTTTTTAAGTAGGACTGTGAGGACGTTGTTGCAGTAATCAACCGGCTAAAGATGAACACATGGATGAGTTTTTAAAGGTCCTTCTGTGACATCAGTCCTTTAATCCTAGAAATGTTCTTCAGGTGATAGAAGCCTGACCTTCTTATTGGCTTAATGTGACACTGGAGGTTCAGATAGGAGCTGAATCATTTAGGCTTTAAATCTGTTTGCATGGTACAGTTTTCCTTATCAGATTTCTTTAGTTCTATCTGCTAAGGCGTATCCAAGCTGAGAATTTGAATTAACAATATTGTGTGTCAGACGTTCTGTACCTAACCTTTGAATGAGTTTTAATATAATGCATCATTCAAATATTATTCTAATTATAAATATTTAAAGGTAGTTTTATTAGTTTTTGAACATTGTTCATATATACATAAAAGCAGGGGTGTATCCAGGAATTTTTTTAAGGGGCTGAATGGGGGCCAGTGTTGGGATGTCATACCAAAATAATAAAAATGGTTGGAAAGCAAGGCTTCAATACAAAGGGAGTGGAGCCTAAGCTGAGTGACAGACATCCAGGCAAGCCAATGCAGAGACCGGAGCACTGGACTAATATGGTCGTATTTCCTCGTTCTTGTCAGGACTCGAGCAGCAGCGTTCTGGATGTACTACAGCTGTCTAACAGCTCGTTTAGAGAGGCCAGTGAGCAGGCCGTTACAGTAGTCTAACCTCTTGGAGACAAATGCATTGATAAGTCTCTAAATCTGGTTTCCACACTATTCCTCTGATCTTAGCAATGTTTTTCAGATGGTAAAAAGCTATTGATGTTATTGCTTTGATTTGGCTAAAATATATTGCAAACTCATTGCACTCAGACTCCAAACATGAAGGTCAATGATTGATGTAAACATAAATAAATAAATCACAAATATTTCTGACAAAAATACATTAAGCTATTTATCTTTTTATTTCATTATTAAAACATATTCTACATTAGCCCATCTGATCAGGGGGATTAGTGGGGGCGACTTACTCTGAGTTGGTCTACATTTTAAATTTCTGTCTGATAACAGTTAGGCTACGTCCACACAAAGGTTATACGGGGAGTTACACGTCTAATTTTATCTACTCAACACGAGCATTTATGCCCCATTTAAGGTCCGTTTAAGGTCCCATGATTGCGCAATCCAATGCTGACCTATGCATGTACTGGGCATGCGTGGACAAAAAAAATGAAGACAGATTGACACGTATAATCTACGTCACTGTCGGCGCCTCCTGGATCGTCTCCTGTGTCGCCTTCTCATCCGCAAGTAGGTTAGGGTTAACTTTGCAAACGTCTGAATTTGCAAAAGAAGCAGTAGCATCGCAAGACTCGTCTCCATCTTTGCTGTTGTCATTATCTGGTGTCGCGTTGTTTTCGTCATCAATTTAGGATGCAGCATTTGATTGACGTCGCTGCTCTGATTTAGCCGGGGACCGGATAAGTTGCATCCAGACGTGCTCATTTAGCCGTTGAGATAACAGTTAGACGGCTCTCTAACACGGCTAATACTTATCCGGCCACAGACCATAAACAAAGCCGCCTTAGTGTGGACGATAGGGGTGTACTCTAAATACTTATACGTTTAGGGCGTTATCCGGCTTAGTGTGGACGTGGGCTTAGAAGTGTCTTTAGTAAATTTAATTTAAAGCAGTTTGTGATAATATTAAAACCTAATGTCAGAACAGAAAGTGCTGCTGCAGAAGGTGGAACTGGATTAAAATCGGTGACTAATCAACGACTCATAATATTTTGAATGCAGGCGACTGTCTGCTGTGCTCCATGTTGATCCAGGAGTATTGAATGCTACAATCTATTGGGATTCTTTAGATAGAAACTTTAAACTGATTGAATTGACTTTTCTTGTCAAGTGCCTTAAGATGTGTTGTGAGTTTGTGCTATATAAATAAACTGAATTGATTTTGACTATGAAATAATTATGAAGCATGAGATGCTTTTCCACTTATTCAGTAGTTTGTTCGACACCAAACCAAATCAGTGGACTTGGCCTAACATAATATTCTCTATCTAATCTGATATCAGCACACAGCCCCAGTTACAATCCCAGTAGAGTTGAAGAAACTCTAGCAATTTCTGTCCCACCATCACAGACAAAAGCATGTAGTTTCTGCTATCTTTATCAATTAACTAGTTAGGATGTTAATTGTCTGATAGTTGTTAGGAAGTCTTAAGTGGACCAAATCACCCATAACCGATCAGTGCGGTCCAGTTCCACCAACAACATAACAAACTATTGGATTTTGTATCAGTTGTGCAGCAGCATTAAAGCTGCTATTTTGCTGTTGCTTTCCAGGTCTAACAGCTATTTGGAAATGAAATTACATCTTTCTCTGACTAGCAACAGCAGATTAATAATTTTACTTTTTTTCTTTTTCTATGAGAAATAACTTCACTACATTTTAGTCAACTAAAACGAAGCACTTTAACTGTTGGTGTCCTACTTAAAATAGGCACATACAGTTTAAGTATTCAAGTGTAGATGAAGTGTGTGTATTTATGTAATGGATTCACCCCAAACTTCCCTTTTCAGAACAGATGCACAGCTACTTAGAGCTTGCCGAAAATGATTCATTGGGCCTATGCAAAGCAACATAAAAATAAAAATGAGACAGCCATGTAAGAGAGCATGTTTCTGTTTGAATGATGTTAATGGAAGCTTTCATCAGCCTGCCTAACTTCCCCATCAGCACGTTAGGAGGTTACGCTTTCCTGTTTAATGAGTGCTTTGTGTTTGTACCTTTCTAATTTTAACTGTTGATCCAGCAAAACAGCTGATAAAAGAATCAGAGGGGTGGGAAAGTTAGAAATAGATCAATAGAAGACCAATATTTTGACTACAGGAGAGTAGAAGTTGGGTTCGTGTTATGTGTGCATTTATTTCCATTTTACAGTTGGATGTAGGGATCCATTACCGATGGTGTGTATGGCTTCCTCCTTGACTAGACTGAGAGCTACTCCAACATCCAACAGCATGCAATGTACAATTATTTCATATTGCCCCTTTAAGAAATTCCAAATTACTTATAGTACATCCCTCCTCAGTAGCGATGGAGTGCTGTGAGAGAACCTGCTTATGCATTTCAGCAACCTGGCCACATTCAAAAAGTTGTTTTGCTTTTGCCATCAGAATGTCATGGGCGTGACTATCTGAAAGATGACAATCCACATTCTTGCATAGATTTGGCCTTTTAAAGGCATGTGGTCTTAAACCTTTGACCAGCCGTAAAACAGCCCATTTCACTTGACATGTTTTCAATAAATTGCATGCTCAAAAAAAATGTACTCCTTGTATTTTTGTTGCATGTAAAAGGATTTATTTGGGTCCTTTTTCAAGTGATCTTAACTTTTGATCAGGACTGTGTATTTGTGTTTGAGCGAATACTATTGGCAGGTATGGGCAATGTTACGGTGCATTTCATAGACTGTAAAAAACAATAGATAACACCTCCTCACTCCTCCCCGTTTACCAGAATGACACACGTTCAAGGGGGAATTCTTGGATGATTTACAGACTCCTCCTCCCTAGCTCTGACGAAGCATGTTCCTAAAAAGGCTATAGGGGCGGGATCTTCACTGTAGACTCTGTCCTCGCGGGGCGTGTATGGCCGTGTAGTTCGGTCGTAATCACGCCCATTCTGCTCCTGCGTCTTTAGCTCTGATGCTAAACTTGGCTAACTAAGCTAAAGGCTAATAGTCACATGCCTGACTGCTGCCGTATCTGCGCTCCTCCCACAGTTCTCCTATTTCTCAAACCTCAAAAGGTAAGAACTAGTAACTTGAAATAATTATTAAAATGTAGTGTTACTATAATTAAAGTCCAATGAAACAGCCTGTCAATCAAAGTCCGGCCCCCTAATTTATTATGCAAGATTTCAAAAAATTATCTTACGAAAACCAGCTTGGTTTCTATTTTTTTTGACTAGCCCAGTGTTATCTCAGGAGGAATATGTAGCCATAGAAAGTTTTAAAAAAATTGAAACCAGGCATTAAAGTTGTTTTTAATGTGTCTAAAGTCCAATGCTTATCAATGGGGGCCTAGCGGCCAAATGGAGGTACTACAGCAATGGAGGAGCAATGGCGGCCTCCAGTTTTACTTGGTCACAAAGCAGAGCAGCCAGCGGCCATTTGTGCATTCACACGGAGCGTGTTTGAAGCGTTGTGGGCATCAGGTTTATATGTAAATGGATGGTTTTATCTGACCTAATATTTTAGCTTGCTGTGTATCTGATAAAGTAACATACATTATCTGTTTGTTACCAGTTTCTTTCATCTCCATGGTCATTAATTTCTGACCAAAAATGAAACCAAACAGCAAAAAGTGTGCTTTGATGATAACTGTTCACATCATGAGTCAGTTGTTTAATGACCGCTGGCACCAGTAACCTGGAGTAGTCATTTCTGCCTGACTTTAGCAGTCTTACTTGGTTGGGGAAAATGTTGGCCAACTTCTCTTTCAGAATGACTGCATTGATCTTACCACTCAGTTTAGGCCTAACATTTGACTCTGAAGTACTTTCTGTTTATGTGCCACTCTCTGACTGCAATGTTCCCTGAGATCTGTGGTTGCAAACAAGCCCAGATCATAAGCACGCCACCACCATACTGATGTGCTTTTTGGTTGTCTCCAAACAGTGCTTTACATTCAAAGCTGTATTCATCATTGAGCAAACTGAGGTCTAGACATTTGTAATTTTCTACTGTGTATTCAATGAAAAAAAATAAAAAGAATTAGGTATGTTTGATATTGGCTTTTTTACAATATAGGCACAGGATACATAGTAAGTCTTGCTAAATATACAACAATACCTCAAGCTATACTTCTGATCTGTCATGACTTGAAATTTTAAATGAAAGGAGAGTTGATGTTTAAAACCCCATAACAGCCCTGCAGTTTTCAAACAAAATCTTTTAAGAATGTTTCCCCAAATTAAAATCAAATCTGCTCTTTAACCATTTGGAGTTGAGACGTGGATAGGGTCTGAAAGAAAACACTGTGTGTTATAAAAGAACATCTGTTTGGATAAGTCCATGTCCACCAAATCCTGTGATAAAGCCCGCCCCTCATTTGCGTACACAGCATTTCATTAGCTGTTTGATGTGTCAATCATCATTATTCTGTGCTGTGATTGATTTGAAAGATATACCTAAGAAGAGTGATGACAATTAAGATGTCAATCAAAAGCTAACACTTCCTGTCAATTGGGGTGGCTAATCTGGAACATGATTACAGAAACAGCCATGAAATGCTAGAAAGGAAATCATTTTCAAAGGTTTTAATCTGCGGATTATATTGGATTGAGAATGTCAGACTTGTTGTAGACTAATTTTCATTGGAAGAGATTATCTGAACCATTGTGCATGTAAAAAGATCATTTCTATTTTTAAAGATGACACTGATATAAGGCTGCGAAGGTGAGTCTACAGTTGGACAAAAGCGTTTGCACTATCTGTCATAGCAATATTTTCTGACAGTACATTGCCAACATCAACCGATCATCACTTTAGGCCGATGATATTGGACATCCCTAAGAAGAATGCTTTGGAATTATAGGTTATCTGGGGTTACAGTGGAGGCATTGGCGTGACGGACACATCATGAAAGGCACTTATATTCTGTACAGCTGGAAAGAGAATATAAGTGGCTCTAAATGTTTCTTTGCCACTAAGGAACGGTTGAATGCGAGAAGATGATAAATCACTAAATTGATCTCTGAAAAATTTGAGATGATGGTTTCGCCTCTGGGTGGACCTCAGTAACTGTGAAACTCTGGCAGCTCACACAGCTAGAAGGTCTTGGGTGAGGGAAAAAACTGAGATAAAAAAAAGATGTGTATAATCTAAGATATTTGAGTATTTTTGTAACCTTCATGGTTTGGCCTAGGAAAGAATATAAGGTTTGACCCTGATGCCAAAAGAGGGGGAAATTTGTTGACTGTATATTTATGTCAGATGCTTCCCCAAAATTAGTTTGACTTTACATACTTGATGTTCTGCTGGCAGCATTCCATGGGGCGCTACTAGAAGCAGATCTCTTTGAAATAGCAGGGCTACACTTTTTTTGTACTATGCTGAAAAAACGGTTGCTTTGTGCTAGTTTATTGTTGTCCACCGTACTGTAACAAGCTGTTATATGGTTTATCTTTTCTACAGTTTCAGGGTTTATATTGGAGAACTGGAGATGTCTTCTTGTCCACAGTCTGAATCTGAGGTAAATTTGAGTATTCTCTTTTGGGCCTCATTCTCAGTCCTTATTTAGCAAAATAGGCCAGCCACTTCAGGGATAGATTGCTTTAATTAGGGCCTCACTGTCTGGCCACTTCAATCTACAATGTAGATTGACAGCATCTGTGAGAGGTGTGTTCTTGGTGCTAACACAGGGGTTCATTAAAGCCAGAAGAAAACCAGGCCAGTTAATCTCTGTACTCTAGACAGACTAGCTTTGGGACTTTTTAGAAATGTGGTCTGATCTCTTATTTTCCTATCATTTGCCATGTTCTCATGAAGCTGATTTCTGAAGAAGTGTAGACCATCACTGCAAAAACAAATACAGTAATAAGTAAGCATACAGTTGGATGTTTCAGAGACTCTCAATTTTTTGAAAAACAGCTCCTTGCTTTACTCTGGTGAAAAGGATGGAGATTTTCATTTTTCTGAAGGTTTTCTGCAGAAGAGGGTGAATGCCGATGAAAAGTAAGTCCTGAATAGTTCTTTTCACTTTGGTGAAGCCACAAATACTAATTCACGTTTACTCCTTTTTTACATTTGGTTGTATTGTACCTATTTAGGTACAGAATACAGCAGTGGGTCATTTTAACAATTTCAACTCATTTTCCGTATTCTGTCCAGGTGCTACGTGTAAATACACGAACAACAGTGCTGCACACTTTATCCCAAATATCTCATCATTGAATCTGCAAGATGAAGCTGCTACATTTATTGCATATTACTAGTTTTGAAAAAGTTGCTGAGCAGTAACATTGTACTATATGTAGCAACTTCCTCCTGGTTTAGTTATGTATGCATTTCAAGTGTGGATTGAGCTGACAGAGCATGTGTGACAGATACAGGAACTTCATTGCTGTTGCACACAACTATACAGTTGAAAAAAGTCAATAAATGGAAAAAAATAAACCCATATTAATTGCTTTAATACAAAAACTGATATGTCTAAAATTAAAATATGTCAAGCATATGGTACGACCCAGCTCGGAAAGGGGAAGCAACGGAAAAGCCAGTAGTCAGGTTTAAAATGGAGGAACAAAATAGTTTAATTCAGAATAAAACAACATAATTAAAATACAGAACAGAAATTGTGTCAAATTACAGGTTGCAGTAAAGCAACATAGTGTCCAGAAGTCACAAATAAAAATGAGACGCAAACCAAAGGGCAGAGAAATTAAACCAGAGCACCTTATGGAGAGCCTAAGTCATGCCCTTTGACTTCCCGTCCATGGGTCCCCTAATGCCAAAAAAATAAATGAGACAATGGAGCGATAAAAGTTATTTTCTGATTCAGTTTGAAATGCACCGTGGATCGAACATATGATATCCATGAATTTTAAAAACGTATTTTGATGCAGAGAAAATGAAACCGGGAGTGCATCAGTGTCCCCTTACCATGCTGCAAAGCAGCGCCAACAAGGATAATTGGTTCTCAATGTAGAAGGAACTCTATTTGTATCACCTGAGTATTCAGTCTCCTCTCTTCCGTGGAAAGTCTGGCAGGACAGGTAGTTTGCCACAGAATTCCTTGCCCCTGAAAGGTGCATTGCCCTCATGGAGGCCTTCAAGGCATTGGAAGAATCCTTGGGCCTCCCTCTGAAAGTGTATTGATTTGGTCCTACCCTGACCATTGACATGGAACACTACTGAGGTACAGTTTGTCCAGATGAGCACATGCTTTCCCTCTATACAAGATAAGACGTCCCTCAGCGGCCAACTAAACAGTCCACAGTTCCAGAAAGTTGATGTACAGACATTCTGATTGAGGGCCCTATAAACCTTAGACAACACATGTCAAACTCAAAGCCCACGGGCCAAATCCGTCCCACCATAGCCATTTATCTGACCCTCTACACTCTAGAAGACCCTATAGATAGAACCTTGAAGTTCTATTTACAGTATAGGTAGATGGATAGATACTTTATATATCTCCAAAAAGGGAAAATTCAATTTGCCAAGTGCTTGTATATTTACAAATACATCTTGGATTAGGAAAAAAAAGATAAATAATAATAAAATAATTTTGCAAACATGTTGGATGTCTCTGTTGAATAGTCTTATGGCTGCAGGAACTAAAGATCTTCTGAACCTCTCAGTCCAGCATCTCAGTGAGATCAATCTTTCACTGAAGCTGCTTTTTTGGCTGGTCAGCACATCATGGAGGGGGTGTTTAGTATTATCCAGAATGCCCTGCAACTTCTTTTATTTATGTGTACCTTAATAAAATTTTGTCATTAAAATAAAAAGTGTTTATTTGAGCAGTCCTAAATGATAACATTACATAAGGATTTTTAATATAATAATATTATTTAAAGTACTTGTCGAATGTGGAGATAGATTTTTTTTTACTCATATTTTAACAGCATAGTTTTATCAATACTTCTGCCACAACTGGCCCTTTAAGGATATCTATGAGCTAGATGTGGCGCAAAATGGAAATGATTTTGACACTGCTGACCTAAACTGACCTGCACTGCCACATCGCCCCCCCATCCCCAGAGCGATGCGTCTGTTGTCACCACCTCTTTCCTTGCTTGGACTGTACTGAGGGAGACCCTGAGCTGTAGATATGCGCCATCTCCCCAATGATGGAGCAGTACCCTGACTCAACCATCCAAGCTGGGGTCCTTGTGGAGGTCATTGAACCACCTCCAAAGGGCCTAGAGATGAAGCAGCCCCAGAGGCATCAGGGCCAAGGCTGGCACTTGCATCCCCATCAGTCTCAGCCTTAATCATCCAGGGGTGTGCCAATGAAGGCTCCCATTTGAGTGAGACCCAACAGACTTTTCTGTTGGTTCACTGCTAACTCCAGTGCCTTGATATCTGTAAGGACCCTAGATGTGGCCAGGCCTGCTTCCCAGAACAATGACCCAGTTGTCAAGATAAGGTGGGATCATCAGCCCTGACAAGCACAGAAGGCTCAGGGCCGACCTTCATGAACCTTGTGATCACTGGAGGGACAAGGGAGAGGCTTTACAGCAGGACCGCAAACTGATAAACCCTGCCATTAAAGGTGAACTACATATTCTTCCTGTGTCCTGGGTGGATAGGGACATGGAAATATCCATCCTTCAGGTCTGTCGATGTAAAACGTTCTCCTGGACATAATGGCTAAGGGACATTGACGATGTGACGTATCCAAAGGGCAGAGAGCCCTGACCCGGCCTTTTCACCAGACGCGTGAGCAGCACCTTACAGGAGCAGCATGTTTCGCTCGCATATTCTGCTGCTTGGCCCTTTCCATTGGGGGCGCATGAGGTGCATAACAGGGAAGCAGCTGTCACCGAGAGAGCAGGAAACAGTATTTATTTTGGTAAGTTCATTGTAGTTTAATTATTAAAACTTCAAGGCCCGTTTATTTTAGCTTGCTTAACTGAAAAGGGTGCACATAAAATATGGCAAAAAAATTCTTGTTAATAAGTAGCATAAACTCACAATCTTGCTCCAAAACAGCAGATACGTCACTCCATCCTTTATCCTTCTTGACGTGGATCAATTATCAACCGTTCGTCGTCCATCATGAAACGCAAATGAGACCATCCTGCGAGGTACTGACTGTCAGTGGGCCGCACAAGTAGTGACCTTTTTTTAAGTAAAGCAACCGGAAAGCTGCATGTTTCTTTTATATTGAAATTTTCCAGACGCCAAGCAGTCTGATTTCCTATCTTCCCCTATCCAAAATTTCAAAGTTTACATGTTTCAGGCGTACCATGTAGAAAATAGGACCGCTGCATATATTTAAAAACATGCTGCGACATGACGCTCCTGAGACGGGGCAAACTCGTGCTGCTTTCGCCTCCGGTGGAAAGAGTTTAACTGACTACAGCGGTGCCTATCAGCTGCGTATGACGTGCTGCTCTTGTGACGTTCTACTTACGCGTCCGGTGGAAAGGAGGGGTGAGTTCCAGCACAGGCAGAAGCGAAGCCACCAAATTGCCTTTGTTTAGAAACTAGACTTTTGAATACCCTAAAACCTTAGTGTTGAGTAGAAACTTTCTGATTCATCACTTTCCTCACACTGAACCTGATCATCTGGTTACTCATTAGCTAAAATATGTTTACTGGAGCACAATAAGGGTTTTGTTCACAGTGGGGTCTATCTGATGTTGCTCTTAAAGCCGTCTGTACTGGTTCATGCAGTCAGTTTAAAATTTCGACATGTCTGAAAGTAAAAAACACAAACCCCCTGGGAACACAAAACCCCTGACTGGCTATTAAATGTTAGAGATGATGTTCTAAATGTCTGAGCCGCATGTTCAAGTCAGATCCCTATCCTTGCTGTATGAGATAGGAAAGACCACCACCTATACTGGGAAGGTGGAACTATGGAACAAACATTCCCTTGCGGTAAGACAGCATCATATGAATTCAGGTCTTATTTCTATAAAAGAGGCTGAAGTCTTGATTGGCGTTTTCTTGTATTTTATGAAGTTGATCGGCCAGTCTTTTACAGGAGAATCACACGGACTCTCTCAATCCGGCTCATGTCTCCCTCGACTGAAAAAAATAATTAAAATCCCTTCTGCTTCACACCATAATTATGTCTTCCATAAAAAGGTTAACTAAAACACCTTTCATGCAGCTAGAGGGAGGCTAGGTGAAAGCCCCCCCACGTCTAATGATGCCTCTTATTCCCTAACACATTATTAGCCTATAATTAATCAATTAATTCCCATAAACTTTAAATATTTCTGCAACAGTCCCCTCACTTTCTTTCACTACTGTAATGCCTAAAACATAAAAGAAATATTTCAAAATGTTGATATTTTTCTAGAGAGCTGACAAAAAAGATGATCAAATAATCAATTTATAATCAGACATAATTCATGCTGGCCATGACCATCAAAATAACCTGGGATCATTAGTATAGCACACTTCCAACAACAAGGGTGCTTTGAATGATTTGGGAAGACCAACATTAAAAGCATAAAATACACTAGAGACACAAAACATACCACACATTAAAACATATGACATTCTAGCTATTATAAATCACTTAACCAAAGTTGCTCTAAACAATGAGTGATTAGCTTTGATTTTAAAGGAACTCAGTGCTTCAGCATTTTGCTGTCATCAGGAAGTTTTTCCCAGATAGAAGCTAAAAGCTGCTTCTCCATTATTGGTTCTGATTCTAGGGATGATTAATAAACTAGAGTTGGAGAACCTGATTGGTCTGGGGGGTTACTATGGTGACAACAGGTCTTCAACATACTTTGGTGCTAAACCATTCAATGATTTATAAACCAGTAGGAGTATTTTAAAGTCTATTCTCTGAGCTACAGGGAGCCAGTAGAAGGACTTCAGAACTGGGGTGATGTGTTCTACTTTCCTGGTTCTAGTGAGAACGCCAGCAGCAGCGTTCTGGCCATGTAAACACTGGCCAGAACCAAAGTATGCTCATGTTAGGGTTTTTTAAAAACGGAGTATGATCCCTGGGTACCCATTTTCTAACCCGGACATTTGGTCATGTTTATGGGTATTTGCATACCCTCATCAAAAGGAACATTGTTTTGTTATCAGCACATGTTCTATTCACAAGGAATCGTGGTCTTTTTCAGTAGAGGAACTTCTTGTGTTCGCCCTCTGGCATACAAATTCCATGTATACAGGAGTAACTCTCTCTGCTCTCTCTCTAGCAGTGCATGTAAACAGGTTATTCTGAATGTTTCAGAAACCCAAAAAGAGACCTTAATCCAACCATAACCCAAATATTGGCTGCATGTAAACGTAGTCAATGAGAAAAGTCTTTGTACTTTATCATAGATCCTCTGTATTCATGGGTGTTAAGCACCACAACTACCCTTGATTAACTGAAGTTCTGGAATACTTTAGGCCTTCTCTAAAAAAAAACAACGTATAACTGTGTATTTTTTATTTATTGAAACGGCAACTCTACCTTTAATATGCAATAATGTGCATAGTGGAAACCGTTTTAGCACTTAAGTAGAAGCTAACCTCTACAGTCTTCCTTATCTCAACTCTTGGGGGTACAGCCAATCAACGATAAATCCAAAGAAAAATAAGGTTGCTTCTGGATTTGCTTCCTTACAAATGCAAGCCAATAACATGTGCAGTAGCAATATGCTTAGACATTTTACCTTCCCAACCTGCATTTTCTTTTGAATATGTTTGATATGTGCTATGAAAAAAATCCATGAATAGCTGAATTTTAGAAGATTTGGAGTTACGTTCCACCGAACATTCGTGAATCCTGAACAGGTTTTTATCCACCATCTTTTAGGATGGGAACATTTATAGCCACTCTCCTACACAGTGGTGGTCCTTTCCTCTTCCTGTCATCTGTTTTACAACAAGGCAGTTAAAAGTCAGCTCTCACATTTAAATACTATTTTAGAACCTGGATGTTTAAAAATGATTCGCTTACAATATTCCTTCTTACTAACCTAAATTAGTTTTGATTTATCTTATTTAATGTAAGACGCATTTAAACATCTAGAACTGTGTCTAGACGAAGGTTCAAACCTTGCCATTTCGCTAAGTAGGAAGGACATTTGCAGCATATTATTATATATAAATAATGTCACATCCATCAGTTCTGTAATGATGTGACTTATGTTCAGCTTATTGTTTGCATTCACTCTTTTTTTCTTTTGATTTCTTCTTGCATCTTGTTCTTTGGAATTTTGTGATTCACATATTTATTAGTTTTCTGTTTTCACTTGTTAATAGCAAAACTTGCCTTTAGAAATGTAGCAAATATTCAAGTTGTATTTTCATATAAAACAGAATAGTTTCCTCTTCTGGCTACTGGAGTAGTGTTCATGGCAGCCTCAGCGGAGGATAATTGAGGTTGTGTCACATCACTGAGATTTAACGCCTCCGCTTGAAGGTGACTCACTCTTAGAAACTGACTCGATGAGCTACTGGACAAAGATAAATAGGAATATTAGTCTTTGTTCTCCAGTGTGCTATTGTTCAAGGTGCACTTCATCAAATGTGAATTGGTCTATACACCAGTGAAGGGATATGTCCATCAAAGTAATTGAACAAGATTAATATCCAATTCTCGGCACTTGTTTGACAGTCCCATATAAAGTGGCATATGACACATGCTCAGGAAAGATCACTGAAATATGTGATGAATATGTTTTTTTACACAGCATTATTAAGGGAAAAGTGAATATAGGCGCAATGTGGAGCATGTCCACGGGTGGATTTGTGTTTTTCTGTGCTTGCATGTGTAATCCAGGGTTTATAATCCCAGTCTCGTGCTGCTGTCACTGCATCACATCCAGCACACCTCCTCCTACCTCACATCCACTGTGGATTAGGGCTGCTTTGCATTTGTTTCCCTGAGTCTCACAGCTGTACAGTGAACCTAAGGAAACGGTGGCAGTCTTAAAGTGTATTGTTGACCTAGCTCAATTAGGAAAAGGGAAAATTGTAGTTTTGCCAGATGAGGATTAGGACTTTAGCTCAGTTATTGGCAATGACAGACTTGAAAATACAGAGTAATTCACAAAGCTGATGGTCTGAGGTCCTGGGTCTTAACAAAAAAAAGGTGGGTTGCTCAACCCAAGTCTGCCTATAGAATCTCCAGGTATGTCCCACACAGAGTGGAGGCACAGCTCACTGGATTAACTCTATGTCCCTTCTGGCCTGTCAGCACTTTAGGATTTTCAGAATAGGCTGTGGAGTGTCACTGTTTTTCCCCTCCTAGACTCGTTTCAACCATGACCAAATCTGAAAAAAATGTCAACACAAGGTAATGCACACAAATGACTACTGTTACTACATGTTGGTGCAGGAGGAGTGAATGCTGAAAGTCAAAGACTCCATGTAGTCTACTGGGATTCATTAGATAGAAAACATTTAAACAGATTAGACTAATTTAACTATGGATTGATTGAACTGTTTGTATTATTGAATTAAAATTACTTTTCTTGTAAAGTGCCTAAAGATGACTTGTTGCAATTTGGCACTATGGATCTAAATTGAATTGAAAACAATATTTGTACGTCTGTGTATCGTTTGTCCTTTCTATTTTTGATTGACAAGAAACGTAAGGTCTAAAATTTTTTTTAAACTTGTTTTTAAATCAGAAACAGAAAAAACAAACAAAAAAATGCCTCTTTTCTCATGTTTTACATTTTTGGCCCTGATCAAAAATAAAAAGTTGAAAAAGGAGCTCATGGCAGAATTTGCTGAAATATTTAATTGCTGGGATGTACGTGACCCAGAAATTGTTCTGCGTGCAAAAATGCAAATAAATTAGACATACCATGGGAACGCTGAAGCCACACTCCACATCAATTATGGAGTTTTTCAAAACTGGTGTTAGTGATCAAGGTCTTTTGTTGTAACTGGTTTCCAACTTCCTTTACTGTTGGTGGTTGCTATTAGCTACTACAGATGTTACTGAGCCTGAAGGACACAGTCATTCTTCTCGTTGGTGTGGTTCTCTAAACATAGTGATAAACTATAAGCACCCTGGACCTCCGACTGTATTAATGTGTGTTAAAATGTTTCAGTGACGTTCGGCCACTGTTTTTTGCAGCTAGAAGCTGAATGGAGGGATCACCACCCATCATAATGTCTCGTGAATAATTAAACTTATCTGATGTCAGCTTTTGATCACTCCGTCAATATATAGAGACTTCAAAATGGGATGAAAGGTCAAATAAATAATTTAAAAAATACAAACGTAAAGAGTCTCTAGGGTGTTCGATCCCGGGTCTTTTAGGTAAAACAGATCTCTGCAGCAGGGACTAAAGCACTATGCTACCATAATATGTATGTATAAGATGTAGAGCATCCCCGGTATAATTAAGGATTCGCTGTTGGTTATAGTAAATGTAATTAATCCATTCTACATTCTTATTTATTCTAATTTATGGAATTATCATTAACAGAGAGAAGAAAGTGATCAGTCTGTCCTCCAACAGTGTTAGCCTTTAGCAGCATAACTATGGAGAGAACTCAGGATAACCTAAGTCATTCTAAAAATAAGCTTTATCATAAAGAACCTGGTCTTGAAAATAGACAGAGGGTCTGCCTCACGGACTAGAAGGTTATTGCATCCATCACAACTAGAGCTCAGGTTGCTTTGCCATTGTTATTTGGTCAGTGTTGGCCTCTGTAACAGATTTCTATTAAGAAATTGATGACCCAGATTTCTTGGCGCAGCCGGAGGGTCTATGAACCAGATTTTATCACTGCGTTTCTCAGTTGTGGTTCTGTTCCTGGCGCCCTGGGGTTTCCTGTAGAGGAGTATTAATAATTTGCCCCTTAAATTCTGAGGCCAAGGACCTGGCATGGAATAGATTGAGTTACCACCATCAGATTGAGAATGACTCACTGCTCCTAATACAGGGGATTCCAGTTTTTGGGGATAGTGTAAAGGTGGAACAGAGTAGGAGATGATGGGAGATTGAAGTAGCTATTTCTTTATTTGTCGGTCTAAATTTAGACCAATTCTCTTAACCAATGGATGATTGAAACTACATTTACTGACAAAGTAATTAATAAATCAGTTCACCGGTCCATTTCCACTACAATGCTTCATTATTACCATTGGCTGTGGGTGGTAACAAAAAGAAAAGGATACATCACTGATATGATCCTCATCTGAAGGGTGAGTGTTAGAAAAAGGATTGAGGAGTCTGAAGTGGAGTCACTGCTTGCCCACATTGAAAGAACCCAGTTAACGAAGTTTGGGTATCTGGCTTTGAGACACCTGGTCAACTGATGGATAGTTAAATCTTGCAACCTCACTAAGCAGTAGGAGATGGATGGATAAGAGATATTTTATCCAGACTTGCATGAACTTGGAGTGCTGGAAAAGGACGGTGGTGATGAATGATGAAGAGCTACATATTGCTGCTACATGGCCTAAGTAAGATGCAATCTACCCAAAGTGACATTGACAGGCCAGACGGAGCATTTCTGCTTTACAGACGTAGGAGCCAAAAGATGAAAGACAGAGATGTGGGTGGTGTTAAATAAAGGTCGATGGCAGGCGAATGTTCTCTGAGCTTTGTGTGCCTGGGGTGTGAATGGCGTCTCATCTGCTGCTATGTGTTTCTTGTGGAGTGTTACCTATTGACTTCTCCCTTTAAAGCTCACACCTAACAGTCTGAATTTGATGATTTATGCAGATGTAAATATGAGTGACAGCTTATAGATTTCTGTTTCCATTAGGGCAAACTCTAGTTTTATTATAGATTCATCTCTTAAACCCTGGTTGATTGCAGTAGCTTTTTTTTTGCCCAGCCTTAGTTCCTTGTGTGAGTGTGTCCCAACAACCATGTGGTTTCCAGTTAATTTGTGTTCCCTGAAATAGTGGAATGTTGTCACACCCACTTGCTGGCATTGTTGCAGGTAAGGACTTGCAAAAACATAAAGAAAACCTAGGAAAGAGTTATTGCTGCCTCAGTGGAGGTTCACTCTACTTTTGACCCAGAGTTACTAATGTGGGTTTATTGTGTGTTCCAGTTACTGTATGAAGATTTCATGGTCACATTAAGAGTAGTTAAACAAACCAACACAGCACTTTAATCTCCTGATATTAGCAGGGCTATATAAGGTAGGACTGGAAATGACCAAAGCTCTAAACCACCATGAGCTGAGATGGGTGAATCCATCTGAGATCTAAATCATCTAACATTACATTGACTGACTACAAATCTGGAAAAAAAAAACATCCGTGCTGTTTTGAGTGAGATAGGTTTCCTTAATTGATCCTACATTCATTCTCTGATTGAGCTGTTTAAAATCTGTCCGGCCTCCTACGTCACAAGCCCGGATATCGGAATATCCACACCACCTCAGAGCGCTGTCTCCACCCACCAGGTACAGCAGTAAACAAAAGTTACCATTCAGATTATGGAACACCATGTTGAAGCTCCACGCAAAATGCTCAGTTTTTGGCTGGTCAAAAGACCTCAAAGCACTTCATCAGGTCCCAGTCGAAGAGAACAGGAGTGCTACATGGGTAGAATTTTATTTTTTACGGTAAGATGCTGACGGTAAGAGTGGAGAAGACGGGAGATCTGCCGCCGAACTGAGCTGCTGAAAACCAGGAAGAAGACAAGAGATCTGCCGCAGAAGAGAGGCATAGATTGGCTTTATTTTTTATGGTAAGAAGCTGGAGGTAAGGGGGGGAAATACGGTGGACCTGCCGCCGCAAAGGGCTACTCAAACTCCGGGCAGAAGACGATAGACGAGCCACCGATCTGACCTACTCCAACCGAGGGAAAGACTGAGGACATGCAGCTGCACAGAGCTCAAAGAGCGGGGTCTCTGCGGTGCTAGAGAGCTGGAGTCAGCGAGATCGAGCTGAAAGGCTTTAGAGTCGGCGTCTCAGGAAGATATCGGAGAGCCAGGTAAGCAGTTAAATATATTCTTCCAACTTTAAGTCATTTCTTCAATAACGATTCAGATGTATCTTGCTGAATTCTCACAGTATTCGGTTCTCAGGAGATTCCCCTCCTACGGGAGTAGATTCTGGTTCAAACGTGCATGGTTAACCTACTTTTTTTTAATTTGTTTTATTTTTTTTTGCATGATTGAATATTTTTTTTGTGTGGTTGAATAATTTTTTTTGTATGGTTGAACTACTGCAGCAGCCATGTCCGTAACTTTCACACATAGTGTTAACAGTCACTATGTGAGTGATGGGCATGAGCTAAGATTGTAGAAGTGTTGGGCGTGGCCAAGTTATCAGCAGCTCATGTTATATGTAATGAGCAGCAGAAACAGTACAATCTGCAAGGGGCTGAAACAGAGGGAAATACAGGTTGTTAACAATTGTTTCCTACAAGTTATTTACATTAAAAGACCTCAGGAACATGTTTTATGGAACCCATAGACTTATTTTAAAAAGTGGAAAAATAGTTATAATATGTCTCCTTTAAAGATGTTTGAGCGTCTTCATAAATTATTAAATTCATAAGTTTTTTACTCCTTACATTTAAAAAAAGCCTTGTTACTTCAGTTTCGTTAAGTGTTCTAGTTTTATAAAAAAAATATAACTTGATGGAATTTGACGGGTTTGATAATTTTTCATTCTGACAGCCTGGATCCATAAAATTCTGCACACAAAGGAGTCATATTTACCGATTATTTTCTGTATTTGTACAGTTATTTAGAATGGTAGCAGAAACATCTGAAGGCGGCTCATTATTTTTCACAGATCACAATTTACATCCCTGACCTTTTTGTGCGCTGACAGTTTTAGCTTTACATGTAGAGTACAGGTTACTGAATCAATAAATTAATAGTAAAAAGATTCCCATATAGGGATCTGAGCATCCTCTCAGACTGGGAGGTTTTGGTACATGACTGTTAAAGACTTGCTTCAAAGAGCCCGTTGTGGTGCCAACTACCTGCACAAAAGGAGCACATCATGCCAAAATAGAAATATTGATTTAGAGACACTTTCCGACTTCTCATCACTTTAGCCAAAGTTTTGAAATCAGGGTACATTTCTTTAACTGAAGTGCGGCTTTGTACTCGAGTAAAGAAGTACTGGATTCAAAACTACTTCAAGTGTAACAGTAAAAGTAATAGAAGTTAAAAAAAAATGCAGTTAAAGACTTAAGCTTAAGCTGCATCACAGCAGTAACACTTCTACTAAATTGAATTCAATTCACTTTTATTTATACAGCACCAATTCACAAAAAAAGTAATCTCAAGGCACTTTACAACAAAAATAATTTTAATACAATTATGCAAACATTCCATGAAGACCATAGTGACTATAATGTTATCTAAAAATCTTATATACATTAGGGGTGTCACAATCTCTATTTTACATTATGACCTTGCATATCGAAATCCAAAAGAGGATCCATCACCTCCTGCCATGCTTGCATCCTGTGTCCCACTCGGGACTCTGTAGCACTATTTAGCAGACAACCGTCTCATCACAAGGAACCACACATTGCATTTTCCCTAACAAGTAACTCTCACCAGTTCTCATACCACTCACAACAACTTATTAACTGCCTGTTTCACATCCCCCTGAACCACAGCGCATGTCTACACTGCACAGTAGCTCACGCTAGCAAGTAGTTATTGGCTAAGCTAACGCTCGACCATGGCTTGGATAGATGATGCAACGGGAGCGGAGCTAAAGCCGCTCCTACTCTCAAATCACCGGTGATGAAATTTTGAGTTCCCGGTCCGTTAAGTCCACATTCGCATTGTAAACAACAGGACTGCTGTTAGCTGCATTTTGCTCGGTCCTATCTGGAGCATATTGTATTTCTGCAGTAACCATAAAGAGTCACTAGATGGCAACAAGTCTCCATTAGCATTAAACAACACTGTCACTGTAAATAAGTTATTTAAACATTAATGCCTAATGTGATACATTACACATGAATATTAAAAATTGCATCAATTTTGTCTTTTAAAATAAGATTTACTGGACAAAATTGAATGAATAAAACCAGTGTAAAAATGAAATAGGGTTCTATTGTGTAAAATTAAGTATATTGTATTTTTTTTAAATCGAGAATAGAATCGTGACAACCCTAATATATATATATATACACTCAACAAAAATATAAACGCAGCACCTTTGTTTCTGCTCCCATTTTTCATGAGATGGACTTAAAGATCTAAAATTCATTCCAGATACACAATATTACAATATCTCTCAAACATTGTTCACAAATCAGTCTAAATGTGTGATAGTGAGCACTTCTGCTTTGGCTAGGTGTCCTAGTAGCCAAGAGACAGGTTAATGTTAGTAGTTAGGTAGAGTGGCAAAAGCTAGGAAGAGATAGGAAGAGGTAGTGTTAGTAGCTAGGTCTCTTAGTAGCTAGGAGACATGTTAATGTTAGTAGCTATGCTGCTTTAGGCTAGGATGTTGGAGGACATTATTAGGGTCTGTTCCTACTTTCTCTCCTACTTCTCCCCAAATGCATGATGTGCTGTCAATTCAAGCGCTAACCTGTTTTATCTTAGTCTCTTCCTACAGTAGGTGCTCCTGAACCGCCCTGCTTGACGACCCTGACTAAGATGGCATTGCAGTAACTGAAAGTTCTCCACGTCCTGCAACAAACTTCTGCATCAGTTCTGTTGTTCTTTCTGTGTCTCTGTTCTGCATCTCTGTTCTGTATCTCTGTTCTGTATTCTCCAAACCACAGACGGTCTCGTCAGATGACCGCTTGTGCTGAGCCTGGTTCTGCCGGAGGTTTCCTCCTGTTAAAAGGGAGTTTTTCCTTTCCACTGTCCCTTCATGCTTGCTCAGTGTGAGGGATTGCTGAGAATTACACAACGCAATCTTCTGTGTTTCTCTAATTTCTACATTAAACATTGTATTGTAAAAACTCTTCTTGTAAAGTGCCTTGAAATGACATCTGTTGTGAAACGGCGCTATTTAAATAAACTGAATTGAATTGCTTTACTGAGATATTCCATCCCACCTCACAGGTGTGCCACATCAAGATGCTGATCTGGCATCATGATTAGTGCACAGGTGTACCTTATACTGCCCACAATAAAAGGCAACCCTGGAATGTGCAGTTTTTTGCTTTATTTGTGGCATGGGAACTCAGAACCTGTCATTATCTGTTGTGACCACCATTTGCCTCATGCAGTGCAACACATCTTCTTCGCACCTATTGTCCACTCCTCTTCAATGGCTGTGCGAAGTTGTTGGATATGTGTGGGAACTGGTACACGCTGTCGTATACGCCGGTCAAGCACATCCCAAACATGCTCAATGGGTGACATGTCCGGTGAGTATGCTGGTCATGCAAGAACTGGGACATTTTCAGCTTCCAAGAATTGTGTACAGATCCTTACAACATGGGGCTGTGCATTATCTTGCTGAAACATGAGGTGATGTTCATGGATGTATGGCACAACAATGGGCCTCAGGATCTCATCACGGTATCTCTGTGCATTCAAAATGACATCAATAAAATGCACCTGTGTTCTTCGTCCATAACAGATGCCTGCCCATACCATAACCCCACCACCACCATGGGTGGGCCACTCGATCCACAACATTGACATCAGCAAAGCGCTCACCCACAAGACGCCACACGCGCTGTCTGCCATCTGCCCTGAACAATGTAAACCGAGATTCATCCGTGAAGAGAACACCTCTCCAACGTGCCAGACGCCATCGAATGTGAGCATTTGCCCACTCAAGTCTGTTACGGCGACGAGCTGGTTTCTGGTCAAGACCCCGATGAGGACGACGAGCATGCAGTTGAGCTTCTCTGAGACGGTTTCTGACAGTTTTTGCAGAAATTGTTTGGTTATGCAAACCAATTGTTTCAGCAGATGTCTGAGTGGCTGGTCTCAGACGATCTTGGAGGTGAACCTGCTGGATGTGGAGGTCCTGGGCTGGTCTGGTTACACGTGGTCGCGGTTGTGAGGCCAGTTGAATGTACTGCCATATTCTCTGAAACGCCTTTGGAGACTGCTTATGGTGGAGAAATGAACATTCAATGCACGAGCAATAGATCTGGTTGACATTCCTGCTGTCAGCAGGCCAATTGCACGCTCCCTCAATGCTTGTGGCATCTGTGGCATTTTGCTGTGAGACTAAACTGCACATTCCAGGGTGGCCTTTTATTTTTGGCAGTATAAGGTACACCTGTGCACTAATCATGATGTCAGATCAGTATCTTGATGTGGCACACCTGTGAGGTGGGATGGATTATCTCAGCAAAGCAGAAGTGCTCACTATCACACATTTAGACTGATTTCAATTCAATTCAGTTTATTTATATAGCGCCATTTCACAACAGATGTCATCTCAAGGCACTGATTTGTGAACAACGTTTGAGAGAAATGGTAATATTGTGTATCTGGAAGGAATTTTAGATCTTTAAGTCTATATCATGAAAAATGGGAGCAGAAACAAAGGTGCTGCGTTTATATATTTTTTGAGTGTATATATAATATTGTATTTGAGAGGGCAAGGCAAGCTTATTTGTAGAGCACAATTCATACACAAGGCAATTCAAAGTGTGTCACAGTTGCATAAATTAAGAAAACAGATGAACAAAAAAAAAACATCAACTTAAAAAATTATTAATTACAATAAAAAGCAAGAGTGCAGATATTGTCATATGTAAAAAGAACTGTTTTCAGCCTGGATTTAAACATTGTTAGAGTTGAGGCTTGTCTCACATCCTCATGAAGACTGTTCCAGATTTTAGCTGCCTGAATCTGAAATGCAGCCTCAGTGTTTATTGTTGATTCTGGGAACCACCAAGAAACCTCTCCCTGAAGTTCTCAGGGCCCGAGATGGTTCATATGTCTCTAACATGTCAGAAATGTACTTAGGTGCCAAACCATGAAAAGACTTGTACACAAGCAGAGCTGTTTTAAATTCTATTCTCTGAGCGACAGGAAGCCAGTGCAGAGACCGGAGCACTGGACTAATATGGTCGTATTTCCTGGTTCTTGTCAGGACTCGAGCAGCAGCGTTCTGGATGTACTGCAGCTGTCTAACAGCTCGTTTAGAGTGGCCAGTGAGCAAGCAGTTACAGTAGTCTAACCTGCTGGAGACAAATGCTTGGATAAGTCTCTAAGTCTGGTTTCCACACTATTCCTCTGATCTTAGCAATGTTTTTCAGATGGTAAAAAATAGTTGATGTTATTGCTTTGCTTTGGCTGTTTAAGTTCAGGTCCGAGTTCATGATTACCCCTAGATTTCTAACCTGATTTTTTTTGGTTGAAGACAGGTAGACAGGTAGTAGTCAGGTAGAGTGTCAAAAGCTAGAGAGATAGGAAGAGGTAGAGTAGATGGGTAGAGATAGATTAATGTAAGCCAGGTAGAGACTGTTAGTAGCTCCTAGTAGCTAGGAGGCAGGTTAATGTTAGTAGCTATGCTGCTTTAGGCTAGGCTGTTGGATGATATTATTAGTCAGTTCCTACTTTCCCTCCTACTTCACTCCTACTGCATGATGTGCTGTCAATTCAAGCGCTAACCTTTTTTCTCTTAGTCTTTTCCTACAGTAGGTGCTCCTGACCCGCCCTGCTTAATGACTCTGACTAAGATGGCATTCCAGTGGAGGAACGTCTCCATGCCCTGCTACCAACTTCTGCTTCTGCATCAGTTCTGTTGCTCTTTCTGTGTCCCTGCTGCCTTCTCCAAACCCCAGACGGTCTCGGCAGAAGACAGCTTATGCTGAGCCTGGTTCTGCTGGAGGTTTCTTCCTGTTAACAGGGAGTTTTTCCTCTCCACTGTCGCTTCATGCTTGCTTGTTGTGAGGGATTGCTGAGAATTACACAACGCAATCTTCTGTGGTTCTCTAATTTCTACATTAAACATTGTTTTGTAATGACCTTCTTGTAAATTGCCTTGAAATGACAACTGTTGTGAAATGGTGCTATAGAAATAAACTGAATTTAATTTAATTGAAACTTGAGAATTAGTTCTGTGGCAAACAGAACACGAGAATTGTTTCTGCAGTTTGCGATTATTTCAGAGAAGTACTTCTCCCTTGCTCCACGTAAAATCTGGTTAAACACACAAAGCACTTCTTTGTAAACCTCATAATGAACCTGAAGCTTTGACTTGCGCCATTGCCGTTCGGCTTTCCGGCACTCCCTATTTTGTGCCTTCTGTTGTGTACAACAGATAGGTCAAAGAAGACACAAAAATGATCAGATAAAGCAACATCAACAACATTGACATTTGATATATTAACACCTTTTGTAATGACTAGATCTAGAGTGTGGCCTTTGCTGTGAGTTGCATCACTCATTTGTTGAGTTAAACCAAACATTTCAAGGACAGCACTAAGTTCTTTTGGCATGCCTATCATTGGTTACATGCACATTAAAATCACCTGAAATTACTAAACAATCAAATTCCGTGCAAACAAATGTAAGTAATTCAGTAAAATCTTCGATAAAACCTGTGGTGGTTTGTAAGCTGTCATATAAAGTATGGAAGATTGTTTAATCTCCATTTTGAATGACACATACTCAACCGATGGAAAAAAAAAACAAATTACAGTTTGTGGGTCAATATATTGTCCCTGAAAATGGCCCAAACGCCCCCTCCCCTCTGGTTTTGGCGTGTTTCAGACACAAAATTGAAGTGAGATGGACTACACTCAATCAAAACTGCATTGCCAGTGTTTTTGTCGAGCCACGTTTCAGTTAAAAACATAAAATTCTGATTATAAGAGGAAATTAAACTATTTACTAAAGATGACTTATTTTTTAATGATCTGACATGGAGAACAACATTTTTGAGATTTATCTGTGTTTGAGTAGATGGAATCTTTTTGTAAGGGATAGGGATTAAATGTCTTTGATTACTCAGTCTGACTGTTCCTCTGTTATCTCATCTATGTGGTTTGACAGTACTGTTTGTATTAGAAGAGCACACTCCCTCTCTAGACCTCTGGTTGGTTTTGAGTTTGCTATGCATGGTAGCAACGCAGAGGCCCTTAACGTCCCAGACAGCAGCAGTGAAGCTGCTGGAGGTAACAGCTGTGGGCACCGGTGGTGGGGGCCGAGCTGGGGAGACCTTGGTTGGTGAAAAAGGCGGGAGTGGCGCAGGACACTTCTTTGGGACAAGGGCCTTGATTTTGACATGACTGGAGTGAGGGGAACCATTTTAATCCCATATTGTACCAAGTTTTCAAAGTGGTTGGGAAATCTCATAGGTGACTCTGGAGACACGAACGATCCTGAAAAGTCTCTGGAAGGTGTAGATGTAGCAGTTGGGTTCCTTGACAGTGGTGGAATAGATGAGTGCTCCTGTGACTGAATCATTTAATGTTGATGCAGGTGGTGTTGCAGCTGAGCTTTTCCCCGGAGATTCAGATGCAGGTGGTGCTGCTACTATGGCTGAATCATTTCCTGTTACTTTTGGCACAGATGGTGCAGTTGTGGCTGAATCCTTAACAGTGGCGGTTTCTTTTGCTGTAGATGCTGATGACATTGCTCTGACTGAATCTTTTGTCGGGGATGCAGGCCAATCCTTTGCTGGCGAGCCTGGAGCTCTTCTCTCGCTCCTCTCTGCTCTCTCCTGCAGCTTTGGGCTTCCCTGATTCCGTAGAACATGGAGGAGGTTATCTGTCAGTCGTCTCACTCCACCTCTGCTAAAATGTGGGCCATTTGCTTTAAACAGATCATTGCATTGCCAGAAAAGATTAAAGTTCTCTATTAAATACAGTCCTCTTGACTCACAGACTTTGGACAGCCATGTATTCAATTGAAACAGCCGTGATAATTTGTTTATTCTCCCATCGATGTTTGGAAGAGGTCGACTGATGAAAATTTGTATTGCCTCTTTGTCCAGACAATCAAGTCTCTCAAAAAGTTTATCAAAGTTTTCTTTCAAGATTTCAGACTGTTTATTTCTTACTTCCATTCCACCAACATGTATTACCATTTGTTTAATCCCATGGTTATTTGTAATTTCGTTGTTTAGAACATCTGTGATGTCAGAAACTGTGGCACTCGGATAGCTGCTTGTAACAATCCTGTCCATGTTTATATTAGACATGGCTCCGTCTCCAAGCACACCAGGTTATCTCTATCCTTGACACATTGCACAGTTTTTCTCTATATCTTTGTTTTGACTTCTTGTTCTCCATTTCTCTCTGATTCTCTTTGTTCATTATTCTCAGCTTCTGAGAGAGGTAAATATCTGTTAACTTTATTCCATGTCCATTTTTACCAGCATGTTGTTTTTGCTTTTGTCTAGTACCAAGTTGTCTGTTAAGTTTTGGGAAAGTTATGGTATCATCTAGCCTTAGGTAGCAAGTTTCCGTTTTTCTTGTCTTCTTACCGGATTGCATTGGGAGCGTGTCACAAAGTCCTATTTCTGTCTCCAAGGCACAAATTTTGTCCAGGAGTAAGCAGTGTCATGTCACAAGTTTGATGTATGTGTGTTCTAGCACCACCTGTTGATTGTGTGGAGAAAGCAAACAGCTCACATAAATTTTCCTGTTTTCCTATTGGTTGGGTTTGGTCACATGGCTGGTCTTACGTGAGGCCAGCCATTTTGGAAGAATGTTTGGCATGGTAAGAGGCTTCAGTTGGGCCTCTGCTGAATCTGCAGCATCTGCCTGAGTTAAGCCTTGAAGAAGCCATGTTTGTAAGTAAACCTGACATATTTAATGTTTTTGAATGGTTAGTGCTGTATATTTTGCCATGATTTATTATTAGATGTATAACTGCCGTCTGCTTTCACATGCAATATTCACCTTATGGTATTGAGCTTTTGTGACTGATATAATTGTAAACTGAAAGAAAGTTTCCTTGTGTTTTTAGTTTCACAAAGTAAGTGGAAAATCACTGTAATAACAAGTGATGAAGACAAACAAGTTAAAAAATTGAACTTTACTTCCACGTCCTTGTCATCTTTAAACATTGAGTGCCCAGTACACCTGTTTAGCTGTCTGTCACTTTGTGGAGAGTACGCACACAGTAGACCGAACAAGCGGATTTCTTGTTGATATATCCGACAGTTTTCACAAGGCGATGTTTGTGTTACTCCCTCAGCCATATTGACAAGATTGTCGACGCTGGCTCGTCAGATGAGTTGTAAAAAAAAGAAGGCATAAAAGTAATTAAAAAGTGTTGATTTATTAAAAGAAGAGAATAAAATTGTCATGTTTCTGTCTAACCTCCGGACCCACATGCAGAACCACACTTGGACCACAGAACAAAGTTAAGATGTTTTATTAATAGAACAAAAATGATCAGCTGGAAACAGCGGGAACTGCCGGGCATCTGGAAACTGAGAGATGAGGTTAGAGAAGGTGAGTCGATTTCCAATTTCAGGGGAGGTAAGTGGGATCTGCTGAGCGGAGTCAGAGGATGCTGAGGTCCGGTGAAAGGTAGCAAGGAGGAGGCGGCGTGGCTGAGAGCGGGCAGGCAGATGGAAAACTGCACAGAAGCTGGCCATCCACAACCATCACCTCGAGAGAGTAACAAAGAACTTGGAAGCCTTACTGGAGACTTGCTGGATCAAGAGACTCCTCAGTAAAAACCTGGGAAACACAAAGAGCGCAGGGGATCATTGGAGATCACTGGGAGTATTCTCGGGAGAAAACCTGGAGAACAGAGGCTTGGAGGTACCGGTAGGGCAACCATCAGGCGCTGAATGGTTGTCAGCTAGCTCCTTAAGAAGCCCAGGGACACCAAAGGCCTGATTGGAAACAGGTGAGTGCAATCAGCCTGCGCAGCAGCTCCTCACCACAGATCCTCCCTGCAACAGATGACTCACAGAAGATGCACAAACACAGAACCTCACATTAACCCCCCCCCTTAACGTCCGCCACCTGGCGGCGAGGAAACACCAGCCGAACAAGAGGCCTCAGAATCCCTAACCAAAGAGCTATCCATGATAAAAGAATGAGGAACCCAAGAGCGGTCTTCAGGGCCGTACCCCTCCCATTCAACGAGGTATTGGAACCCCCGGCCTTGGCGGCGTTTGTCCACTATCCACCGGACAGAATAAACCAGATGACCATCAACAATGCGAGGGGGGTGGAGGGGGTCGGGCTAAGTGCAAAGTGCTAAAGGGAACTAAAGCGCACAGGTTTAACAAGGGAGACATGAAAAACAGGATGGATCCTGAAACTAGGGGGTAACTTTAGACGAACAGCAGAGGGACTTAGAACCTTCTCGATCTCATAGGGGCCAATAAACCGGGGAGCCAACTTCCTGTTTAGGTTCTTCAAGTGTATGTCCCGAGTCGAGAGCCAACCTTCTGACCGGGTGTATACTGGGGAGCAGGGAGCCGCCTGCGATTGGCAAAGCGGGCAAACTTGTCAGAGGCACGATGGAGGGTGGTGACCGTGTCGGACCAGATCTTCTTACAACGGGTAAGGTGCGAGCGAACAGAGGGGACGGCGGCCTGAAGCTGATCTGACGGAAACAGAGGAGGTTGGTAACCCAGGGAGATCTCAAAAGGGGAAAAGCCAGTAGAGGAGGAAGCGTGACTGTTGTGGGCATACTCCACCCATGCAAGCTGTGTGCTCCAAGAGGAAGGGTTGGAGGAGCAAAGACAGTGGAGAACAGACTCAAGCTCCTGGTTCATCCGCTCTGTCTGCCCATTGGTTTGGGGGTGAAACCCTGAGCTGAGAGCCACTCTAGCGCCCAAAGCTCCACAAAAATCCTTCCAGACCGCCGAGGTAAACTGAGGGCCCCTATCGGACAGGATCTCAACGGGAAGGCCATGCAGTCGGAAAACGTGCTTCACGAGAAGATGGGCCGTCTCCAGGGTGGTAGGTAGTCGTTTAAGCGGAACCAAATGACAGGCCTTGGAGAACCGGTCGACTATGGTAAGGATAACAGAAAACCCATTGGACACCTGTAGTCTGAAAAGATCTTGTAGAAAAGAGTAATTTTACCGGCAAAAACATGCAGGATTTTTTTCTAAGGGGTCGTTCCTCCTGAAATCCCGCATCTACTGGCGGACTACCCCTCTTTGGGTGAGAAGGACAGGATTCAATGAAGTGACCGGCCTTCCCGCAATATAGGCACGTCCGGGCTTCCATACGCCGCTGGTGCTCCTCGGGGGAAAGTCTGGCCCCCCCTATCTGCATGGATTCTTCTGGGGGTGGACACGATGGGCTGGTGTGCAGGGTGGAGGAAGACTGAGATTCGGGAAAAAAACCCACAGAAGAGCGTTCATACCTGCGTTCACGGGCTCGCTCCTTTATGCGGTTGTCCAGTCTGATGGCTAGCGCTATTAGGTCTTCTAGCGTTCCGGGTTCGTCTTGGAAGGCCAAGAGGTCCTTTAATTGATCGTTTAGAGTTTTCAGGAAAACACCTTTGAGAGCCTGGGCGTTCCAGCCAGATGACGCAGCTAACGTGCGGAAACCGATGGCGAACTCAGCCACCGATTCGTACCCTTGCCTTAGATTCCACAGTTTACGGGTGATTTCAGTCTCAGTGCTTTTGTAGCCGAAAGTCTGCTCAAAATCAGAAACGTCTTTAAATGAAGTATTTAGGATGGAGGAATTAGTATACTTGGATTCGGCCCAGCTGAGGGCTCGATCTCTGAGCGAACCAATTATATAGGAAATCTTATATGCGTCATCCACGAAGGAGTGAGGGGAACGAAAAAAAACTATGGAGCATTGCAGAAGGAAACCTCCACTCTTACCGATCTCCCCAGAGAACTTTTCTGGGGTAGGAGAGGCGGCGTCTCGAAAGCCGGGATGTGAAGCTGGGGTAGCTGGTGGATCAGCGGGTGCGCCGACTAAGGGCGGCTGAACCTGGGGCGACAGCTTCCGGTTGATCTCCTCCAAGACTCCGGATAACTGATCCAAACGCTGGGAAGTATAGTTCTGTTGGTCACAAAGGGAATGTAGCAACTACCCCTCAGTGCTATCCAGTGTATGAATGCAAAATCGCTCCTTAAAGGTAACCATCTCTAGCCACAACATATGGCAGACATGTCCAAGGACTGCCTTGCTCGTGATCAGTCTGGACGTTGTGCTGTTCCAAGTAGAGAAAGGTAAAAAATTATATATCGAACAGTGAGTACTTTACAGGAATCCATAAACTGTTACTCTTCCTGGGGTAAAATATGTCATGCCCATGAAGGTACTTATTAAGAACTATTCAAACTCTGAAATTCAGAGATGCATCACACTGAAATCTTGATTGGTACACTGATTCTACCTTTAACACCATCAGAACCGTATTATTGCTCACATCTGTTGTACTTGCAACTAACATCTAACTGAAAGTGAGCAGCTCCTATGATGCTTTTCCTGTTTAAGGCCAGCTGCAGAGCTTTACTTTGTTTTAATGAAAATTATGTCTTCTGGTTAAAAGCTTAATTGCTCTGCATAACGTGGTGGTTTGTGTTGCAGCAGCATGTAAAGAGTTGATGTATAAAGTCTGGATATGTGAGGCAGGTGCAGACCTCTCGATCGTCTGGGGAAAAAGGCAGATCAGTTGCTTTGTTCTTTGTGCTGAAATTCAGTTTGAGTGTCTGAATCCAAGCAGAATCAGATGTCTCCCAGTTATCAACCAAGTTTCTGCTCACCAGGCCACTTGTATCAACCCGACCTTCTTCTTCAGTGTGCCTCAGTTCCCTTCTTCCTTGCTGTCAGTTTGCTAGAATAGTTCAGTTAAACTTTTTCCACTTCTCTTTTATCTCAATGCAGAATTCCTAGTTCGGATTTTTACCAGGTTAAAAGGAGGAGATGGGTTTGGACTGTCGGGCCTCTTCTGCAGGCACCAACCTGAGACCAAGGACTGGGATTCTTCTTTCCTCCCGTTTTTATTTGATGCAGTCAGATTGTAAACAAGCGACAGCTTACTGATATAAGTGGATTCCATTTTCTTGTGGAATAATGCTGCACTTCAACAAATAAAAAAACTAATATATTTTGCAAATGATGGACTAGATCTGGACCAAGTTCAAGTCCCTTTTTAACCCAGACTAGTAATTATATTTCTTTTATGTTTTGTTTTTATGTTAGCATTGGAGCGGCTAAAAAGTAACCATGCCTTGGGTGGTCACCCATTGGATTAAGACATTTTTTTTTTTGTGGAAACTTTATTATGAAAAATGGCTGAAATACTATATCCATAAGCAACATACATTAGATTTGTTGAAATTTGTCATTTTTAAATAATTTATTATAATTAAACATGAAACAAGCATTCACAACATCCTGTTAATGTAAAGTTAAGCCTATCAGTGTTAATGGACTGTTGGGGGCTAGGCAATTTGGTGCTAATACAAATAGGTGCCAGTCTATCAAAAATCAGATCAGTAGCTGGCTTCAAAATAGATATAAAGTCCTGTCACAACAGTTGAGGTAAGCTGTTTAGATGTCCCAACTATTGCGCTGCAAACCTTAAACAGAACTTTACCCAAATCATAAAATATCCTAACTAACTAACTCATCTTGTACGGCTGCTTCCCTTTGCACGTTGATGATAACACACCTGACCTAGTAGATGAGTGAATAAAAATATAACAGAGGTGCAGAATTGATCTTTTTGATGCTGACAGACTCTGGGTCTGTTAGCCTGTTGCTCAGATGTAAATGTTTGTCATTTACCCAGAGCTACAGTATATATGCTGAGACAGCCTGCTGGAGCTAAGGCAGTGTTAAGTTTTCGTAAACCAGCAGAAAGCTTCACTCACACAAGGGGTCAAGCAGGAGATCCTTTCAACTGTTTGCTGATGATGTGGTGATCTTTGGTTAGAATAGATGGCAGGGTGCAAGAGCCTGGAGAGCTGAAGGAGTAGGCAGGGTGGAAAGGATGGAAGCTAAACATTTTTTTAAGATCCTCCTCCTTACATGTAAAGCCCTTAATAATCAGCTCAATCACACGTCAAAGATCTGTTTGCAGATTTACTGGTACTTACTAGGATTTCTAAAAGTAGAATGGGAGGCAGATCTTTTAGTTATCAGGCTCCTCTCCTGTGGAACCAGCTCCCAGTTTTAGTTCGTGAAGCAGACACTCTATGCACAGCTGTATTTAATCCATAAAGCCTGACAAATCCAATCAGTTGGACAGATTACAGGCATGTCTTAAAGACATAAAAACTTGGATGACTCAAAACTTTCTGCTAATTAAGTCTGATAAGACAATAGTTGTCTTTGGACCAGAAGCTTTAAAAAAGAAACTGCTAAATCAACAACTTAATCTGAATGGCCTTAAATTGGCCTCTAGTAATAAAGGGCACCAGCATTTTTATTGACTAAAACATGACATTCATTTCCCTTATTAAACAGATTTCTAGGATTTCCTTTATTTACATCTGGAATATTGCTAAAATTACATCCTCCTGTCCAGGAGTGATACTGAGAAACTAGTCCATGCATTTGTTACTTCAATACTGGACTACCACAATCTTTTAGTTATCCCAGTTTTAGTCCATTAGGCAGACACTGTGTCTTGTTTTAAGAGTAGGCTTAAAACCCTCCTTTTTTGATAAATTTTATAGTTGCTTAGGTTATCCTGAGTTATCTTTGTAGTTATGCTGATATAGGCTTAGACTGTTGGAGGATAGACTGACCACTTTTCTTCACTTTTCTACTTTTCTCTTCTGCTACTCTCCAGATATATTTTTTGCTACTATTTCGATTGCTAACATTGCCTGGTTCTGGTTCTGCTGGAGGTTTTTTCCTGTTAAATGGGAGTTTTTCCTCTCCACTGTCGCTACATGCTTGCTCAGTATGAGGGATTGCTGAGGAATTGCTGTGGTTGGAGTCTGCTTGATCCGGGCACAACCTCACATCAACTCGACACAATCTGCTGGGATTCCTTATATTTAAAACTTTTAATTCAGTGAAATGTTTGAATAATTGTATTAAAATGACTTCTCTTCTAAAGTGGCTTAAGATGACTTATGTTTTGAATTGGCTATATAAACTGAAGTGAATTAACATGGTGCTGCTATTTCACTAATAGCACAATCAACTGACATTCATCCAATAATCCCCAAGCTGTCACTGTTTACACTGATACTGTATAGAAGTTGAATATAACTTGTGCTCTGATTAAAGAGGCTTGGAGCAGTTTGAGACCAACAGGACCGCTTTCCTAAAATAGGAAGCAGGGCCGCCTCAGAGCTCTAAGCTTCTGTGTGAAGCTTTGGTCCAAAGATGATTGAGATCCTACGATCAGCCGCTCTGAGGTGAAAGGCGGTTGCAGAGCTGTGAAGACAGTTTGACACCTCATTTCAGTGTGCTCTCTGCTTACCACCACACAAATGTTAGGGCTTGTGCTGCTGAACGAAACTTGGAGTATATTGTTAATTAGTCATTTCTTAATTTCCCATCTACTGCCCTTGAACAAACAAGAAAAACATCAGCTATGACACACTGCTGCTCCCTCACCCCCATAAGCTTTCTCTTTGTTTCTTTTAAACAGCTGAGCATCTCCTCTTCCTGTTTACACATTGGTTTCATGACACAGACTGCCTGAACCAGAATCATTGTCCAACTGCACCCTTCTGAGTGTAAAGGCTCTCACTTCCTAACAGACAATTGAGTTATTTTTTTACCTTTTTGTGTGTTATCGTACACCTTCGGCCTGGTCTGTTGTGTTGGTGTAGCATATCATGTTCTACCAGATAAAGACATTGGTGAGGCTCTTAGGAATTATTTTTTTCCATTTTCACACTGCCCAGTGAAACTCATCAAATTCTCAATGCAATATGTTGGCTGGATGTCAGAATCTTTCTCTACCTGAGTGTATGGGCTGTGGCTGTCAGTCATAGGCAAATCGTGTTTGTGAGGTATTGGGTATGCATTGGAGAGGTTTACAAGAACACTGTTTGGCAACCAGAATCCAGCCAGTGAGCGACCGGTAAGAACCTGAAGAATTCATTTCTATTGTAATCTTTGAACAAATCAGGTCTCGCTGACGTTTGCATTACAGTATGCTGCACCTCAAAAAGATCCTGTCATTAAAGAACGTCTAGTTCCACACTAACCCATGGATTCCCAGAACAGCTGTTTCAGAACACAAAGTCCTGGTAAACATGGCAACGATGGTTGCTAATCGTAGTTGGCTTTAGAATGGTACTGGACTCTTGAGAAAATCTTGTTCTCAGTTTGGTCTGACGGTGTTTGTTTTGGCTCCCAGACACCTTTTGGATGCTGATTGTTACAGGAGATTAGAAGAATAGCTTTGTGAGGTTGTCAGCTATGGAAGCTAATCATATTGTCTGCTCACTGTTGAGCAAAGCGGGGTCCACCCTGGACATGTCACCAGTCCATCGCCTGGAAACACAGAGAAAGGACAAACAACCATGCATTCGTAAACACACTGACACCTAAGGACAATTCAGAGACCAATTAACCCAACAGTTATGGTTTTGGACTGTGGGAGGAAGCTGGAGTACCTGGAGGAAACCCACACATTCACAGGGAGGACATGCAAGCTCAAAAGACCCTAGGACCTCTTTGCTGCAAGACAAGAGTGCTATCCACTGCACTGTGTAGGTAAATATCCTGTATTTGTATTGCACTTTTTCAGCCCGAGGATCACAAAACGCTACAGTTATTAAGCCATGGTGATGGTAGCGAGCTAGTTTACTGTACCACAGCTGTACCCCAGGTGGGAAAGTGAGCTCAAAGCCTACAGAAGGACCATGAGACAGAGGATTGTCTGAAAGTGGCTGAAATCATTTTTTTTTCCACATGGTGTCGATCAGCAAGCTGCACAACACTAATGTGTGCATTGTTTTATTCTATATAGTTTTATTTAGCTACACATCATCATAGATTAGGTTCTTTTTCAATTAGGTATTTTCATGGTAAAAAATTTTTGTTTCCATTTGTCCATTTCAAAAGATCTTCACTCTGTTCCACAACTCACTGTAATATATTGTATTCAGGAAAATACAGATGTGACCGTATGTACCACAGTCTCCGTTACATTTTCAGCAGTAACTTCCAGGTCATTTGGACTTAGAGGGTCAAGAAATCAGATCAATTATCTGCATGTCATGTTTTTAAATGGATGCTATTTAGTTAGGGTTGGACATCGTTTAAATTTGGACAGTTCCCATTCTGATTCCTTGTTGCGATTCTGGTTCCAAGCGATTCTCGATTCAGATTCTTTGAAGGGACAGAAGAGGCAGTCTTACTTGACAAAATGGTCTGAACTTTGGAATTGGAACATGGATTTTAATTCTATGATCTTTTACTTTACTGTGAATTTCTCACAGGGCTGTTATCTATGGAGTTAGGGATGAATATTACAAATTTTATTTTCAAAAGGATAACATTTTCACAGCAGAGGTTTATTTTAGAAAATCTCATGAAAACAGATTTCCATACATCCCGAATGTCTGTTGCTGCAGAAACTTGAACACAGCAGTATGTGCTCCCACCTATGGACAAACCTGGAGCAGAACATGGAACAAATAATAAGAAACAAATGTAACTATCCATTTCAGATTAGCTGAAGGTACATTATAAAATCAGAAACCTCTCTGTGGGACTCCTCTACTTGTTGCATTTCCCGCGGCTGCAATGGCGAACAGAGGAGGCGGAGCACATCGTGGAGCATCGTCAACTGCCTGGCCAACGTTAGCTCAGCAATCTCAGGCCGTACGTCTACAAAAACAAATGCATGAGCTAACATTGGCTGGGTATTAGCATTTGAGTTGAACAACTGTTCAAGTATAACTTGTTTGGCCCCTAAGTGTTGACATCAGACATGATTTACTGTCTGACTGACTCAGTCCCGACGTCGTGGGTGGGCATTGGGGGACAGTGCCCACGACAGCGACAGCTGTGCCCGCTTTGGAAAGCTGATATAATCAGGCCAAGTGCTGACTGTTGTACAAAATGCGTACCAGTTGGTGGCAGTAGTGCTCCAATTAGTTGTCAGCAGGCTGTTTATAAACACAAAGAAGAAGAAGAAGCGCTGTGTGGCGAACAGTAGTTCTGATTAAAGTTGGTGAGAGATCCAGACACAGAAGGGTTTTGAAGATTTTGAAGTTGTTGAGCATCAGAGGACGATAGATTTTGGACATAGGACTTGTGGTGGACTAACTATTTAAATGGAGGACATTATCAGGACTGTTGTGGATGTAAAAATCCAGTTTTGTTTGAGATGGTCGTTTTGGGATTCCTCTTCAATCTGTAAGTTTTTATTTCATGCATTTTTTGATGGTGATTTGACAAAAGCCTGTACTATGTCTAAAGCTATGATTCATATCATTGACTGGCATACATAATTTTGATCACGAGCAGAGATAGGATGGTGAGTGAACCTGGGAGCTTGGAAATTTCTGTAACTCCGATGGGTTGAGGATTTTTCCCTTTAAATATCTCAAACGTTGTGGTGCTGAGGCGAAGCCCTGTGAGTTTAGGCAGGCTTTTTTTCAAAGTAGTAGTCAGCAGCTGACGTCTGGTAGCAGCTAGTAAACTGTATCAAAATAGTTTCACAGCAGAATTGAGCACACCAGTGAGTAGTAATAATTTAACTTGCAGCTTACTGCTGCACCAGTAATGCTTACAATCGGCGTGTTTCTACTTTTGGAGCTTCAGTGTGATTTTAACTACATCTTTTTCTGACTGTCTCCATATACAATTGGCTCTTTAGGGAATCCGCTAAAGACATCTATATATAATTTTCAGCAGCGAGTTGTGTAACTGCTCAGTGTCGCAGAAATAAGACATCGACGTAGAAGAAATATGACTTGTTGCTTGTTTCTGTTGTCATAAATTGCTTGGTGAGAACTTTATGTTTACAAAGTTGGTTGTTTGGTGACGTCTGCTTTTTCCCTCTTATTTACAATTTATCAGCCTGATTTAACCACAGCCATGCTGAGCGACTTGATCGGGCCATTTCCAAATATATACCCCGACAAAATCTTTTAGAGGAAGATGGTAATATGCAGCACACTGCAGTTGGGAGATAAAAACGAAAAGAGGCTAAATAAAACTGTGCCCCCCAAAATAAGCCATGCCCGCTCAGCTAAATTGCCCTTGCGCCAGGTCTGGACTGACTGGATTTGGACTGCAGTGCTACACTAGGCTGATGGTGGGATCCAGGAGGAGGAGCTAATGAGGTAGACCGGCGCAGAGCGTCAAACACAGGGTGCTCTTTTATTTCTTACAGGTATTGCACTAAGCCATGTTGTTTTGTTTGCTAACATGAAGCCACATCTTAGAGTTACTGCACAATCATGGAAAGCATGCAGAGGTCCTCTAACACTTCTAGTGGATTCTTCTTCATTGTTATTTGGCGGTTTTTTCTTCTGGTCGGTGGACTGTCAATCCAAACTAGGAATTGGAATTTAAAAAATTGAAGGATTCTGGGTGAATTGAAAAGTTAGTCCTGGTTCCAATCGATGCTCGATTTTCAATGCCTAACCCTACATTCAGTAGTATTTATTCTAAATAATTTCAATGAATGTTTAATCCAAACAGAGAATCCACATCATACCACCACACATCGAACAGATGAATAAGATGCACCTGCTTTGGCTAACGCTCTGGATAGAGCAGTTACAGTCATTGGCTTATGGCTGGGGAAATGCTTCATATACAGTTTTCAACGTGCATACAGTGTCCAGATGATAGTCTGACCCTCTCATGGGATATTTTTTTGACAGGTTTAGGTACCTGTTCTCCATGCCTAAAGTTGAAAATTTTTTGTCTGCAGGTGGTCAGATGAGTAAATGAAAATCTGTCAAAATGAACTACACCCATCAGATGTTTCCATCACCCTTAAAAAAGAATGTTTATATACGTAGAATATTTGGTTAACGTAACCCCTGCTTTATACATGTATATTCATATATTTATATATGCATACAAACTTATCCACAGGAACATCCCTTTTTGTAAAAGGTTATACACAAATTAATATGCATCTTTATTTATATATGGTAAACAGAAAACAAAACTGAAATGCTTTGCATCCGAAGCGAACATCTATTCAGTGGGTAAGAATTTGGATGTACAAAACTGGAACTTCGTTATGACGCTGTGATGCAGCAGTGACTAGGGTCCATGTCAGTGGAAAAGCAAACCGGTTCTTTGAAAGAACCAGTTAAGAACTGGCTAAGCTCTGGCTCTGGCACCAACGGCAGTTCATTTTCCAGTAGAAAATCAATGTCGGAGATGCTTCTATACAGTGAGGGCACGTTTCAAGCACTCAGCAGCACATTAATGCATTGTGAGATCATTTTGATGCAAATTGATAATGACTGTGACCTTTTTTTGGAGATGGACATCTCAGCTGTTTAGGGTTGATAAATGCCTTAACTGGATGTTGAAACAGTCCTATTAGTGCTGTTAGGAATGTACAGAATTAAGTTAACTAATGATTTTTGTGCTCATCAGCAATAAAAATGGTTAAACTTTGACAGTGACAGTAAACATGAGATCATATCTACAAAGCGAACAACTGAACCAGATAAGGTTGAGGTGTTAATTTCTTAATGATTTAGTTTTAAAGATGACAGCTGGTAGTTATTTGGAATAAAAAAAGTGTGTTGGACTGGTAGCAGCCACCTACCTACCTTTATAATTTAATTACAAAACAGAAGTGATTCCGTAGCCTACTCAACACGCTAGGGACATTTAATATCAAAGTGAGATATCATTGAACTGAATTGAATTGAGATATAATCAATAAATTGAGAGACTCAAATAAGTGTTAAATATTGTAATGTCAGTTTCTCCCTGATACTTCAGCAAGGTTGTCAAACTCCAGTCCTTAAGGGTCAGTGTTAGAGGTGTTTCTTCCCCAAAACACATGAATCAGATGGTTATATAGCTTCCTCAGCAGGCAGTTAGGTTTTATGGGGTCCTGCTGACGACCAAATTATTTGATTCAGGTGTGTTAAAATGGATAAGGCTAAAAGCTGCAGTACATCTGCCCTCAAGGACTGGAGTTTGACACATGTGGTCAAGCAGTATCCTATTATAGTCATAGCACTTACAAATCACCAATCCCAGCTCATTTTCTGGCCTTTCTCAACCTTGCTGCTGATTTTAAATTGTTTGGATGGTGATAAAGTATTATAAATTGTCACCAGTTGAAAAAGTTTGTCCAGGTGATCTTGACTGAGCCTTTTAATGGTGAGCATTGGGAAATATGCCTCCAGTTGGTAAAATAATTTCGCAGAATGGTGTAAATTTCCACCGTTATGTTGATGATGCACAGCTTTATTTAATCCCTAAAGCCTGACATAATAACTACGATGACTAAACGTTCTGCTTATTAATTCTGATTAGACAGAAGTTGTTGTCTTTGGACCAGAAGCTTTAAAAAATAAACTAAGTTATGTTTTTAATACAAGATAAAAATTTGTTTCCACAAGATCTCATTGAACCCCATTAGACCCTAGGAGAATATTGTGAAATTTCAGTGGTAGAGTTTTAGATAGTACATTTTGAAATGTACCAATCATACCACCTTCTGATCTGAGATGAATAATTAGAAACAAATTAAAAACTCTGCTTTCTTTTGTCTCCAATAACTCAACCTTCTATAAGCTTTTGAATTGGGAAGCAAAGCGGCAGTAAATTGTCCTCAGTGACCCATCAAACATCTAAGCAACCAGCAGTTAAGTCCTCTACTGTAGCAGTGGATAAGGATTTTGTGGTTTATCTGATTTTTTTTTCTTCATAACTGATCAACTCTAATAGTACTAAGGAATTTGTTAATTAACAATATCTTTTTCTCTGTTCCATGAGAAAATCAATACATATGAATCTATTAAAAAATCTGATAAAAGCCAGGTGTTGTGCACTGCTTAACTGTACAATTACACTCCTTAATGCAACTGGATATCTTTAAATCAGCCTTCTGTCACCTGACATGGTTAAGTTTGAAGGACTGCCACAGCAGGACCTTGAAAACCTCATCCATATGTTCTTCTTTAGTGGGATTGATTACTGCAACAGCGTCCTCACAGGTCTACCTAAAAAGTCACTCAGACAGCTGCAGCTGATCCAAAACCCTGAACCATCCTCACTAGAAACAGGAAAGTAGAACACATCACCCCAGTTCTAAAGTCCTTCCACTGGCTACCTGTAGCTCAGAGAATAGACTTTAAAATACTCCTACTAGTTTATAAATCACTGAACGGTTTAACACCAATGTATGTTGAAAACCTGTTGTTACTATAGCAACCCCCCAGACCAATCAGGTCCTCCAACTCTAATGGTGTGTTCACACCACCCAAAAGGTCAACGCCCAGAATGGAAGATGACATAAAAAGCCTATGGATGAGGCCTTAAGTCTCTGTGGGGCTTTGGGTGTTTTAGCCACGGCAAGTTTTGTAACTTTTGTTGCTTTCCAATCTTCAAAGCAGCAAAAGCTGCTAACATAGATGTTGAGCTATCTGAACTTACAACACTGTCCCCTGAGTGTGAACTAATCAGAGCGTCTCACTGTAGTGACATAGCCCGATGTCGACGTTTTCTAACCAAACACGATTCACATAATTGTTTAAAACATCCGTCAGAGAAAGGCCCTGCCTACACCCTTTGCTAAGTTCAGCCTTAAAAATGTAAGGGCTACAATCTAGTCACTTTCTGAGAATTTTTGACTGCGACAAAGCGTGCGGTATGAATATACCATAACTCATTAATAATCCCTAGAATCAGAACCAAACACAGAGATGCACCTTTCAGTGTCTGTGCTCCACTTATCTGGAACAAACGTCCTGATGACTGCAGAGCTGCTGCTTTAAATCAAATATAAAAACTCTGCGCTGCCTTTGAGTAAATGCTGACGCTTAATTGTTCTCGGGCTTGTTGATGCTTTTCATACTTTATGCCTAATTAGTACTTTCCCTGCTTTGACGATTAATCGCTGCTTTTAACTTAAATGTTGTATTTTTTGTGATTTTGTTTTTTTATTCTTAATGGCTATGTTACTTTCCGTATTTGATTTCTGTACCACCGAATCATGTAAAGCTCCTTAAATGACCTTGTTGTTGAAATTGTGTTACACAAATAACATTTCCTTGCCATTAAATGACCTTATATTACCCATTTTAACAAATCTGTGTATTAGGAGTCAGGAGTTGACATTTAAATGAGTTGTGGGTGGGGAACAATGAAATCATCTTTAGCTGTCTAATGTCTGGGGCTGGAGCCATCTCCAGCATTCATCAGACAAGAGGTGGTCTGCCTTGGACAGGCTGCCATTCCATTGCAGTGGAAAAAGACTGTGTCCTAATTAGATTCACCATCTCGCTTTTACTACAGATGGGTGAAACTCCCTCTAGATTGCAGTGTGCAGTAATAACTGTAACAGCTGTTAGCTTTAAGGCTCATCTCATCCCAGAGCTGTTCTTGTGTTTAATTTGTGAGAGGTGTTTGGAGGTCATTGTCAGGAGGCTTCGGTAGCAGCTATTTATTTCCTTTGTTTTTGTCCCCGCAGATCACCAGAAGCTGGAACGGGAGGCCAGGATTTGTCGTCTGCTCAAACATGCCAACATTGGTAACTAGAGTTTCCATTTCACTGCATGCAGATTGCATTCAGGTGTGGATACAATAGAATAATCCCTTACTGTACCACTAGAGAGAAATTAAGTTGAAAAGTGACAGGAAATAAAAGCATTTAGATTCACACAAGAAAATATTAAAAAGAAAATAAAGAATAATACATGTACGTTAAGAGCATAATTAAGACAAAATTAACGTGCAATTACTAAAAATAAAATGGCATATACATGTGCAACTGAGTAGGATAATAAAAAAATTATGAATGATAATGTGTAGTTGTGTATTAAAAATAAACATATTTACTAAAAGTTAAAACATAAACTGTGAAAAACAGATGTCCAAATAACAGCAGCAGAAACGTTACATGAAGTGTAATAAATTGCAAATTACAAGCAGGGTTGTAAACCGTATTGGGTTTGTTGGGAGGAGTTTGTAGTTGAAATGAAATACTTTTCTGCACATTAGAAGTGGATTTTTTTCTTATTCAACAATGAATGTACGCACGTACCGCTGCACTGCTCTGGCTTTGCTGGGATAGGCCAGCGTCTCACCCTTATCTCTCTGCTCTTCACAACGTTCCGTATATTGTCTACTTCCACACAGACGATATATTCCCTGATAGTCCCACAGGATCTTGTCCTTTGACAACTCCAGACTAGGGTTGTGCCGATGAATGATGTCATCGTCCATCGTGATGGCTGACGGACATCATGATGGAGAGCCACCATCGTGATGCCACCCCCCCACCCTGTAGGACACGCACTAATCATGTAGTCTGTTCTATAGTTTAACTAAAACCTTTGCAGAGACTGCTCTGTAAACATTGAAAATATAGGCTAACTAATGTATGCGTTGCACAGCGGGAAATATTTGTATGTTTTTTATTTGTTTTGTGTGGTTTGCATGTGTGGATTTGGTGTGGGGTTTTTTTGCATTTGTTTCTCTCTGTGAAGCTCCAACAGAAAAACTGAACTTATCTGGATGAGTTAGGAGTAGCGCAGTAATCAGCTGTTTTGCTAAAGGTGTGCAAAACTTGTTAGGCTGCATATAAAAAGAGCTGAGGCAGGTCGGCAATGACTGAACCCATTGGCGGAACGCCATGAGCGATTTCCGCGCACAAGTCTCCACTGGCAGACAGGTAGCGCGAGGCAGATTAGTATCGTTTCACCTGTTTTGAGAAGCGTGCGAAGATCGCCGGCTAAAGGAGGGAGACGTGATAGCATCAAAGGGGATCAGCTGTTCAACTGTCAGCTGACTTAGTGGAGCTGCTCGGTGGGAAGAACTTACTCTAAGGCTGTTACCTGGGAGGAGAACGACCTGCAGTGAGCTTATTAAGTATAGCTTAGTCGTCTTATTTACAAGTTAAAGGAATAATGCCCTTTTTTCCAGTCTAAAGCTCTGAAAAGGTCCAGCACTATGCCCAAATCAGCACACACAAAAGGTGCGGACGGAATCCAAATACATACGCACATTTTATTAAACTGAGGGTACATATTCTTAAACCTCAAAAATTATTTTTGTATCCAGGCTGGGCTCCTTGCAGACATGAAGAGAAGATTGAGCGTTTTTATCATTCTATTCCTTTCATCTGTCAAAATTGTGTTGGTTGCACAGAATATTGCACTGAAACGTGTATGCTGTAGCCATCAATTTTTGAAGCTGTTCACCTATGTTTAAGTCCTTTCAGCAGAAGTAGTACAGGGGTTGACTTAATGTGAAGGGAAATATTAATCTGTTCGACCCCCCCCCCACCCCCCGTGAGGAATTTAATAAGCAGAGTGGCGACATCAAGCAGAAAGGGGGAAATCTCGTTTCCCCCCAGCAAATTGCACACAGTTTATAAAATTTATGGAACAGTTTACAAAACTGTTTTTTTTGCTACATTTTAGGTAGCTCATGTTTAGGCTGGTGTAAAGAGATATCATGTAAAGAAGCCCCCCCCACCCCAATGATGTCATCTTCCAAAGCAATGTTTACTGTAAACATCGTCAACTTCCAATTTGGGGTACATCGCCCCACCCTAGTCGAGACCCTTAAAATCTGTCTGGTCCTCATCTCTAAACACGTACTGTAAATCTGGCCGTCAGACTGTTGATCGTATGTTAGCCTGCTAAGCTAGGTCAGCTAGCATAAAAACCATCAAACTGGATAACTCCCCCGTCAACTTTGGTTTTCTCAGCATCACTTATTCATAAGAAGGATCTCATCTAAAAGTTCCTCATTGTCTTACTTTGTTTGTGTAAACATGACAGCACAATATTGGAGGGAGGAAAAAGCTTAGATATTAAAATATTTTTTTCACATACTTGAACTTACATACTTAGATTTTGTGGTCATGTCAGTATCCCACCCCTGCTCTTTCACAGCTCTGACAGAGACAGGAGTTTTTAGGATGAGAAGACTGTAGCAGCTCAGTTTAAATCCATTCTTTCTAATGGGGAGGAAAAGACAGAAAATAAATTTGAGTCTGTAATAATTTTGGCCTGGAGGATTATTAGGCCTTTATTAGGCTTTTTCTGGTACTGCTGGAGGTTTCTTCCTGTTAAAGGGGAGTTCTTCCTCTCCACTCTCGCTACATGCTTGCTCAGTATGAGGGATTGCTGAGGAATTGCTGTGGTTGGAGTCTGCATGATCCGGGCACAACCTCACATCAATGACTCGGCACAATCTGCTGAGATTCCTTACATAGAAAACTTTTAACTGATTTGAATGTTTGTATAATTGTATTGAAACGACTTTTGTTGTAAAGTGAATTGAGATGACAATTGTTGTAAATTGCTATATTCATAAACGGACTGAATTGAATTTTGGTATTGCACTAGCCCTCCATCAGTATTTTTCTGTAGCTTATTCATGTCCACTGTTTCCACATTAGAGAGAAGATAAAGTTCAGTTAGAAACCGGTAATAATGAAAAATGGAGCAGCAGAGCTGCAGCTAGGTGCTGCTATAAAGGAGGAGGTGATTTTAGATTGTTGATAATGGCACGGAGGTTTGAATATGAGGAGGTAACACAGTTGAAATTAAATCAAATTAAAACGAGCATGGTTTAAACTCAGGCCTTAAAAAGAGCTTTTATCTGTCTAGAAAAAGAGCAGATGCTACATATTTTAATAAGTAGCCTTCCCACCGGTGGATAGATTTTCTTTTTAAAAGCCAAATATTTGAGAGAAGCTATAGCGTCGCCTGCAGGACGATTGAACAGTGTTGCTCTTTGTCTTATCCATCAGGATTAACTTGACCTACTAGACAAGAAGTAAAATTAAAATGAATTTGCAAACAGGAGGAAAAACCATTTAGCATGTTTTGCCTAGGCCAGTGCTTTTCAACATTTTGTTTGGCACTGCACATATTTGCAAATACATAAGAAATGTGGCAATCAAATGATTGTATACATCCAAAATGTGTTCTCCTTTAGAAATTGACGTTCCATTGGTAAAATAAAGAATTTTGGGACATGTTTTGCAAACCATTAATGGATCCATCAGTGTTCCCGTATGTGTTCCCTTAATGTTGAACTCATTCCTACATCTTTTCTGCTAGTTTATGATAAATCATAAAACCCAAAGGTCACTAACTAGAGCCTCTCTACAAAAGAACTGGTCTCAGTATTTCCAAAGATATGTACAAATCTCATTTATTGCACTACATGGACTCAATTCCCTCAGTCAAACCTGATGAATTCTCTGGACTAATAACTTCGAACACTTGTAACACAAGAACATTGTTTTTGCTTCTAAATAACTGAGTCGAGCCTCTAAAGTCCTTACCATCTTACATGTACTCTGCTTATACCAGACACTCTTTAGTTTATTTTTATATGAAAAATATGTTGGATGCATCAGCATCTATCTTCTATCTTCTGTTTTCAGTTTTTAATTTTCATAATTTTACATACATTTTCTCTTATGCACTAATCACTCAATGTTTTCTTTTGTGCTTTTCTTTTAGTTCTGTTTTAATTTTCATGTTTTTGTAATCCTCTAAAGCACCTTGAATTGCCTTGTGTTAAAAGTATGCTATATAAATAAAATAGCTTTGCCTTCCCTTCTGATCCACCACAACTGCACCAATCTTTTATTTCCATATTGCCAACCTTTTTCTAGCTTCAAACTTCAAAATGTCTCTGAAATCACTGGTTTCGTTAGTAAATCAAACCTTCATCCTGCCATCTTGATCCTATACCCCCATTGCTTTTTAAATCTTGCCTGTCCTTCCTTTCTCTCACTCACTCACTCACTCACTACTGGTATAGTCCCATGTCAACTCAAAAATGCTGCAGCTACTCCCATACTCAGAAACAAAGATTCAGATCAAAACAATTTTAAGAACCTTTGCCCATTTCTAATCAAGCTGTTATTAAAAATAATAAATTTGGAAAAAGTAGTGTCTTCTCAACTCCATTCTTTCACTCAAATCCTCTCTGAACCCTTTCAGTCTGCTTTCCGTCCAAGGTCACAGTACAGCAACAGCTCTCATAAACATCGCTAACAATCTCCTTCCTGCAGCAGATTCAGGTTTCCTCTCCATCCTCATTCTCCTTGATCTGAGCGCAGCCTTTGATGCGGCTCTCATTCCATCCTCCAAGACAGATTCTCATCCAGTGGCACTCCCCATATGGCTCTTAACTGGTTCCACTCTTGTCTCTCAGGCCACTCAGTTTGTACTACTGAGATCCCTCCCCAGTTACCAGAGGTGTGACCCAGGGTTCTATCCTGGGGCCCCTTCACATCATTATTTACCTTCTTCCATATTCTCCAGAAATGCAACATTAATTTTCACTGCCTCGTAAAAGACACTCACCTTAACTTTTCTTCTAAACCAAGTTCTTCTCTTCACTTCCACCCCCTCCTTTTTCTCCTGTTTAGCTGAAACAAAATCTTGCTTCACCTCTAGCTTCCTTAAAGATCCACTCTGATAATTTGTTGAGCTATTTTAAATGTTCTCAGTGTCTTTTAAATTATGATTATGCAGTTTTCAGCCAAAATCACAAAATTCCTGCCATTTTCTAGGACGTAGCTTCTGCAGTGTGGCAGTAGTTCATTAGCAATTCATGTCTGTGTTCTGGGTGAAACTGTTGGTCCGGAGTGTTAAAAACAAGGAAAGAAAAACTGATTTTCATCAGAGTGGGTCTCTAAACTCAAGACTTACAAAATAGTGTGATCCAAAGCTGACAGTTTTTTTCTCTCTGTTGATGTCTCTTCCGTTTCTCCTTTCCCTCAGGTTAAGAGTCTGGCTCTCATCCTTAACAACACCATTTCATTTAAATCCCTTATCACTAAAATCCCTCTGTCTACTTTACCTGAGTGATATAAATAGTCTTCACTGCTCTCTCTTCCCATTCCCTCTGCCTCAGTCTGGTAACTTTAGGCAAGGAAAGGCGATTTTATTTGTATTGTACACTTTCAAAGAAACCAAACTTGATAAAACCATAGTAAGTAAAATAGCAATTAGGAATGAGACAGAAAAAAAGTGTAAAAGCATGAAAATTAAAAATGTCAATTAAGCATAAAACATGAGAATCAATAAAAGAAACTAATTTCTTGTCCACTTGAACTAAATTTTTTAGCCTCATCTATGAAATCTTCAGTGGTGAACGTCTGTGTGAAAATTGATGCTCAACTAAAGCTGGATGCTCAAATTAATTCTATTTTAAATCCTGTTTTTTTTTTTTTTATTGGACGCATTTCCAAATTGAAGCCCATCATTAGTAAGCACCAGTTTGAAACTGTTATTCATGCCTTCATCGCCTCCCAACATGATTATTATAACGCTTGTCTCTTTAGAGCGAAAAAAATCTTCTCTTCACCATCTTCAGTTGCTGCAGAATGCTACTGCCAGGATTTTAGCCGGTCTTAATAAACATGGGTTGATCTTACCAGTTCTGAAGTCTCTACATTGACTTCCTGTTGAGTTCTACATCTCTTTTAAGAATTTACTTTTTGTTTTTTAAAAGTCTCTATGGTTTGGCACCTGCCTATTAAAAACCAAGCATGTATATTATGTTCAGTGATAATTGATTAGAAAATACTTTTCTCAAAAAGATCCGATATTTAATGATGCCAGTTTAAGATATTTGTTTGTTGTTTGCAAATTCTTCTGACAGAAGATAATTTTGAGTTTTGGTTGAATACGGCATGATTTGATTTTATGGGTACTTCTTATGGGTTTATAATCACAGAAATGCTACTTTCCTGGTAACCAGATACGTTCTGATGTGTGAGGGGTCTGGAGTTAGTGTCTGGAAACCGTTCAAATCAGACATCACTCATTACGAGTGGTTGAAAGGGAGAGCTACATCCAAAATGCTTTTGATGTAACACAAGTCTTGGAGTTAGTTGAGTTCCTCTCATAATCTGTTCAGTTTCTGAGAGAAGTGTAGCGGATATCCAAATGACATAGATTCTGCAGAGTCACATCTTTGCCTGAAGCTGTCTGATTGGCAGTCTCATTTTTGTAAGATTAAAGCGTAAACCATCATTGGTCCTGATAAATGTTTTAATTCCGGGGAGTAATTATTTCTATCATTATTTTAAAGTCATGTTTGTACTCATGAAAGCCTTATAGAAGTGTAACTGTTCTTTCTAAACATAGAGAATGCAAACTTTAAAATGATAAAATCTAAAGTTTAGCCTGGGCAAACCTCTGAAAAAGCAAAGTGTCCTTTAAAAATCAAAATATTATCACCCTAAATTATTTTTCTTGCTTTTTTTTTTTTTAAAGACAAGATTCTGAAAAATATACTTACAATTGTGACAGCCCTCCTGTCCTGATTAAATAATATTTTTTTTCTTTTATCATATTTGTAAACAGCTCACAGTCATTTTTTTTTTTCTGGAGCACGTCCCATACGTCTCTCTAACGTGGGCATGCTCCAGCAGACTCTGTTCTGGAAAATTCCGTACCCTGGTGGAGTTTATTTTAATAAAAAGATGAACTCCAACCCCCTGAGTGAAGGAGAGGAGATCAGACTGGAAGGTTACCAGAAAGCTCCTGCAGCAGACGTGGCTCATCAGGGTCACAGGCTGAAGCAAACTGGCAGCAAGTTCGAGGACAGAGCAACAGGACAGTGGTGGAAATCCTCATCTAAACTAAAGTTACTTGTTACATCAGAACCGTGAGGAAAGAACCTCTTACTTACCCTGACAGATATTGGACAGTTGAACTTTGTGCACTGAGCATGTGACTGGATGTGCAGATGCACACCTACATTTGTTTGGAGTTTCCCTTCGTCGAGGATTAAAGAAAACTCGGAGTGGATTTTTGGTTTCATATGTTATTTTGGACACACTTGCTGGACTGAGTTTGCTGTAAATAAAACCAGAACTGGACTTTCTTTCTTTTTGGATTATATTGAACTCTCGGGTGTATTGTAAATAAATTGTGTAAATAGCACATATTGTTGGGGCCTACATTTGAGTTTGAGTTGTTGGTTTACTCAATTTTTCATTCAGTTTGAGGATGACGATCATTATTTAATGTTTGCGTCCTTTGGGGTTTAAAAATAGTTCAAGGATAAGTTTCTGTTTGTCTTTTTTTTCTTATGTCAGGAGAAAGACCTCACTGGCACCCCAACTTTAAAACTTGAACTATTAAACTGTCACAAAATGACACTTCAATTCTAAGTCTGTTCAGTTTTGACCATGGATTTATATTTTATTTATATTTTTATTTTACTACTATTCTGAATGAACTTGCATTTAACTTTTTTCCAATGTTAATACCTTAAAGTGACAGTGTGTAGTTTTTGCAGAACATCTTTGAAAATAGCCATTAAAATATTATGTAATAATTATTACCTAAAGCACATTAATTGCAAAATACTGGCAATATTGTAAAATATAACTTTAAAAATCAGTTTTAATATACATAGGTACCCATAGGGTTCTCTTTTCAGGGGAAAGCCATATTAGATGACGTCTTTACTTCTACAAGAGCCCGGACGGACAAAGCGCACGGAACACGGCCGCTATTAAAACATTGATTTTCCCTCAAAATGCAAAAAGTTTCGCCATAAATACATTTTTACCTCTTCGCTAGTTCCAAGCGATGAAAGAGAGACTGATTTACTCGTCATGTTGCTGCAAATAGATCATTCTTAGGGAATTCAGCATTTGAAAACGGCACTAGTTGGACCTCCGTTGTTGAGTTTCTTACTCTAAGACAAAGATGCCGCATGCTTGTGATAATGTAGGTATGCACTGCCCCCTACTGGCCGAGAATTACACACTGTGCGTTTAAAAGTTTCGATGCCTGTGCTGTTTATTTGAATGTTGTCCTCCAAAGGCCATTTATATTTAAAAAAACATCCTTTCATGGGCAACAATTGTTGTAGTTTTAAATTGCGATTACTCGAGATTTAATTACAAAGCCTATAATTAGATAATTTTTTTGAATCGAGGCCCACCTCTAGTTATTAAGCATATTGAGAACCTGAAGCAGTTGGGAGATGTCAGCCTTGAGAACTTGGCTGTTCTTGGAGTTTGTCATATGATCCTGCGTGGATAATGAGTTTTTTTTTATCCTGAATTAAGACTAATGATAGAGGGGATCTATTCCGTAATTTGTCCGATAGTGTTCTTCGGACAGCCATAGAACCTAGTGTTTTCGCAACAGGAGGACGTTTTTTGGTTACTGGCAAAATATAACTCCTGTGATTATAAACAGAAGAACTTACAAATTCAAATCCCCCCGCATTAAGTCAAATCTCATATCAACTTTCAGAACAATTTAAACTCTACCAATTAATCTCTTAAACTGGCATCAAAAAATATCAGATCCTTGTCAGCAAAGTCTTTCCTAATCAATTACTTTTTTCCTAATCATAATTTACAGGCTCTGTTTTTATCTGAAACTTGGATCTATGTAAATAATGAAACATCCTCAATGCAAGCTACCCATTCTAACTATAACTTCTTAACTGAAAACAGGAAACAAAGAAGAGTAGCAGACTGGGCACAATAATTCAATTCAGTTTATTTATATAGCACCATTTCACAACAGATGTCATCTCAAGGCACTTTACAGGAAGAGTTATAATACAATATTTAATTAAAAAAAGAACTTTAAAGATATATTTATGGGAACGTTTCACTCTTTTGAATACCTTGCCACAATGATAAAGGTCCAAATAAGATCTTAGTCATGAAATTTGTAAAAACAAAACAAAAACAAAGCTAGGTCAAACTTCATTAATGACCTCAGTTACCTTTTTTGAGTATCACCAACTAATTCAATTCAATTCAGTTTATTTATATAGCGCCATTTCACAACAGATGTCATCTCAAGGCACTTTACAAAAAGAGTTATTACAATACAATGTTTAGTGTAGAAATTACAGAACCACAGAAGATTGCGTCGTGGAATTCTCAGCAATCCCTCATACTGAGCAAGCATGCAGCGACAGTGGGAAGGAAAAACTCCCTTTTAACAGGAAGAAACCTCCGGCAGAACCAGGCTCAGCACAAGCGGTTATCTGCCGCGACCGTCTGTGGCTTGGAGAATACATAACAGAGACACAGAAAGAGCAACAGAACCGATGCAAAGTTTGTTGCAGGACGTGGAGAATTTTCCGTCACTGCAATGCCATCTTAGTCAGGGTCGTCAAGCAGGGCTAATCCGGAGCACCTACTATAATAGAAAACAGGTTAGTGCTTGAATTGACAGCACATCATGCAGTTGGGGAGAAGTAGGAGAGAAAGTAGGAACAGACCCTAATAATGTCCTCCAACAGCCTAGCCTAAAGCAGCATAGCTACTAACATTAACCTGTCTCCTAGCTACTAGGAGACCTGGCTACCAACACTCTGTCTTAGTCCTCCTGACCCGTGGACGGTGTAGGGCCGGTAACGGCCCCCGTCATGCCGGGGTCTTCTCGGAGTCGGGTTGTTTGAGAATGCAGCCCAAAGTGGGTGGTAAACTCCATCTAAGGCTAAATACCGGCACGAGACCGATAGTCGACAACTATCTTAAGAAAAAAGTGTGGGAGATTTCAACATTCATACTGACAACCCCCAAGATAGACGAACTAAAACACTAGATGAGACTCTGCATAACTTTTGTCTTTTGACACACTCTAGACCTAATCATTAGTAAAGGACTGGAAATCTGACCATATCTAATCTGTACAGTAGCACCCAACCCACCACCAGTCTCACCCCCATGTAAAAACAATGTAGAGAAAATGTCTGATTTCAAAAAATTAAATCAATCACATTTTGATGAAATTATTAAACAAATAAGATACTCCTCTTGTTGCCTCGACATCTTACCCACAACTTTTTTTATAGAAAGTTCTCTCTCTCATTAGGTCTGATCTGATACAAATAGTCAACTCAACCCCACCTGTCAGGTGTTTTCCCACAGGCACAAACAGCAGTTATCAAACCCCTATTAAAGAAGAATAACCTAGAGAATACATTGATGAAGAATTACTGACCAATCTCTAAGCTCCCATTCATTAGTAAGATTATTGAGATGCTGTATCTCAACAACTGAATACATTCCTAAAAATTAACAACTCCTTAGATAATTTTCAGTCTGGTTTCTGTGCTCAGCACCAATACTGCCCTCTTCAAATTTTCAGTGACATCCACATTAATACAGACTGTGGCAGAACCACAGTTCTGGTTCTGTTGGACCTCAGTGCAGCGTTTGACACTGTTGATCATGAAATATTACTGGAACAATTGGAGTGCTGGGTCAGCCTCTCTGGTACTAGTCATGAAATAGCATCCAAAAATAAAATGGAAATTCCTACACAACAAATATTATGATAAAGAACTTGAACATTTCAGGTAATTTAAAAGGGGCCTGCCACATGGTGCATGTCAGTTGGACCTCAGTCTGAGGTTCTGTTCCTGAGTTCAGTCCAGCAAAGGTGATCAAGAGCTTCAAAGCTACAAGAGCTAAAACCCAAGCGTCCTCCTCTAAATAAAGATGAGTCTTCAGTTTGTTTGGCGTTTTAGATATTTTATAAATAAATTGGCCGGATTACAAGACAGTCTTTGCTCCGAAAACTGTGCCTTGCCTGCACCTTCATATTCTTAATGATATCAGGCATTTGGTAGTCCCATATTATACTCCTTAGTCTATCCTATGCAGTCTTGAGGTCTGGTCCCACAAGGTTATATCACTTCACTTTTTAGAGTAGAAGGAATAAGGTTGTAAGATGTCCTGGTCACACTGTTGCACAATGTCTGTTTACGCATTCGGATCTATTCTACATGACACATTCCCTAGATACATTTACTTTCAATCAATCAATTTCACTAAATTTATTTATAAAGTGTTTTAACATGACAAGGACTCAAAACAAGGTGCTCTAGAATTTAAAACCAAGACAAACCACATAATACATAGTATCAATAAATAACCTTATAAAACGTTAAAACAGAAGAAATAAAAAAAAGAAATTCAAAATAAATAAAATAACCCGAACACAGTAGACTCTCAAACTGTTTCAAATGCCGGACAATAAAAATGTTTTAAGAGATTTAAATGTCATCGAAGTAGCCTGACTCATGTTCAGTGGTAGAGCGTTCCACAGTGTAGGTCCGCCTATACAAAAGGCTCTGTCTCCCCTGGACTTCTTCCTGGACCTAAGGACCTCCAACAGTAGCTGGTCCGCTGACCTGAGACCCTGGGCCGGACTACAACACGAAAGAAGCTACTAACATACAACTATTAAATTAATTTCTGTCCACCTCCCACCCTTTCTCCTTCTCTCTGCTTACCCGGGGTCAGGTCACAGGGGAAGCAGCTTCGGCAAAGAGACCCAGACTTCCTTCTGCCAAGCCACTTGGACCAGCTCCTTGGTAGGAATCCCAAGATGTTTTCAGGCCAGCAGAGAAACCTAATCCCTCCACTATGTCCTGGGTCTTCCTCTGGGTCTCCACCCCCTGGGACGCCCAGAACACCTCATCAGGGAGATGTTCAGTATGGCGTACATCCTGACCAAATGCCTCAGGCACCTGAACTGGCTCCTCTTGATGTGGAGGAGCAGCGGCTTTACCCCAAGCCCCTCCCAGCTGACAGAGCTTCTCACCCTATCTCTAAGGGAGAACACAGGGGTTGGGGTGGAACAACCACACTTTTCCATTGCTCATGTGAGCGTTTAAGTCTTCCAGCAAAACAAGGGAGCCTTCAGCACCCCCTCCAAAGACTCCAAAAAGGATTGGTAATCTGATCCACTGTTTGGTACATAAGTACACACGGGACCTGCCCCCCCACCCATAGGTGGAGAAAGACTACCCTCTCATTCTCCAGGGTAAACACCAATGTGCTGGTGCTGAGATAGGGGGCAAGAAGTATACCCATCCCAGTGGGGGCTACTCCTGAGTGATAAAGAGTCCAACCCCTCCTGAGGAGACTGGTTACAAAGCCAGAGACGTGTGTTGAGGGGAGTCAGACTCTGTCAAGCCAGAGCCTCTCTACCTCACACACCAGCTTAGGCTCCTTCTCCACCAGACCGGTGGCATTCTCCTCCCGAGAGCTAGCTTCTGAAGCTGAGGATCAGACTGCCAAAGCCACTTGGGGCAGTGTGTCTGCATCTCCCCTGCATGTACCCAAAACATAACTACCATCACAGCTTCTTTCATTGTAAATCTCTTGTTTTTCTCTGCTACTTTGGGCTCCATTGGGTGTTGATCAGTGACTATACTGGATATGTGGATGGATTAGCTAATTTCTTAAAGGAACAATTTTGTATAGACACATTACAGCTGAGAAGAACTGGCCAACAGATCTCTTTGTGTAAATCGTTTAAGATGAACATTTTCGGGGGGGAGACACTAGCTACAGGTGAAAGTCCAAAAATTTAAATATCATGCAACTGTTGATTTATTTCAGTAATTCAATTTAAGGTGAAGCTGAGGTTACACTAATATATATTCAGATTCTACTGGAGGATTCTTCCTGTTAAAGGAGAGTTTTTCCTCTCCACCTTTGCTACATGCTTGCTCAGTATGAGGGATTGCTAAGGAATTGCTATGTTTGGAATCTGCATGATCCGGGCACAACCTCACACTAATGATTTAAACCAATCTGCTGGGATTCCTCACTCACTGAAATGTTTGTATAATTGCGTTGAAATTACTTTTCTTGTACAGTTCCTTAAGATCACATTAGTTCTGATTTGGCTCTATACAGATAAACTGAAATTAATTAAATTAGTTTAATCTTTTAAGTTTGAATTACGAACTTTTGCAATATTAACCCATTTTTTTTGTTTAATCTGTAATTATTCCAGAGAATATCTCTTGTCCTAGCCATTGCTACAGGTGGTCTTTAGATTTCTGTCAGAAGGGAAACATTGGCTCACAGTGTTCAGACTTCATACCTCATTACTTCACAGCAGTTTGCTGTCCAGCTAATTGGCTTTACGGCACCAGCAGAGTTGCTTGCGTCGTCGTCTTATTCAACTAATTGAAAGAGACAGCCTGACACGCTCCCTCAGAACAGCCAGTGCATCACTCCTATTGCTCTATTTTTAGCAGAGCACAACATCTGGCAGCTAACTCCAAGACAGAGGCATGTTGGCCCCATAATCACATTAGACTTGCAGCATGTGGAAGTTCACTTGGCTGAAGCCAAGTGTCCTAGAAACAACCAATGCAAATCCAGTTTGTCTCTGTTCAGAAAATATGTTTAGCTGTATCTGATTAAAGTTTAAACTTCAGTATACATTTTAAAATGTCATTATGAAAGTTATATACTATGAAAAGGTTTGTTTAGAAGACCCAAATCTCTTTGCAGATTTTTTTTTTTGTTGAACATGACTCTAAATTAGCTGTGCAAACTTAGTCCATTTGGTGGTAGTTGTTTTTCCCCCATAAAGAATATCTAAAATATTGGAACAAAAATGCAGCTTGAGACACTAAGATGAGTAGGAGTAATGTTACTTGACATAATATATGACATGTTTGTGAAACAACAAAAGCAGAAACGACATTCATTTTCCTTAGTGCTAATTGTCTGTACCCAATCCGAAGACTGAATAGATTGGCTTCTGTGCTAGAACTAAGATGTTTTCCACTGTGTGTATTAATGCAATTCAATTAACTTTTATTTATAAAGCTCAAATTCACAAAAAATGTAATCTCAAGGTACTTTACAACAAAAGTCATTTCAATACAATTATACAAACATTTAGAGAAATGACCAAGAGTTTAGTTATCTGGCTATTAAAAGCTAAAAGGAATGCTTATGGCAGTTAATAAGATTAATAATTTGTGGAAAATTATTATTATTTGGGGCACCACCTTTATCAGGAACTATTTTAATAGCCAGATGTATATATCAGTCTCATAATCTGAAGAAATGAATTATTTTCAGTCTATTGACCATAAACAAGAAAGACAACGGTTAATTTCAAAGATACTAAATTTATAAAAAAAAAAAAAAAGAAAAACATTTTGATCAGCAAGCTAGAAAAACAGGGAAAACACTACTGATTGAAATAAATGAATAGTTAAAATGAAAGAACACAAAAAAGATGAACATGTAATAAGATGAGAAACCATGGATTCTGGTGTCACAGTTCTACATGAATTTGGATGTTTTAAGAACCAAAGACTTAATCTGCAAATGCTGGAATGAAACTGATTTTGATTAGTTTAACTGATTTAGCACAACTGGTTTACCTCTACACCAATAAGCAATGTAAGAAAACACAAAACATATATTTGGATTAAGAGGTGTTATGTTAAAAAATTATCTGGTTGAGAGTAATTAAACTTTGGAGAATTACTTAATATATGGCTTGATCACAACAGTAAAACAATGTATTTTTTGTATTTTGATCAAATAATGAGAGTTCAAACACGGGTAATGAAATTAGTTCCTGTTCTTAAATAATCTGTTTTTAAACGGAGTTCTGTTTTAACCATTAATAGCGATCTATGTTTATGAAATGCCGGCCTAAACCAACAGGTGGGCTTGTTTAGCTCTCTGCGACGCACGTGGGGCATTTAGAGTGGCTCAAATACATTTATTAAACATTAAACAAAAAAAAGAAAAACTCCTGTTTGATAGTAGCTCAAATTACAGGATTTAAAACTACTTTGTCGGGGAAAGTCTTTAAAAAAACACTGATTAAAACTTCAGGCCGAGGCCTGGTTTACCCAAAGATGGCACATAAAAATTAACAATAAAAAAAGGAAACACCTTTAAAATTAGTTATCCTAACTAATTTGCCTCTGCCCAAACAGACCCTATCAACATTTGAAGCTCTCCAAGCGTTCTCGGTCGTGAATGGGTGAGGGGGCTCAGACGACGTTAGCCCAGCAGGCAAACAAAAGGGTTGCTAAGCTAGTTAGCAGGCTAGTAGCTCCTGGAGCGTCCCTTCTTCCTTTCTGGATTCAGCTGTGTGGTGGCTGGCTCTGACACTCACAAACAGTACCTCTGGATTCTCCGACTCGGCCACTCTTATCAATTATGTGTAGGCGTCTTGATGCGGCCTCTGGCACAAAGGGATGTGGCCTCATTCCAGTTCAGGCATACAGTCCGGCTGGGTTAGGTCCTCCACAGAGTGTGGCTCTGTTTCAGAAGGGGGTTTCATTGGGCTCTGGGGATAAGTTACTTTGTTTATGAATGTTCAAGAGTCACCTGGAGTGGTCTTTGAGTTCCTTTGGAGCAAGTTTCTGCCAGAAACTCAGGTCTCCTTCTGCCAGCGAAGGAAGATGGTTGGAGATGATCTTCTGTTGCTCCCGGCCAGCAGAACGCAGATGAAAGAGCAGCTGGGCGAGCAACCCTATTTATAGATTTCTGTGCCCCCACTTCCTGTGGGGCTAGAGCAGAGTAGCGCCACCTGATGGCTGTGTGTGTGACCCAACAAGTTATATTCTACTTCTATACTGTATCAGTGTAAACAGTGACAGCTTGGGCATTATTGGATGAACTTCAGTGGGTTGTGCTATTAGTGGAATAGTTTTTCACTTCCCAGCACCATGTGAATTCATTTCAGTTTATTTATATAGCGTCAATTCACAACAAATGTCATCTCAAGACACTTTATAACAAAAGTCATTTCAATACGATTATACAAACATTCCAATCAGTTAATTGTTTTCTATATAAGGAATCCCAGTAGATTGTGATGAGTCATCGATGTGAGGTTCTGCCCAGATCATGCAGACTCCAACCAGAGCAATCCTTCTTACTGAGCAAGCATGTAGCGGCAGTGGAGAGGAACAACTCCCTTTTAACAGGAAGAAACCTCCGGCAGAACCAGAACCTGACTCAGTACAAGTGATCTTCTGCCACGACCATCTGGGGGTCTGAAAAGACAGAAGAGACAGCAATGGAGGATGCTCTGTGACTTTGAGCATCATCTGGACCAATATTCCCCATCCAGCAGGGGACTTTATAGCTGAATAGGTTACCAAACCGGGGGGACCTTCTATCGGGAGAAAAATACGGAGAGAAAAACTGGGTTAACAATCATAATAACAGCTGAAAAAATATATCTGGAGAGTAGTAGAATAGAAAAGAGGAGAAAAGTGATCAGTCTGTTCTCCAACGGTCAAAGCCTATAGCAGCAGAACTACAAAAATAGCTCAGGATAACCTAAACCATTCTAACTATAAGCTTTATCAAAAAGGAAGCTTTTAAGCCTAGTCTTGAAAATAGTCAGAGTATCTGCCTCAAGGACCAGAACTGGGAGCTGGTTCCACAGGAGAGGAGCCTGATAACTAAAAGATCTGCCTCCCATTCTACTTTTGGAAAACCTAGGAACTACCAGTAGACCTGCATTCTGAGAACAAAGTGCTCTGTTAGGAACATATGGAACAATCAGATCTCTGATGTACGATGGAGCTGATTATTAAGGACTTTATATGTAAGGAGAGGATCTTAAATTCTATTCTGGATTTAACAGGGAGCCAATGGAGAGAAGCCAAAACGGGAGAGATTTGATCTCTGTATTATTAATATATGTGAAAATTTATTTTGTATTTGAACTATTAAAACAGGCAGTCCTAATCGTTTTTAGAGGGTGTGTCAAGTATTCAAAGATTTTAGCTATTCAGACAGTTATGGTCCCTTACCCCAAATTGTTCACTCTATAGTGCATAAATTCATATTTTTATCAATATTTTCACAGTTTTAGTTTTTCTATGTTTTGAAAACTGTGCAGAACTTGACAGTGTATGCTGGGGTTTGTGCAAGAAAGGAGCCAGAAGAATTACTGTATTCCTGTAACATATATATTGAGTATATTTTCATATCAGTCATGCACTATATGAGGACATCTATTTACTGTACTACTATAACATTAAGAGTTATACCACAACCTATCTCTGTGAGATAATCGATTAAAGAAATGAATCTAATTAATTTGAGGCTTTGTAATTAATTAATCTTAATCACATTTTAAAAGTACAGCAATTTTATCCCATGAATACACAATTATTTAAATAAGAAAGGATTTTGGTTGATGACAATCAAACATCACAGACGTGAATACTGTCATCTTAAGGTCTTTTTATTTTTGAAAAAAGCACTTAAATGAATGTCAATTCAGAAGAGTAGAAAAATAAAGTATATATCCTTGGGCAAAACTGAACAGACCTAATTTAAGTATATTTTCAGAGTGTTGCCTTTAAAAAAAGTATATATTTTTTAAGGTGACCATATTGTGATGTTTAACTGACACTTGGCTTTTTCAGTGGAGACTTTGGACAGTCCTGAAACACTTTCAGGATTGGGCCTAGACTTTTGATTTGATCATTTTGAATTCTCTGTGGTTAGAAAGAGCAGTTAAATTACAAACTTCCAAAAGGCTTTCATGAGTACAAAAAATTACTTTAAAATAATAACAAAAATAATTAGAAATTTTATCAGTTCCACTGATAGTTTACTTTTTAATTTTACAAAAATGAAACAAAAAACTGTTCTCAGAGAACAAGGTGGGAAGAGGAAAGCACAGCGGACTTCTGTCATGTCCCTAAGCACAGCTGTGCTAACAATGTAAATCAACATAACCAGTGCGTGAATGTTTGTGTGAACGGATGAGTGACAAATGTAGTGTGAAGCACTTTGAGGTCTATGTTTTGAAGCTTCACAACCTTCAGGATATTCACAGAAGGCACAGAGGAGACCCAGGAATAAGAATGAAAGAAATATATATTTTTTTGTTTGATTTTTTTTAGATAAATCAAAACATGTATGGTATGTATAGAATCAGATAGATGCAGCATTTTCTGTATGTGCAGTGCAGGCAGACCTGCTTCAGCTGACAGATCTTTGTAGGTGACAGTGTTATACAGAACTTTACCATCACTGAAAGGCCAAGGACACATCATAGTGTGGATTACTATGGGTGCTTTAGAAGGTAAACCTTATATTTAAAGATACTGTTTAAAATGCCTGGTAAACCCTGAATTTAATTATTTATTTCTCCCTTTTCAGTTCCAAGCAGACTCATTCTAGTAAGGCTCAGTGTTGAGAGATCCGTTTGGAATGAGAAGGCTGCATGATCTTTGAATCACTTTGATAATATGAGCTTCACAAGACCACTAAAGAATTAAACGGTCTGAACTGTGATTTCCCAGGATTAATTAAAAAGGATTTGCTTGCTGCTATTTCATTTTTATCAGTTTTGTGTGTAAGAGGTCTTACAGAGGCCTTGTCTGCTTTAGATGTATAGAAGCTCTTATCTTCCTTAACTTTTTTTTGTTGGTTCATTCAGCCAGTTCATTGAGACTGTATTGTTTGACATAAAGACTTAACAAAATCATCCCAACAGCCACAAGACATAGCTGATGCCAGCTGAAGCTTACTTCTGGGAAGTTCAGTGTCATATGAAGAAGTGTTTTAGTTGGGTTCTCAGTTGAAAACCTTACACAGATTTATCTCTGTCTTCCTTCACAGTACGGCTTCATGACAGCATATCAGAGGAAGGGTTCCACTATCTGGTCTTTGACCTGTAAGTGCTGCTTCTTCATTTTCACAACTCTTATTAATGTCACATTCAGATGGTTAAATGAGTTAATTCTGGTTCTTCTTACAGAATTGTAGTCTGTTCTTAATAATTTTTTTGGTTCAGAGGGGGATCTTTGTTGCCTTTATTGGCGCAATGTGGTTGCTCAAAAGTTTTTCCATGGAAATGCACTACCACCTACAAACTGCAAGCCATGCACTGGCTATCTGAATCTGTTTCACAATCAACTCTACTTGAGCTCAACAAAATGTATCCAGTGAGCACAATATGCTGTTATAAAGAAGTAGAACTGCCCTGATATTCCAAATGTGTATGAAGGTTTGCATTGAAATTATCTCTGATGTTTGCACTGGTGTCTCACTGGACCACTTTAGAACTAATATAACATATGGAAAGGCAGCTTTGCATATCTCACACCTAAAGGCTCGCAATGATCGGTATGAACACCCTTCATCTTAGTCAACAGAATAGGTTTTGAACAGCAGTAGGGGCAGATGAAGATTCATACAGTAACATCACTACATTTTGAAATTATGCATAAAGTCAATTGTATTTTTGGAATGCAGTGCTGCTGCTGTTTTATTATACAGTGGATCCTTTTTGTAAAAAAAAAAAACTGCCTGCTCACTGATTTTCTTCATACTGCATTTCTAAAATATTAAAAATAAAGTTCAGCTGGGAAGCTGAGGATCCTAGGTACGATGCCACGTCAAACACAATTGTATAGTGCTTGCAAAGCAGCCAATCTAGGAGCAGCATCCGTTTTCTTTATAGGCTGTACCTTCAAGAGCGGAGATAAGGAAGATCATGGAAGTTAGGTTCTGTGGTCCTGCCAAGAAGGTTTCAACTATTTACTGGTTTAATAGCAGGTATAAGCATTTTTAGAAGTGGTCCCAAGTATTCCCCGATTTTAAATAATGATGGGCAGCTGTGGTCCCGTTAATACCAGGAGTCCACTGTTCTGTATTGAACAGTGTTACTGTTCAGCCCTACCAGAGGAACATTTAGTCTCTCTCCAGTTATACATCAGTTTTCAAAAGCTACACCTCAGTCATTTGTTTTTAAACTGCCATAACTAAAATTAATTTCACCACATAACTGCTGGAAAATAAATCTGTATGCCCTTATTGTCTCTTGGCTTTAGTCTTATTTTAGGAGGATTAATATCTGTTGTTAATGAACACCACATGCTTACTCACTGCACGGGATACTATGTTATGCTCAAATGCATCTTCTCTATTATGTATATTTTCATCTGTGTTCCTTGGAATAGCTACTTTGAACGGAAACCTGGAATTTAAACAGCTAAACCAGTAGTAATGGTAATAATAGGACTAGATCTGCTGCAGTCACAAGAACAAGTATCTGATTTGACTCTTTGCTGGTTTCCCACTTGATCTCCATCTTGTTTTCTCTTGTTCCCAGAGTTACTGGTGGAGAACTATTTGAGGACATTGTTGCCAGGGAGTACTACAGCGAAGCTGATGCCAGGTTAGTGTCGTGTCGGGGTTGGATCAAATGTATTAAGCCACTTTCTACTTTGGACTTCAAAGGCATATGAAAGCACCAACTAGATTTCTAAAATCTCCAGCTGATCAATATGGATCATTAAAAGCTGTACACCTAGTGTGTTTATATTCTTCAGTGTTTTATTTGCCTTTGATACCAAAAGTGATTGCTTCTTTTATTACGAGGCAACCTCTTTGACCCTCTACCTCCTCGTGATTTATGGAAGAATCTTTAAGGTCTTAACAATGGCCATTGTTCTACAAAGACCCCGCTAAATGGAGCTTCATTTGATGATTGACACTTCAGTTATTTCAGGTGCTGTCTCAGTAAGTAGCCTTAAAGTTTATCATAATCAATAGATGACAGCCATAGACTGATGACCTGAATAACTGTTACCTGATAAGATTCTGTTTTGGAATGGATTGATTAGATTAAAATAGGTTTTAAAGATGAGATTCAGGTTTATTTTTGTATGTGGACAGTATGCATGTGTAGTCAATGTTTTTCTCTGTTTGGTAAAGACTTAAAAGAATACTTCTGCTTTACGTATAGAGCATGGAGGGACTGGCCTTGCCAAGTGTTAATATTGTCTGCTGAAAACTGTTACATCTACAAATGAAGAGCTCTTTTCCAAAACGCTATACATCCATATCAATAGTTTTCAGGAAAATTGCATTTTTTACCTAGACCCACACATTTTGTGAATATTCAATTTATCCTGGTAAAACATTTTTTGCCTCGGTTAAACATGTTGAACAATAATTATTAAATGTAACAACAATATTATATATATATAATATACAAGTTAATTTAAAATTTCCTCAAAATGTTTTAAATCCATCCATTTTCACAGAGAATGATCCACTAGGATGGATCACTCTTCATCACCCAGGCCTGCAGTGTCAGCATACTTACCAACCTTGAGACCTCAGAATTAGGTCATAGACATTGAAAAGGACCATGATGCTACAGTCCCAGACCCACCCTGGGCCCTTTTTAGCCCCTCTTTATTAACCTTCTGGATACACCCCTGCTCAGCAGCAGGAATAGACGCTATTAATCATTCTAAAAACTCATAGTAGTATCTCTGTCGGGAGAAAGTTTTTTTTCTTATGTTGGTAGCAACGCAGCATTGAGTTTGTTGATTTTGCTGTAACTTTGTTTTCTGCCGAAACACAAGCATGATCGGGCTCAAAGAGCTGGAAGAAAAAGTTTTGATCCTCTGCTGAAGTTACCATCAGGCATCCGAAAGGACAGGAAGCTCGACTTGAGGTCTGTTCAAACAGTTTTTAATCCTAAATATCTCAGAAGATTTAAAAAGTAACTGAAACTACAGCTTTTGTCAGTCACATAAAGACTGTTCTGAAAACTTGCGGCTGGCTTTTGCGTCACTAATTACAGCTGATTGTTTCCCTCATTGTGATGGACTGGCGACCTGTCCAGGGTGTACCCCGCCTCTTGCCCGTTGACAGCTGGAGATAGGCACCAGCCCCCCCGCGACCCCTTGAGGAATAAGCGGTTCAGAAAATGGATGGATTGATGGATGTTTCCCTCATTCATCAGACATACGTAGTTAACCTATTTTCTCAGGACGAAGGCACCTGACTCTTTAGCTGGGAATAAGTGAATCTTGGCAAATACAAAACAATGGCAATAGCTTGGATTAAATCGTAACTCATTACGAGAAGCTCTCAAAACTAAGTACACAAGAAGAATCAATTTTCTCAGGCAGTGAGGTTTTCTCTAACCTCGATTCCCATGTGAACTCAACACCTGCTTTCTGGCCCAACTACATCTTCTGTTATTGACACCCCCTGCTCTCAGTGTTAATAATACTAACAGATGAATCATAATAATAAATTTATCCACCACAGCAGCTTTAACAGAGGTCTGCTTCTGGAGTAGCTCAGGTTTCAGGTTAGCCCACCGCTTGCCCACTTTAACACTCTATGGAAACATAGCATAGAGCGTTCATTGAATTCTGATTGAGAGGATTTATCGCATTTAGGCTAGGGCTGGGGAAAATGATTATTTATGTAATCGATGAATCTAGCGATTATTTCTTCGATGCATTGATTAATCTAATGATTCATTTTTCAATTCGATTAGATTTTGATTCGATTTGATTATCGATGTTTTACCCATTATTTGATTTGTATAGAAATTTGACATTTATTATATGTATTTCAACTAAATAAACAAATTTCTTACTTTGAACACATTTTATTTGTAAAAAAATTCCCAAATAAAGTTGTAGTATTAGTACAATCTTATGTTAAAGGGTTGCATTTAACAAGAAAATAAATGTTCTGCAAACAAACCATATGAATAAAGGAGATAAAATACCCCCCAAAAATTTATACAAATAAAATGTAAGATTCAATTTATGCAAAAAATGCTCTTCATTCACAAAAACCCTTTATTTTTCTGCATTTTCACTTGTTTTTGACATAAGATTTGCAAGAGAGAGAGAGAGATGGCAACTTTCAATCCGACAAACTGGAGAAGCAGGAAGTAAAAAATAGCATTCAAACAGGATAAGTCATTATTGACAATCAAGAGTTCATTGTCCGTTTGCTTTTGCAAGAAAGTCGTCCACGACTGCTACGTTTGGCGGGTAGGTAGTACATTACCTTTGTTAACAAACATGTTTACCGCGACAAAATTACTCTCACACTTTCGGCTTTTGCTCATAATCAGTCTGTGCCCATTCCGACCAAGGGGCAAACTCCGCCCGCAGAATGTGAAACCAACCAGGCAGTGGTAGAAATTGCAGTTCCTCCCTCATCCACTGGGGGCTGGCTCCGAAAAGGAGCAAATTCCCAATGACTCCCATGTTAAAAAGGCCAACTTTACTGCAAAAATAAACATGTTTACAGCCTGGTTCAAAAAAACATTTTAGGTTACATAATTAAGGTTTACCATCATGACAACTCTGAGGGGGGTGAGTTTTTTTTCTAACTTCTCTGTTTATTTGTAACTTAATCTTCAAATTATGAATAATTAGGGGCGTGTCATTTTGATTGACTGGTCAGTCTAGGCTAACACTGGTGGCTAATGGTGGCTAACTGTAGTTAATAGCTTGCTCCGTAGTCTGCTGTCCCCCTCTGCTTGCGGGGAAGCTCTTCACAGCCTGGGACTAAGGTAAAGACTTAAGTTATTTGGTATGTTTGAACTCCACTATCAGTTGCCTCTGCATGTTTTATTCGGTTTTGGATGTTAATCTAACGTTATTGGGCAAAGACTGCTTGCTGTGTTGTTGATTACAGTAACAGACCATCCAACAAGTTTCTGCTTTGGGGGGGAGGCTTTATACCGGCTGATCCCTTACCAGCTGTGGGGGGGGGGTATGTTCTGGTTGGAGCTTTTATCTCTTTCTACACACGAGTTGGAGCAGGCGATCGGTCGGGTAACAGCAGAGCAGCAAAGTTAGCAGGACCGATAAACCGCAGCATCCAGAGCGGGAGACGGCTAGATCAGGCTGGAAGACTACAGAGTTGGACTCTAGACAGACTGGATGATCGCTTGTTAGATCAGTACGGGTGTGAGGAACACAGCTGGAGCCATGAACTAATGGATGTCTGAGATGTGAGGTGAGTCAAAAGTCTTTTATTTTTTAAGAGGATCTGAGTTTTCATGATGACTTTGTGACTGCTTTTTGCTGGATGTGTTAAGATGAGCCCTTCCATGTCCTCACCCTCCACCGATGGTAATGGCAATAACACCATATTAAGCCGTATTGACCAGACCCATTTGGGTCTTATTATTTCGATATTTTTTCGCTACTCGAGATGTTTCTGGGTCTAAAGTGATCTTTTTTGAAAAACGGGATAAAAGTCTCTGAACCGCAGTCTTCTGGCTGAAAAACGGCTGCAGCCTACGTTAGCTTCAGTTAGCTCCCGACTAGCTTCTGACTAGCTTGTAGCTATGTTGGCTGGGAGCGTCAACCCTCCGCCCCCAGCCTCGCAGCGCCACTCTCAGCTCCACTTCTCTGCCCATTTTTGGGAACCGCCCATTTGGCTTCATTTTTGCTCTTCAGAAACCTATGGTTGACGTCAACAAGGGTTTGTCAATTTATATATACAGTCTATGATTCCAACTCATTCTGCCAACACGGGTCACAAATAAAAACCAACAAAACAGATAGCAGTAACATACACCAGATGCAGCTGTGTATGAGTATATGCCCTCTACGTGAGGGTGTTTGGGTAGTTCCATATCTTTGAACTGCGAGTTCGGATGGAGGTATTTAAGTCAACTTACTCACTCATGCTGCCACCATGTTTTGAAAGAGATGAGGCATCGACGCGCATTTTTTGTGGCAACGTATTTTACATGTCAAAGTAATCGATTACGTCGACCCGTCGTCCCAGCCCTAGTTTAGGCTAAAAAAAGGTTCTGCGCTTATGGCAGTTTGGAAAAGAATAGCATCTTGTACCTACATTTTAACAAGGAAATATAGCGATTTGGCAAGAAACATTGGTGGAGCAGTGAATAGGTCCGGTCCACTGCAAAATGACAGGACAAATTTTTTTTTTTTATGCAGTTTATCGAGTTTTGGAAAATTCACCAATACGTTAACAACAATGGTTCATTTCTAGCCTTATTTTTCTGTGGTTCCATCTGAGCGTTGTCTTAATTTATACAAAATATAATCCTTTTTAGATCCTTATCAATCATGTTCAGGATTTTAACTCTAAATATTAATTGGAATGCCTATCTCTAGCAATCATCAGCCAAACTGCATTCTTAGAACCATCCTTCTAGAATTGACTTCTATAACCACCCTTCCTAGGGGAGCCTTTTTAGATTCCATTTCCAGAGCAGTCAACCTCTATAGAGGCCAATATGACAAAACCGCCTGTTTTAATAAATTTTAGTTATATTTTTTTTCTAATTTTAATTTTTTTTAATGCTGGGGCCACAGGAAGTGGGGGTCTAGTAATGGAAATTGCATGTGAGTTCACCAAACACCTACATCATGAGCTCTGATGGAACCATGAAAAGACCTGCCTCAGAGTGATTCTCGGAACTGAGGGCCATGGTCCCTAGTTCTTATTTGACTGAATGTGTGTATAAACAGCCTGGTTCCTGGACATTATCTTACCTTGAAGTTGAGTCAGATTATTTTTGTAACACTAGGCCAAAAATGGTCTATTAAAGTGACTTTTTATTAATGCATGGAAAGAAACAAGTACTCTTAACCTTTGGTGAAAGTAAGAGTTCCCTCTCAGATCTTTGTATACGTTTGTCCATCTATGCAGTTCCTATTACAAAGGTCTTTTTCTATCAGGAAAACATTAAATTTTCGGCCTATAATCATAGACCCTTACGCCGTGCAGTTTTAGCTGAACATGTTCTCGTAAGTGGTGGTGATTTGGTTTTTTAGGGAGATGTGGCTCAGAAAAGTGTGCTTAAAATGCCTGCTTTCAAAACAATGGAAAGACCAGTTTAGATTTTTCTATTTACTTACGTTTCTTTAATATGCAGCATGTTTACTTTGAAATGATATATATTTAAGAGCTCCCCTTTTCCTCTCTTTTTTGGTTCTGGGCTGATGTCTTTGTCTCCTCCACAGTCACTGCATACACCAGATTCTAGAATGTGTCAAACATTGCTGTGTACAGTGGGGAGAAAAACAATTTGATCTACTGCTAATTTTTAAAGTTTACCCACTTCCAAAGCATGTAGAGGTTTGTAATTTGTATCAGAGGTATTATTCAACTGTGAGGGACAGAATCTAAAACAGAAATGCAGAACATCACAGTGAATGATTTTTAAATAATTAATTTCCATTTTATTGCATGACATAAGTATTTGATCGCCTATCAACCAGTAAGAATTTAGGCTCCCACAGACCTGTTAGTTCATTTTTAAGAAGCCCTCCTATTCTCCACTCAATACTTGTATTAACTGCACCTGTTTGAACTCATTACCTGTATAAAAGACACCTTTCCACACAATCAAACAAACTCCAACCTGTTCACAATGGCCAAGACCAGAGAGTTGTGCAAGGACATCAGGGATAGATTTGTAGAGCTGCACAAGGCTAGGATGGGGGCCACAGGACAATAGGCAAGAAGCTTGGTAAGAAGGAAACAACTTTGGTACAATAATTAGAAAATGGAAGAAGTTCAAGAAGACGATCAATCCCCCTCGGTCTGGAGCGCTATGCAAGATCTCTCCTCGTGGGGCATCAATAATCATGAGGACAGTGAGGGATGAGCCCAGAACTGCATGGCAGTTCCTGGTCAATGACCTGAATAGTGCTGGGACCAGTGTGAAAGAAAACCATCAGTCACACACTCCACCGTCCACTCCACCATGAATTAAAATGCTGCAGTGCCTACAAGTTCCCCCTGCTCAGGCCAGTGCATGTTGAGGCCTGTTTGAAGTGGAAGAATCTGGAAGATCCAGAGGATGAATGGGAGAAGGTCATGTGGTCTGAGACAAAAGTTTATCTTTTTGGTCTAAACTCCACTCGCCATGTTTAGAAAAAAAGAAGGATGAGTACAACCTCAAGAACACCATCCCAACTTTAAAGCCTGGAGGTGGAAACACCATTCTTTGGGGATGCTTTTCTGCAGAGGGGACAGGACGACTGCACAGTATTGAGGGGAGGATGGATGGGGCCATGTACGGTGAGACCTAGGCCACCAATCTCCTTCCTTCAGTAAGAATATTGAGGATGGGTCGTGGCTGGTTCTCCCAGCATGACAACAACCCAAAACACACAGCCAGGGCAACTAAGAGGAGCTCAATATGAAGCATCTTACGGTCCTAGAATGGCCTAGCCTGTCTCCAGACCTGAATCCAATAGAAAATCTCTGGAGACAGCTGAAAGTCTGTGTTTGCCCAGTGACAACCCCAAAACCTGAACACTCTGGAGAGGATCTGTATGGAGAAGTGGGGCAAAATCCCTGCTGCAGTGTGTGCAAACCTAGTGAAGAACTACAGGAAATGTCTGATCCCTGTAATTGCAAACAAAGGTTTCTGTACCAAATATTGAGTTCTGTTTTTCTGATGTATCAAATACTAATTCCATCCATCTATCTTCTTCCGCTTATCTGGGGTTGGGTCGCTGGGGCACTAGCTTAAGCTGAGAGACTCAGACTTCCCTCTCCCCAGCCACTTGATCAAGCTCCTCAGTGGAATCCCGAGGTGTTCCTAGGCCAACTGAGAGACTTAGTCCCTGCATCAAGTTCTGGTTCTTCGCCTGGGCCTCCTCTCTGTGGGACGTTGCTGGAACACCTCTCCAGAGAGACTTTTAGGAGGCATCCTGACCAGATGACTGAGCCACCTCAACTGGCTCCTCTCAATGTGGAGGAGTAGTGGCTCTACTCTAAGCTCCCTCCGGGATGACTGAGCTTCTCACCCTATCTCTAAGGGAGAGTGCAACCACCGTACAAAGGAAACTCATTTCAGCCGCCTGTATCCGTGATCTTGTACTTTCAGTCACCACTCAGAGTTCGTGGCCATTTATGAGGGTAGGAGGATAGCTAAAGACCATGGTCTCAGATTTGGAGGGGCTGATCCTCATCCCAGCCGCTTCACACTCTGCTGCGAACCACTCCAGCGAAAGCTTTAGACCACGTTCCGATAAATCCAGCAGGACCACATCATCTGCGAAAAGCAGAGACCTAATCCCCTCAACACTTTGGTTGCACCTAGAAATCCGGTCCATAAAAGCTATGAACAGGATCTGTGATAAAGGGCAAACTTGGCAAAGTCCAACTCTCACTTAAAACGACCAGGACTTAATGCCTGCTATCCAATCTAAACTCTGACGCTGGTAATACAGGCACCTAAAAGCACATATCAGCCTGGTACTCCCGGAGTACCCACCACCCCCACCCATCCAAGACCCCACGTCTGACAAGGTCAAACGCCTTCTCCAAGTCCACAAAACACATGTAGACCGGTTGGGTGAAGTCACGCACCTTCCAGGACCCTGCTGAGGGTGTAGAGCTGGTCCACTGTTCCATCCTCAGGACGAAAACGGCATTGGTCCTCCTGAATCCGTTCGATTGTCTGTTGGACCCTCCTCTCCAGAACCCCTGCATAAACCTTACTAGGGAGGCTCAGAAGTCTGGTCTCCCGTTTTAAAGAGGGGTCCCACTACCCCGGTCTTCCAATCCAAGGGAACTGCCCCTGATTTCACTGCAATATTGCAGAACCGTGCTAACCAACATAGCACTACAACATCCAGAGCCTTGAGGAAGTCTGGCTGAATCCATCCACCCCAGAGTCTTGCCACTGAGGAGCTTTTTAACAACCTCTGTGACCTCAGCACCATAGATTAGAGAGCCCATCCCAAAGTCCCTAGACTCTGTTTCCAAACAGAGTCTGGGGACGCCAGTGTTTTGAACGCCAGTGTCCATCAGCGGGTTCGAGGGTTGCTGCCGTTCAAGCACCGACCACCTTGTGGCCACAGTTACGGTCAGCTACCTCGACAATGGAGGCACGGAACATGACCCACTCTGTCTCAGTGTCCCCCGCCTCCCCCAGTACGTGTTTGAAGTTCTGCCGGAGTTGAGAGTTGAAGCTCCTTCTGACTGCAGACTCTGCCAGACGTTTCCAGCAGACCCTCACAACACGTTTGGGCCTGCCAGATCTGGGCCAGTCTCCTCCCCCACCATCAGAGCCGACTCACTGCCGGGTAGTGTTCGGTGGGTAGCTCCGCCACTCTCTTCACTTGAGTGTCCAAACATGCGGCCGCAGGTCAGATGAAACGACAACCAAGTTGATAATCAAGATACTGCTTGAACATAGTGTTTGTTATGGACCTTCCATGACAAACACAGAAGTCTAACAACAAAACAGCGCTCGGGTTTAGTTCGGGGGGGGGCATTGCACCCAACCATACCTCTCCAAGTCTCACTGTCATTTCCCAAGTGTGTTGAAGTCCCGCAGCAGGATGACAGAGTCCCTAGAAGGAGCACTCACCAGCACCTTTTCCAAGGACTAAGGCTTAGATACGGTTACCTCATTATCACAGATAAAGTTACACTACACCTACCCTTTTAGGGTTTTTTACCCCAGCATTTAGTAAATCCCAGAATCCGGCCCTATTTGGTTCTGAGCATGTACAGCATCCATAGAGGCAGCTCTATTATGTAGAAATGTTACGAATCCCCCCCCCAACATTTATCAAAGACTTATGGTTTTTTCTTAAGGTTAAACATGATCTTTTCTGATGGCAAGTATGACGAGAGCTCTTTAAGCCATAAAAAAACACCAGGAGGGTCTTCACATTCCCAGTTAATTGCTATAAATTTGTTAAAAGCAATTAGGGCTAGTCTGGTGAAACGAGTGTAACAAGTTTGGCTCTCACACTGATCTGTTAAACTGACATGTCACCCAATAGTGTCAGTCGTGGGTTGGATGGAAAATCCACGGCCACAATTTCTTTAATAATGTCCAAGATACAACTCCAGTACAGCTCCAAACATCTACATGTCCAGTCGGGCCCCATGGTTAAAGGCATGGCCACCAGGCGCTCACCAATGTGCCCCACCTCCAGTCCTGGCTCCTTAGGGGGGCCCGGTGACCCGCGTCCAGGCGAGGGAACACAGAGTCCAATAATTTTGCTCATCATAGAGGTCTTCAGGCTGCACTTCGTCTGATCCTTCATCTAGGATCAGTTTGCCATGGGTGACCCTACCAGGGGCATAAAGCCCCTGACAACTTGGCAACCAGGATCATTGGGACACTCAAACCCTTCCACCGCGATAAGGTGAGAGCCCAGGGAAAGGGCAAATACTTATGTCATGCAATAAAAATAAATCTTGTGAATAAATGTGATTTTCTGTATTTTTGTTTTAGATTCTGTCCCTTATGGTTGAAGAATACCTCTGATACAAATTACAGACCTTTACATGCTTTGTAAGTGGGAAAACTGTAAGCAGTAGATCAAATACGTGTTCTCACCACTGTAAATTACATAGTACAAAGGGGCCTGAAGGTCAGTGAGTGACTACAGTCTGCCCAGCTGTGGCACCTTGCCTTGCTTCTGAAGTGCCTGATAAGTCGACCAATCCACCTTCCTCTGAGGGTCGCCTCCAGCAAAGCCACAACTTCCCTTCTGCCTACACATCTGACCCTTACAGAATAGTTCCACCTCTCAGCTGGGGCAGGAAGCTGTGGGCAGGTAGGCTGGGACGGATCCTGTATATTTGGTCAGAAGTTGGCATGCTTCATCTGTACCATGGGTTGGAGCAGTTGAATCAGAACACGTCGCTCTGTTACTGAGAATTTTCCACAGCAGACAATTAGCAGTAGAATCAGCTGTAACCCTGACCTGTATAAATAGCACACCTTACTTATAGCTTATTTTGAAGCTGTTGGTAAGGCAAGTCAATTTTATTTTTATAGCACATTTTCAACACAAGGCAATTCAAGGCGCTTTACATGATTCAGTGGTAAAGAAACTAAATGCATGATAAATGTGAAAATTAAAACAGATCATCACTAAAAAATGCATTTAGTAATTGAAGCATAAAATAACATTTATGTGAGAGCATGAAATTTAAAAACGAATAAAAACATGAGAATCCATTAATAAAATAAAAGGAGGAAAGTGCAAGGAGCAATTTTAGGTAAGGTATAAGAAACAAATGTATGTAAAAGAATGTAGATTAAAAAAGGAGAAAACACAATAAGATAAAAAAGGAGAATCAAAGAGTTAAAAAAATATGAGATTTAGGAATCAAAGGCAGATCTGAATAGTAGAGTTTTTATATTTGATTTAAAAAAGCCTAATAATTCAGCATTTTTGCATTCTTCTGGAAGTTTGTTCCAGATTTGTCGAGCATAGAAGCTGAAAGCTGCCTCTCCTTGTTTAGTTCTAATTCTAGGAATGTTTAGTAAGCAAGAGTTGGAGGAACTGAGTGGTCTGCTGGGTGGGTATAGTGACAACATATCTCCAACATACTTTGGTGCTAAAGCATTTAGTGATTTATAAGCTAGTAGGAGTATTTAGAAGTCTATTCTCTGAGCTACAGGGAGCCAGTGGAAGACTTTAGAACTGGGGTGATGTGTTCTACTTTCCTGGTTTTAGTGAGGATGCCAGCAGCAGTGTTCTGGATCAGCTGCAGCTGTCTAATTGATTTTTTAGGTAGACCTGTGAGGACGCTGTTGCAGTAATCAATCCGACTAAAGATTAACGCATTAATCAGTTTTTCAAGGTCCTGTTGTGACATCAGTCCTTTAATCCTGGAGATGTTCTTCAGGTGATAGAAGATTGACCTTTTTAATGCCTTTATGTGACCCTGGTAAGGTGTAACAGTCATGTGTTCACCTGTGCTTGGTTTGGAGAACACAGTGAACAAAAAGTTCAAGTGAAAAGCTGACTTTAATAGCAGAGCTGAATCTTCATATTCACTGCTTGGATCCACAAAGCTTTGGTATTAGTTTGGAAGAAGCAGCAGATGGACACTTTGAACAGTTATGACTTCAGATTATTGTCACATTTCTTCCTAAGACCACCATTAGTACCAAAGCTGACAGTGAGATGGAGAGAGAATTATCTGACCGGCTGCTTTCTGCTCAGTCTGGAGCAAGTTCTGGGAAGTTGATGTTCTGATCCTTTTCACTTTGTTTCATGTAGGATATTTTAATTCCACACATTAGTCATAGCATGTTCTTCGGCAGAACTCTAAGGAATCCCATTCCCTTTGATGAGAACAAATCCTCACTAGGATTGTTCTGGGATGCTTCTCTGTTTTGGCACCACAAAGGACTAGTGGTTCTTCACATCTTAAGAACTTTCCATATGTCAAAAATGATGAAAAAGAAAATCACTCAATCTGACAATCCTGTTGTCCAAAAGTCTTTGACAGGCTGTGTGCAGATGCACTGACCTGGTGCCTGTTCTCTGCACTAGATGTATTGCTCCTTAGCACACTCTAACAGGCATTTGGTGAACAGTTGTGACTATCCCAAAACTATCCTCGCCATTACTGAACCTCAAACCTTTAAGTTCTCAACGATGCAACACCGTTTTTGTGCATGTGAGGCAGTTGCTAATCAAAGTCGCTTCAACGTTTCTCTTGAAGAATCAATTGCTAAGAGAATACAAGGATTTTCTGAACACCTGACCCTCTTGTATAGCAACCAGTGTGGATTAAGATGCTAGTCTTTTCATATGGACTCTTGAACCTTCACCTGTACTGATGATTTGTTTTAGTGTCAGGACTGGTGAAAACCAGTGTTTGAATAAAAAAAAATGGAACATTTAAAGGAAAAAGTTTTTGAAATTTGAATTGAAGCATCTGTTCCGTAGCTTCAGGCTCCACTCTAAATCTCATCTGCTACTCGAAACTTCTGGTTAAAGCATCATATAGCCCATCTACATACATATACTATTGTTGTAGATATTGAGACATAAATCTGGCCTATTAAGCTAATTTAAATTAATCTTCTCATATTTTTATATTTCACCTAAAGTGATACATTCAATTGTTGCCATTTTTAAATTAATTCAGTTTATTTCTAAGCGACAATTCATAACAGATGTCATCTCAAGACACTTAACAGGAAAAGTAATTTGAATACAATGCTACGCAGATTCCAATCAGTTCATTCTATTTTAGGAATCCCAGCAGATTGCATCAAGTCATTGTCACAATCTGGAAAATCTAAAAATTCCATCAGATGAAAGAATTTTCAGTGTTGATAAATTCCAGGTGGTCTGCATAGCATCTGTGGAAGGAGAGGGGGACTAATTGTTGCACATGGCAGGCTACAGCTCCTGCCTCCTACCTATCTTCTGGGGTTCTTCCTCCGTTTGGTCATTGTTAACCCACCTTTGGTTTTGACACCTGAGCAGCAAATTGACCGTGTCTGTGTGTGAGTGTATATGTGACAGCTACAGAGTCAGTGTGGAACATAAATTACATGCAGTTTAGTATGTAGCCTGTGTTAATAAATGTCTCCTGACTGTGGCCATTCAGAGTTCACCTTCCTGCAAGATCCCCCCTCTAACACACCAGCAGCTGCTCAAGTGTCAAAGCTAGCACATCCACATGTAGTATGTCAGAGTTTGTCACTAACCTGATGTCCCCTGCTGTTTGCATGCAGTCACTGCATTCAGCAGATCCTAGAAGCTGTGCTCCACTGCCACCAGATGGGTGTCGTTCACCGTGACCTGAAGGTAAGTAGACACATGATAAAGACCATCTACATCACTGTTCTGACCTCCCTCTCTCTTTTCACTGTTAATTGAATATACTCCCCTCCTACCTACAAACCATCTTTTTTTTCTAACTTAATCACTAAACAGATTTTAAAATTAAAATGATGTATAAATAAGATATGTTCTTTGAGAACTATTTGGGTTAATGCTAGCCTTGTTACATTGAACATTATTTTTTTCTACATTTCTAAAGCAGATTTTCTGTTTATTCAGAACAATCTCATTTGGTAACCAAATACAGCAGGTGTGTGTGCGCGGTTCTGTTTACTTTCAGCACTAATAACTCTGCATTTTGCATTGTATGACTCCTGCCTCTGGGATCTGATTGGCTGTTGCCAGGCAGCTGCCATGGCTCGTTGTTGAAACTCTTAAGACAAACAAATACTGGAAAACAAATAAGCTCCCCAACAAACAGGAAAACACACACAGAAAAGTTTGTATATCGACTTATATTAGAACCTTTCCATTTACACAAACACAAATTTTGTATATTCCTGTTTTTAACACACACACAGGCCAACACACATATGTTTTAAAAAATCCTTTGTTCTGCATTACTACAATTTATTTAGAGCAACAGAATCAGAGTCACAAATTACAAAAAGCTATCGATCAGTTTTTTCTATTTTTAACCAACACAGAAATCTTCTACAGATTTTTAAAATTTACATTTATCTCTACACTTGAAAACAAAACAAAGTTATTGCAATTAATTTGCTTAAATTGCATAGATTATTCCCATACAATCAGAATAAATGAATTATAGAATTTACTTTCTTTCTCATAAATTAAACTAACATTTTGAATTAGGATATTTATTGGTTGCTCTTACACATATTTACCACATAATGTAGTCATTTTTTCTTTTAGTCATTAGAACATTTAGAACCAACCTGTTTCTAATCATTGCTCTTACTTAACATTTATGTTATTTAAATAAAAAAACTGATTTAAAGATGACTCTGTCTTATAAAACAAAGTTTTAAACACTCAGAATAGTTTAATCACATTCATAATCTATCCTTGCTGTTTAGAGATTATCACTATAATTATTTTTTCATATTACTCAACAATGTGTTTAGTCAAGTAACCTGTAACAGGTAATTAAAATACTAAAGCCTTTTTATTTTAATATTTGTATAAAGACGCAGTATTTCCCAAGCAGTATTTCTGCTTGTGAAATACTGCTTGGGAAATAACCCTCAGTTACTCTATTCACTATATAAAATCAACAAAGAAAATATTGGCCACAGAATTTTAGAGATCCGTCCCAAAAACAACTAACAGGCTCATCAATTTGTCTGATCCATTGGTTATCCACAATTTGGAATCCTATTTGGGTCTGAATGTGACACAGGCTTCCGTAAACAGACACAACAGGAACTGGACAGTATCATCTCAGAAACATATCTCCATAACAGATAAATTACGGTCAGCAATCACTTCTTTATCTATCTTAAAATATACATTTTTAGCGACGATTTTATTTGTTACAGCCTCACCTTTTCAACTCAAAACCTGTCATACTATGAAAAAGAGAGGACACACATTTAATAAACTATATAATTCAAAATAAAATTTAGAAATATTCATCTGACTCTTGAATGCGTATGCTGCTATTTTTCTTCGCTCGCTCACCATATTGATGTGTTGCTCATAAAGGATACATCTCTGAGGACCAACTCTTCAATAGTCACTGAACTCCTTTCTAAGAGCTGAAATGGTATTGTTTTCAGTAAGCCATAAGGATCTAATCTTTAAAATGAATCGGACTTTTCAACACAGTACTTCATGTCCCCTGCTTCTAAAATCATTTAATTCTTCTTTATAGTCTACTTTCTTTTCGATGTTAAGTTTAATTCATTTTCTTTTACTTTATTTCTTTACTCGTCTATTTTTTTTTTCCTGTGTCCTGTCTGGCAGTGGGGCACTCATATTCCATACGAGTGCCAAGTAGAAACCCAACAGATTTACTTTCTAAAACACAGCATTACAGCTGTTATTTATTTGTATGTGTGTATATATATATATATATATATATATATATATATATGTGTGTGTGTGTGTGTATATGTACACTACCGTTCAAAAGTTTGGGGTCACCCAAACAATTTTGTGTTTTCCATGAAAAGTCACACTTATTCACCACCATACGTTGTGAAATGAATAAAAAATAGAGTCAAGACATTGACAAGGTTAGAAATAATGATTTTTATTTGAAATAAGATTGTTTTTACATCAAACTTTGCTTTCATCAAAGAATCCTCCATTTGCAGCAATTACAGCATTGCAGACCTTTGGCATTCTAGCTGTTAATTTGTTGAGGTAATCTGGAGAAATTGCACCCCACGCTTCTAGAAGCAGCTCCCACAATTTGGATTGGTTGGATGGGCACTTCTTGCGTACCATACGGTCAAGCTGCTCCCACAACAGCTCAACGGGGTTCAAATCTGGTGACTGCGCTGGCCACTCCATTACCGATAGAATACCAGCTGCCTGCTTCTTCTCTAAATAGTTCTTGCACAATTTCGAGGTGTGTTTTGGGTCATTGTCCTGTTGTAGGATGAAATTGGCTCCAATCAAGCGCTGTCCACTGGGTATGGCATGGCGTTGCAAAATGGAGTGATAGCCTTCCTTATTCAGAATCCCTTTTATCCTGTACAAATCTCCCACCTTACCAGCACCAAAGCAACCCCAGACCATCACATTACCTCCACCATGCTTAACAGATGGCGTCAGGCATTCTTCCAGCATCTTTTCAGTTGTTCTGCTTCTCACAAACGTTCTTCTTTGTGATCCAAACACCTCAAACTTGGATTCATCCGTCCACAGCACTTTTTTCCAGTCTATATATATATATATAGACTATATATATATAGACTATATATATATATATATATATATATATATATGTATGTGTATATAAATGTATGTGTATGTATATATGTATGTGTATATAAATTTATGTGTATGTATATATGTATGTGTATGTGTGTGTGTGTGTATATATATATATGTGTGTGTATATATATATATATATGTGTGTGTGTGTATATATATGTGTGTGTGTGTATATATATGTATGTATATGTATATATATGTGTGTATGTGTGTATATATATATATATATGTGTGTGTGTATATATATTGATTTCTGTGGGTTTAATTTTCCAAATTATCACATTCACCCAATTCACACTCACATTCATACACCGACAACCAACATGGCTCGGTAGGACGATGTTTTTGGGGTTAAGTGCCTTGCCCAGGGGCACATCGACATGTGACTGGAGAAAGCTGGAATCGATCCTACGACCCTCAGATTGCAAGCCGACTCTACTCTACCACTGAGACACAGTCGCCCCAGAACAAAAGGGAAGAAAGATGATGAAGAAGAGAGAGTGAATTGACAATACAAGATAGGAAGGGAAACAAAGAACACAAGAAAACATCCCAGTTCTCCACCTCCTTTGGACGGCAGAGAGGTAGAACACAAAAAACTAAAAATAACAAAGTGGAGCAACATTAACATAACGGGTCCAAAAATGTGAACTAAGAGCTACACTTTCACAACACACAAAGGTTTTATAAATATAACAGCAATGTCAATGAAGCCCTCTTGGTACCAACTATCTATTGATGACCTTAACCCAATAATATATCCATAGACCCCGATGTCCTCATATCTATGAGTGTGTGTGAGCATGCAGGTGCATATAAGTTTTCCCCATGCAAGTGTTTGATAGTTTCTGTAAAGAGCCGTCAATCCATCCTACAGAACTTGATGCAGACATGAAGGGGGTCCAGAGTGCCCCAGAGTTCAGGAGCCATAGGCGGACCAACGCAGGGCTGACCACACCACCCGAGAGAGGAACAGAAGGAGGCCCCAGGGGTACATCCAGCAGCTACAATGCCCGGGAGGCCGCAGGGATGAGCCCACGGCCTCCGCCAGTAACTGGCTACGTCAGGGCGGGTCCAGTACAGGACCCGGAGACTACTGAGGTCGGGGAGGCCCCGCCCCCCAGCCGGGACCCGACCAGGGGTCAGCCGACAGGGGTTCCCTGCCGCAAGGCGGGGGGGGACTTGCAGCCTGCCGATGGACAACACATGACGCCACGACCTAGAGCGCAAATTGCCCCCTACGTCAGGGCGCCACAGTAACAGCCATCGCGGACTCAGGACGGACATCCAGATCTACCAGCTCGCAAGCGCCGCCCCACGCAGAGCGCCAGGACAAGGGACCGAAGCAAGGCCGGAAAAACCCCTCCCATGGACCGACTGGGCATGGGACCCACAGAATCGATAATGGCTCTGGGCGCCAGATCCGGCCCTCACCGGTCCACCGAACGGCACCACCATTACTATTCCAAATCTGGCACCCCCAACGAGAGGAGTCCCAACCAATCCAGGGAGGATCTTGGCCCGAAGCATCGGCCACCCAACAGAGCGGTCTGCCCCCCAACAGAGCGGTCTGCCCCAGACCAACCAGGCATTCACCAGGGCTGAGCCCGAGCAGTCGTATTGATACCTAAATATGTAATATTTCCTGACTGGAGCTGTATAGCAATGAGACTCTGGAAAGAACAATTGATTGGAAGGACTGTAGATTTTAACAAATTTATGGAATGGTCTGAAACTCTTGAGTAAGATTTTATCAACTCTACTAAATGAGAGAGAGGTTTGTGAATTCTGTAGTAAGAGTAATACATAATCTACATACAGACTAATTTTATGCTCTATTTTATTTAATTCTATACCTTTAATACTATTAGTTTGCTTGGTTGCTGATCCGAATGGTTCAATAAAAATAACAAACAGGGAGGGATAATATACTGGTTTGGATGTTTTTACAGTAGGAATAATCTATTAAGTCTATTAATCTATGTGAATTTGTGGAGGAAAGCCTCCCTTTTATAAAAGATGTTTGATCAGGATGGATTATAAGAAGAGTTACTTTCTTTATCCTTCTTGCGAGAGCTTCGCAGATGATTATGAGATCAACATTGACGAGAGAAATGGGGCGATAACTGGTAGGAGATATAGGGTCTTTTCCTGGTTTTAAAAGATTGATGTAGGCAGATTTCATATTTTGCGGTAGTCTATTTTCCTTTGTTTCCTGCAACATTTTGTAGAATGTTGGTGCTAAAATATTCCAAAATTCTTTATAGAACTCTGCTGGAAAACCATCTGGACCTGGAGCTTTATTATTGGGCATGCTTTGGAGGGCACTCCTTGAGTTCACCTGCTGTTAGTTTAGGAAGAGTTGTTTTATCTATAAATGGTTAAACTTCATTATTTGATGGGTTTATCTCTGGTGAGTAGAAAGTCTCATAAAATTCTTTGAAAGTGTTGTTTATTCTTTCCGGATCATATGCTATATTCCCTATTTGGTCTTTGATTGCAGATAGTTTTTCTTTCTTTATTTTTAGCTGGTTACCTAAGAAGCTACCTGATTTATTACCATGCTCAAAGTTTTCTAATCAAAGTCTTTGAATTAGGAACTGGGTCTTTTTGCTAATAATTTAATTTAGTTCTAATTTTGCTTTATGTATTTTGCTCAAACTCATCCAGGGAAGATTCTAATGAACTGATAGTTTTGTCTAATTCCTGAATTTGTTTATTTTCTGTTTTCTTTTTATTAGAAGAGAATATTATTTTACCTCTTTTTTTTTTCTACGTGTCCTGTCTAGCAGTTTGCTACTCAGAATTGGTGTCTGAGTACCAAGTAAAAGCCCAACAGATTTACTTTCCCAAGCACACTTGATGTATATGTATGAAAAAATCTTTATTAGTGATTACTGAGGGTTCAATTTCCTGAAGTCATGGACATGAAACCGAGACAAGAAGGAAGAAAGTAAAAAGGTGAAGACCAGCAGAGGAACGAACAGACGACACAAGACAGGGAGGCTCAAGATATGTCCGTCCACACCAATGTCCCCACACCTATGTGTGTGTGCGGGCATGCAGGTCTGAACAAGGTTTCCCCATGCAAGTGATTGATAGCTGGTGTAAGGAACCGTCAATCCATCCTACAGGAATCGACACAGACATGAAGGAGGCAGGAGACTCATGCGTCCAGAGTCCCACAGAGCGCAAAAGCCACAGACGGACCAGCGCAGGGCCGATCACCCACCGAGAGGAACAGATGGAAGCCCCAAGGGAACACCCACCAGCCGCAATGCTGGGGCCCGAGAGATCGCAGGGATGTGCCCACGGGCTCTGCCGGAAACCGGCTATGCCAGGGCGGGCCCGGAACAGGATCCGGAGGCCGGGGATAAGGGGCACCCCGCCCCCCAGCAGGGCCTCGACCAGGGACACGCCGAGAGGGGTCCCCCGCCGCCGCCGCCAGGCAGGAGGTGCCCTTAGCCGACCGACGGACAACACACGCCGCCGCCACCCCGGACCAATACCCACCGCCAACAACCCGGCCCCCCCACACACACCCACACACCAGGGAGCCACAGTAAAAGCCACAGAGGATGTACTCCCTCCCCAGGCCGCGCCCAGCTAGCACTTGGACATCCAGATCTACCAGCTCCCGGGTCCAGATCCCGCCCCACGCAGATCGCCAAGATCAGGGGTACAGCCAATGCCGGACAGCCCCCCCAGATGAACTGACCAGGCAGTAGAACTCATGGAACTGGCGGGAGCCCTGGGCGCCAGGCACGGTCCCCACCAGTCCGGCACCAATCTACTTTACAACCCCGGCACCCCCATAAGAGGTGCCCCAGTCAATCCAAGGAGAACGACGGCCCGAAACAGCGGCCGCCCGACACACCAGCCCACCCAGAAACAGCCAGGCATGCACCAGGACTGAGCCGGGCTGCAACCTGGACCCCAGGCATCGATAGCCATCATCGACCAGCAGGTAGGAGCATCCATCACAGATGGGGAGTGACGGAGGGGAAGAAGATGCACCAGGCCAGAGAGCAGCCACACACCCAACCTGACAAGTAGACATAGACAGACAGAGACACTCAGACGTACCCTCCCTCTCATGCGTACACATTCTTACATATACAGGACACACGAAAAAAGGACGCTGTACACTCATTCATACACCCCATACATACTCTATACTCCCAGGCCCAGGGACAGACGCCCCGATAGAGCACCCTGACCCTGCACCCGGTAGACGGACCCCTTGCCCACCAGGATGGGGACAAGCAGACCGCCAAGGCACCCACCCCGGCAAGAATATAGCCTACAAGTCCAGGTCCCCGACCAGACGGCCTGATAATCCACCCGGGCTCCAACCCCTGATGGTCCAACGAACAGGGGTGTGGAAAGTCCACCCGCCTCTCTCCCCCTGCTCAGTTGTGGTGTTGTTCTAATGTGCACTTAAAACAGAGGGGTGGGACATGGGAATACTGACAGGTACCCCCATTTCGTAAGATATCCAGGTTATTCCAGATGGGTGTACGCCTGCATGGGACTATAAGGTCTCTGTCATTTTAAGAAATTCCCACCAAGCTGTCAGAGAGGAGCTGACACTAATACTTTTAAAACATTAATTTTGTTTTATATTTGAGCTAATAAATGGTAGATCTGAAAGTTTTATCTTATTGCATAGTGTCTGTTCAACATCTACCCAGCACTCAATATAACTGTTTTAACCATCTTGATGTGTATTGGAGCCTGTTGGCTGAGAAATAATGACGAAAGTTTGGTAGGTCTAGACCTCCTTTATCTTTGGACTTCTGCGGTGTTTTTAAGCTGATACGTGGGGGTTTATCTTTCCAAAGAAATTTAGAGACAGAAGAGTTCAGAGATCTAAACCAATCAGGTGATGGTTTGTTGGGATCATTGAAAATAAATAATTGATTCTAGGCAAAAACATTATTTTTATTGCAGCTACCCTTCCAATAAGTGATATTGGAAGGGATTTCCATCTTGCCAGATCATCTTCCACTTTTTTTAAAAGTGGGACGTAGTTTAGCTTTGATAAGTCTGCCAGTCTTGGTGAGATATGGATACCTAGATATGTAATATTTCCCGACCGGAGTTGCACAGCAACGGGACCCTGGAAATAACAGTTGATTGGAAGGACTGTAGATTTTAACCAATTTATGGAATAGTCTGAAACTCTTGAATAAGATTTTATCAACTCAATTACCTGAGAGAATGAAGTTTTTGAATGCTGTAGAAAGAGTAGTACATCATTTGCATACAGACTAATTTTATGTTCTATTTTGTTGCATTGTATACCTTTAAGGTTATTATTTTACCTCTGATCACAGCCTGCCTCCCATAGGGTGGAAGGCGACATACCTGGGAGGTCATTAAATTCCAAGTATGAAGTCCATTCTTTTTCAATATATTTAATAAATTCTGTATCCTTAAGTAATGATTTGTTAAATCTTCAACTTTTGGGTTGAAGGGTTGCATTTCTATTTAGTAGATTTAAAGAGACAGGAGCATGATCACTAATAACTATAGGATGTATGTCCATGTCTGTAATGTTACTTGACAGTGAGCTGCTGACTAAAAAATAATCTAGTCTGGAATGAGAGTTGTGGACATAGGAGAAAAAAAGTGTATTTTCTGTCGTTTGGATGAAGAGATCACCATGCATCGCAAAGTCCATAATCGCTCATGTACTGCTCAACTATAACTATATTTTAAGGAAATTTCAATCGAACGCAACTGGACCTGATAATTTACCTTGGAAGACGTTTCACCTCTTATCCAAGAGGCTTCATCAGTTCATGCTCGCCGCTGACCAGGCTGGGACTGGTCCAACTAACTGGTGTGGAGACTCAGGTATTTAACCTCTTGGAGGGCTTTTACAAGACTGATTATGTCCTTGGATCCTTTGTGCTCCACGTCTTAACGACGGTCGTTGGCGTGCCGCCTATTGATGGAGGTTAGGTTTCGGCTTCATTAGTGCCCTATTGTGTTATAACGACAGTCGCTGGAGTCACAGTTGTTTTTCTTATTAGAGGTTAAATTGTTGAGTCTCCTGGGTAGGGATGAAAGGCAGCATTGTAAATTGGAGATGGGTGATGTCTCAACTATAACTATAGCTTTTCAGCTGCTCTGAGTCCCTGCTGTACTGAGCCTGCCTATCTTTGTTTAAACCAAAGTTGAGGCCCCCCCCCACCAAGAAGAAGTGAGCAATCCATGTGTTCAGCCAAAACCGAGAAAAAGGTATGAAAGAATGAGGGGGTCATCAACATTTGAGCCATGTATACTAGATATACACAACTTTCGGTTATGTATAAATAGTTTTAATATGATAATGCTACCCTCTGGATCTGTAACTGTCTATTACTTTAAAAGTAATATTTTTATTAATATTCCTACTCCCTGTTGTCAAGAGTTATAGAATGAAGAAAATACACTGGGATACTCAGTTGATTTAAGATCATCTGCAGCTAAGCTTGATTTGAGTTTCCTGTAGTAAGACAACCTCTGCCTTCAATCTTTTAAGATGGTTGAAATTCTTAATTCTTTCATCTCGTGAACCAGATCCATGAACATTCCATGTTAGAAAAATCAAGAGCCAAGATAAACGTCAGACATTTCATATCACTAAGAAATCTGATAACTACAGTACAGTTTTGGATTGTTATGGGAGTTGCCTGATTAATAATCTAGAGACAGAGACATAGAGGTTGAGTGTGATGAAGAAACATAAATATGCTATTAAAAACTTGTGTGTGAGAGAGTGGTAGAGAAAGAAAAAGGGATTTAGTGAAACAAATGTGACGTAAAGAGAAAAGAGAGCAGTTATCCAATTGCACAGCCTTACTCCCGCCCACATCTGCAAAAGCAAACAGCCAGCTGAGCTGTCTATTTTTAAATAATACTTTATACTCGAGTTTTAATCACAAGACTCCTCCTCAGACACACAGAACACAGGGATCTCAACACACAATTGCTTGCTATCTCTAATTAATACAAAGACTCTGACAGATACTTATCTATTTATTTATAAGCCTATCTTTTCAAGGACTCCAGACCTAGGCAATTTATTAAATAACCTTTTGTAAAACTTCACTTACCAGTTTTGAGTGCTTGAAAAGATAGCTCCACAAGCTGTCTCCACTCTGAGGAAAACAGCAAATCTGCACTGGGTCCCTAAGGCGGAGAACCTCCAATTTCCAGCAACTCACGGTGCTCCTTCCCCGGAGCATATATCAGATGCCGAAAAGTCAAGAGAAAAAACATCAACAGCCAATTCCTAGTCACACTGGCATTCACTAACTTATTTCACTTTAGTCTTTTTCCATGATGTCTTAAATTCCTAAATCACCATTAAAGGCCCTTGACCTTTAAGAGTCCCAGACTCACAGCTTCCCAAAAGCTGTTACTGACCTATGATCACACCCAAATCAAGGTTGGGAACACTTTAAACCCAGTCAAGATCCCAGATCGTAATTGGCAGAATGTGTACGCTTTGTGTAGGGGAAACCAAATCCCAGAGGCACAGGCAGTTTAATTAGTCTCACACTAATACCATAAAATTCCTAAATTCATCTCACATGAAGTCCCAGGCTTCCAAAATAACATATTTAGCCTGCCCTTAAATAGATAAAATGTTTTTTTCATGTAAACATTTATTTTAGTCAATTAGTAGAACTTTGTTTTGTTTTTTTAGTCTACTTACCTGTATATCCACAGAATTTCTCGAGCGCTGCATTCTGTAAAAACAGACCAGAACTACCGCCAGGCCACAAGAGAAATGCTATGTGCACCTTATCTCTGCTTCTTATGTTGACAAGGAAAGAAACTATAGAAAACTCATTACCGTGTTTACTTTTTATCTCTAAGAAAAGACAGCAAGAAAAAAAAACATCCTAAAATTTCAACCATCAGACTGCTAGAGACTAATTAAATTAATTGAATATTGTAGAAGGAACCAAACCTCACCCATGATGATTATTGAATTCCAAACGGCAAGGGATCAATCAGGCAGGCCACAGCACAACCCCACGCAAAAACAACCGGGTTGGGGGCCAGAGAGGCTGGTCCTTCTGGGTCTAGGCTTTTTGACTGCTTTGACCCCTTTGAAAGGCCCACTCCACTCGTTGGAATCCCTGTCACGTTGGAGCACCAAAAAATGTAGTCACAAAATATTTTAAATAAAGAGGTGAGAAAAGATTCCTTCATTTCTTGGCGGTTTTAATTTGAACTTGTTTGCACAAACAAAGATGAAGAGTATTACAGCGTGTTTTTGCAACAGCTGAATCCTGGCTTCCACCAACTGACTACTTTATAGATTTAGACAACCTTGCTATTGTCTCAACCCTATTAGTAAACATTTAAAAGTTCCCAGACTCCCAGGCGCCTCGGTCAGATAGGAGAGCTCAAACTTAGGAAATCCAGTGATCCAAGGGCCGTTTCCATGGAAACACTAGATGTAGGAATTCTAATATCAATTTATTTGACCTAACCTAAAATAATAGTGTCACACAATCAGACTATTGCTATGAATAGTCTGTCATGAAGAAATGGCACACAGTTCTCTCAGTATGTAAGAATACACAGAAAAGTTTATTATTAATATAAATATCTCAATATAACTTCTCAATATAAAATTTTCCATAACAAAGTATAATTCACCAAAACACCTCAATCAAACAATAATAATCATATAATATACTTCACTGTCTGTTGTGTCATCATGCAATAGAAAATCTCTCCCATAGTTTCAAAACTCTACTTTACCATCTTTATATTTGTTTCCAATTCATATTTATGACTATATTTTCATGATGTAGTGAAGCATTTTTTCTGTTTTTCTCTGATCCAAGCCAGAGAACTTGCTCCTTGCCAGCAAACTGAAGGGGGCAGCAGTTAAACTGGCTGATTTTGGCCTCGCTATAGAAGTGCAGGGAGACCAGCAGGCATGGTTCGGTAAGTACAAGTTCTTATAGTTTAACTAGTAGATCTGTGGTACATTTTCTTTCTTCAATTTTTTCCATATATCTATGAAATTTAATTCATCATGACTCACAGTCCAAGAAAACCAAAAAGAAGCTTGTTTAGTTAAAATCCACTTTGAGTTGAAAAACTGTTTACCCCCTTTCACAGTAGATTATCTGTAAGGCACTGTTCCACCATACCTAAAATTACCCCTCTTATGCCTATTAACCATGATGCTTTGCCTGAGTTATGTTTGATTTTTGGATAAGAATTCCTACCTGTACACAAATGGTCTCTTTGAGAACGGTTACAGATGGAAACCTTTGGGGAGATTGCCTCATATACCATGAAGGGGATTATAATGATCACATCTATACTTTCATCTTTAAAGCATTGGGAGGTTGCCCTAAAGAATTAACTCTGACTGAATCTGTCAGCATATTTAGCTCCTTTTCATTTCTTCTGCTTCAAAAGGCTATTAACTTATAGATTCCTGAGGCTCGTGCACAACTAGTGGTTGCTCCCCCACAGCCTCCTACACTTTAAAGCAGAGGTAGAGACCAGTACGTGGGTCAGAACCTCACATCACTGACCCATACCGAATGTATTTATAAAGCACACTTTATAACAGCTTGAGAGCTTACCCCAAGGCATTGTACATTTAAAAACAAATATATACAGATAAAAATAAGACAATAATCAACAGATAAGAAAATAAAACAAATGTAAAAAGACAATAAAATATAAAATAAATCAAATTTAATAAGTCGAAGGAAAGGCGAAAGAATAAAAGTAAGTTTTCAGTCATGACTTAGTGTGCAAGGGTTGGCGACCATGCTGGAATGTATGGAGTGAGTAAGTCAGAAATATATGTAGGTGCCAAGCCATGAAGGGCTTTATAAACAAACATTAAAATCTTAAATACAATTCTGAAGCGGACAGGTAGCCAGTGCAGATTGGCCATCACTGAAATGATATGTTGCCTGGGTCTAGTGTTAGTTAAGAAACGAGGAGCGGCATGCTGAAAGAGCTGGAGTCTGGCAGTTTTTGAGGAATTTGTCCAATAATTCAATTCAGTTTCAATTCAGTTTATTTATATAGCGCCATTTCACAACAGATGTCACCTCAAGGCACTTTACAAGAATAGTTTTTACAATACAATGTTTAGTTTAGGAATTAGAGAACCACAGAAGATTCGTCGTGACTTCTCAGCAATCCCTCACACTGAGCAAGCATGACGTGACAGTGAAGAGGAAAAACTCCCTTTTAACAGGAAGAAACCTCCAGCAGAACCAGGCTCAGCATAAGCGGTCATCTGCCGAGACCGTCTGGGTTTTGGAAAAGGCAGCAGAGACACAGAAAGAGTAACAGAACTGATGCAGAAGCAGAAGTTGGTAGCAGGACGTGGAGAACGTTCCTCCACTGGAATGCCATCTTAGTCAGGGTCGTCAAGCAGGGCGGGTCAGGAGCACCTACTATAGGAAGAGACTAAGAGAAACCAGGTTAGCGCTTGAATTGACAGCACATTGGAGAGAAGTAGAAGAGAAAGTAGTAACTGACTCTAATAATGTCCCCCAAAAGCCTACCCTAAAGCAGCATAGCTATTAACATTAATCTGTCTCCTAGCTAATAGGAGACCTAGCTACTAACACTCTCTACCTGGCTTACATTAACCCGTCTCTTCCTACTTACCTGTATAACCTGTCTCTAACTGTAAGCTTTGTCAAAGAGGAAGGTTTTAAGCCTAGTTTTAAAGATAGACAACTTGTCTGCTTCACGAACCAGCCCCGGGGAGCTGGTTCCATAGGAGGGGGGCCTGGTAACTGAAAGATCTGCCACCCATTCTACTTTTAGAAATCCTAGGAACTACCAGTAAACCTGCAGTCTGAGAGCGAAGGTCTCTGTTAGGAACATATAGAACAATCAGGTCTCTTATGTATGATGGAGCTAGACTATTAAGAGCTTTATGTCAGAAGGAGGATCTTGAATTCTATTCTAGATTTTACTGGGAACCAGTGAAGAGAAGCTAAAACAGGGGAAATGTGATTTCTTCTTTCATTCATTAGAACCCTTGCAGCAGCATTTTGGACTAACTGAAGACTTTTAAATGTATTCTGTGGACTATCTGATAATAGTTACAGTAATGCAGCCTTGAAATAATAAAGGCATGGACTACTTTTTCAGCATCACTCCTGGACAGGATGGTTCTAATTTTAGCAATATTCCTAAGGTGAAAAAAGGAAACCCTAGAGACTTCTTTAATGCGAGATCTAAATCACATATCTTTGTCAAAAATAACACCGGGGTTCTTTGCTTTATTACTGGAGGCTAATTTAATGCCGTCCAGGTGAAGGGGTTGACTAAGTAGTTTCTTTTTCAGAACTTCTGGTCCAAAGACGACAACTTCTGTTTTATCAGAATTCAGAAGCAAGAAGTTTAGAGTCATCTAAATTTTTACGCCTTCCAGACATGCCTGTAGTCTACGTAACAGATTGGATTCATCAGGATTTATGGACAAAAATAGCTGTGTATCATCTGCGTAACTATGGAAATTTATCCCATGCTGCCTAATGATTTTACCAATAGGAAGCATACAGTGGGGCAAAAAAGTATTTAGTCAGCCACCGATTGTGCAAGTTCTCCCACTTAAAATAATGATAGAGGTCAGTAATTTTCATCATAGATACACTTCAACTGTGAGAGACGGAATTTGAAAAAAAAATCCAGGAATCCACACTGTAGGATTTTTAAAGAATTTATTTGTAAATTATGGTGGAAAATAAGTATTTGGTCACTTCAAACAAGGAAGATCTCTGGCTCTCACAGACCTATAATTTCTTCTTTAAGAAGCTCTTCTTTCCTCCCCTCGTTACCTGTATTAATGGCACCTGTTTGAACTCGTTATCTGTGTAAAAGACACCTGTCCACAGCCTCAAACAGTAAGACTCCAAACTCCACTATGGCCAAGACCAAAGAGCTTTCGAAGGACACCAGGAAAAGAATTGTAGACCCGCACCTGACTGAGAAGAGTGAATCTACAATAGGCAAGCAGCTTGGTGGGAAAAAATCAACTGTGGGAGCAATTATCAAAAAATGGAAGACATACAAGACCACTGATAATCTCCCTCGATATGGGGCTCCACGCAAGATCTCATCCCGTGGGGTCAAAATGATAATGAGAACGGTGAGCAAAAATCCCAGAACCACACGGGGGGACCTGGTGAATGACCTGCAGAGAGCTGGGACCAAAGTAACAAAGGTTACCATCAGTAACACACTACAACGACAAGGAATTAAATCCTGCACTGCCAGACGTCTCCCCCTGCTTTAGCCAGTGCATGTCCAGGCCCGTCTGAAGTTTGCCAGAGAGCACATGGATGATACAGCAGAGGATTGGGAGAATGTCACGTGGTCAGATGAAACCAAAGTAGAACTTTTTGGTATAAACTCAACTCGTAGTGTTCTGAGGAAGAAGAATACTGAGTTGCATCCCAAGAACACCATACCTACTGTGAAGCATGGGGGTGGAAACATCATGCTTTGGGGCTGTTTTTCTGCTAAGGGGACAGGACGACTGATCCATGTTAAGGAAAGAATGAATGGGGCCATGTATTGTGAGATTTTGAGCCAAAACCTCCTTCCATCAGTGAGAGCTTTGAAGATGAAACGTGGCTGGGTCTTCCAACATGACAATGATCCCAAACACATCACCCGGGCAACGAAGGAGTGGCTCCGTAAGAAGCATTTGAAAGTCCTGGAGTGGCCTAGCCAGTCTCCAGACCTCAACCCCATAGAAAATCTGTGGAGGGAGTTGAAAGTCTGTGTTGCTTGGGGACAGCCCCAAAACATCACTGCTCTCGAGAAGATCTGCATGGAGGAATGGGCCAAAATACCAGCTACTGTGTGCAAACCTGGTAAAGACCTATAGTAATCGTTTGACCTCTGTTATTGCCAACAAAGGTTATATTACAAAGTATTGAGTTGAATTTTTGTTATTGACCAAATACTTATTTTCCACCATAATTTACAAATAAATTCTTTAAAAATCCTACAATGTGAATTCCTGGATTTTTTTTCCACATTCTGACTCTCACAGTTGAAGTGTACCTATGATGAAAATTACTGACCTCTGTCATCATTTTAAGTGGGAGAATTTGCACAATTGGTGGCTGACTAAATACTTTTTTGCCCCACTATATATATAGTAAAAAGAATCGGCCCAAGCACCAAACCCTCTGGTACTCCGCAAGTAACCATTGAGGCGGAGGAAGATCTATTGTAGATCAAATAAGATTTAAACCAGCCTAGTGCTGTTCCTTTTATACCAACACTTTGAAGCCTTTCTATGAGAATATTGTGATCTACATCTGATGACAACCTTTGAAAGGTTGGTTTTCAACCATCTTCGCCCCTGGTGAGGTCTTCATCGGATCTGCTGCATTTTGCCTCCCATGGATGACATAATCATCTACCTCCTGCACCAAGCTCTGACTCACCTGAAGATGCCTTGTAGCTCTGTTTTTTTGCGGCCGCTGCATCATGTCCTTGCACCTTGTAGCAGCAGCTTACAGCAGTGCTTTGTCATAATGTAGTGTCAAGTTTAAATCATCTCCTGTTATTCCTTCATGTTACTTCTTAATTTTTATTTTCAGCCGATATAATTATTGAGGCCACCAGAAATAACTAGCTTCATTTAGTAATTGTAATCACTTTTGCACACAAAATGCTAGTTGTTCCCTTTCATTATTATTATTATTATTATTATTATTATTATTATGTTAAACATGTTATTAATATAATTGATAGTGATAGTGATACTACCAATACAAGTATTTTTGATAACATTATTGTTCCACTCCAATCCTTTGTGTGATCAGGTGAAAGTCAAAAGTCAAAGTTCACAGAACCAAGAAGCCTGACTGAATTTTATCACCAGCCCACCCCTGGTGGTAGGGCTGGGCGATATGAGCAAAAATTTATATCACGGTATATTGAGCATTTCACCTTGATAACGCTAAGTGGACGATGACACAACCCCCACCCCCACCCCGCTGCCTCGCTTTCTTTTCTGTAGTCAATGTCCAATAGCGGCCAAATGTACATAGTGTTCTTTAAAATGTGAAAACTATGTAAAATGTGTGTGGGTTATTGCTAGCTCTTGGCTCCAATGTCAGGTTGGCTTTGGCTTTACTTCAGAACTATTTCTCTCACCATTCCCTGTAGACCAGAGAAATAATTAGTCCAGTCCCTGAGCATCAGTTTCTAACTGGAACCAGTTCATGTTTTGTTCTGACTTGACTGTTAGCTCTATTAGTTCTCTTTGCCCCAGGATGTGGCGACACACTGAATCTGGTTTAGAAGTAGGCTGCATGTTAGTGATGCTGAGCCAGGCGGCCTAAATGATGCTGGGTGTTTTGCTTTCTTCCAACTTGTTGACCTCCACTCATAAACCCAAAAACCCCAGGGCCCTCTGGACTACTTTATCTCAACAAGTTTTTAATGGGCTTCCATAGACAGCAGATGGCCTAGTTTAATCTTTGTGTCTGTGTGTCTGTTTCAGGTTTTGCTGGTACACCTGGGTATTTGTCTCCAGAGGTCCTGAGGAAGGATCAGTATGGCAAGCCTGTGGATATGTGGGCCTGTGGTAAGGCACATTTCAAGAAATTTATGAAAAAATGAAAAAAGTGTTTAACTATAAACATTTTAGGAAGTTGAGCCTTTTCCAACTTTGCTCTGTAGTTTGACTTTCATATGATTTCCATATTCTTTTTAAATACTGCATCTACAAAGAAATGTCTATAATATTTGTGTTGGCTAACAGTGAAAACTGTTTCAATGATGGACAAATCTGAATTGAAAAGTTTCAGAAAAAAAATGTCTAATAGGATTATTTCTGGATCCAGCCATCCAAATACAATCTTCACCTTGCTCCAACAGCAACGGAGCAGCTACTATTTGTGGATCTAGGCACCACAACCAGAGTTTGAACTTGAGACCCCCCCTCTTAATGCCTTAATTTCATTAATATGCACAGTAAAAAAATACTCTACAAGAAGTGCTGTGCATGATAAAAAACATATTAAATCGCAATGGCAAATAAAGAGGAGTAATGAAAAGATGCAAACCAGACTAGAATGAATGAATTTCTAGTCATTAATAATAATCGCCGCACTAAACCAAAGGGTTTTAGAAAATCAGGGTTTCAGCAGTGTTGCAGTTTGCTGAAAGTTTATTCTACATTAGAGGAAAGCTGAAAGCTGCTTCTAAATATTTGGTTGCAAAGAAGACCTGATCAGAAGACCTGAGTTGTCTGGAAGGTAAAAACAGATTTTTAATCTCCTTTGGTACTAAACCATTCAATGATTTATAAACTAGTAAGAGTATCTAGAAGTCTATTTTCTGAGCTACAGGGAGCCAGTGGAAGGACTTTAGAACTGGGGTGATGTGTTTTACTTTCCTGGTTCTAGTGAGGACGCCATTGTTCTACCTAAAGAACAGAGTCTTCTTTGTGTCGATAGGCAACTTTTAATCAGAGTGGACAGTTTCATATCCCAGGTACCCAAACATTCCAGCTATTTATTACAACTACATTAGGTCCTGCTAGATCAGATTTGAACAACCAATAAAATTAGTTCCCCTAACTATGCAGATGATACTCAGGTCTACATTACAATGTCACCAGGTGACTATGAACAAGCGTTGAGCAGATGCATAGAACAAATCAATGCACGCAGCTTCCATAATCTTCTCCAACTGAATAGAACCAAAACTGAAGTAATTACCTTTTGACCTCTAGAGTTAGCTTCAGTTAATCCAGCTAGAATCTACTGATCAGGCCAGAAATCTAGGTGTAATAATTGACTCAGACCTGAAGCTCCAGGGTCACATAAAGGCAATAAACAGGTCAGCTTTCTATCACCTGAGGAACATTTCTACGATTAAAGGACTGATGTCACAAGGAGACCTAGAAAAACTAATCCATGCGTTCATCTCTAGTCTGATTGATTACTGCAACAGCATCTTCACATGTCTACCTAAAAAGTCAGACAGCTGGTCAGCTAAGTCTCCCAGGAACGTGGAACCTTCCTATGCTTTGTGGATGGGAAATTGCAGCATTAGCAGGCTAATGTTAGTTTCAGTATCATAGATACCATATAGAAACTACAATTTGACTAAGCAGATTCAGCAATCAATTGTCAACAGCGTTTGTGTAATTATTTAGATCCAGAAGCTAAAAACAAATGTGATTTTCTACGATAAAAGCAACATTCAGTGGTCTCTGCCTGTGATGGGATTTGGCATTATCACCGAGTGGGATTTCTGTCATAGTTTCTTTGTCTTACAGTGTCAAAGATGCACCACAGATGTTGATTTATTGCATCAATCAATCAAACATCAATATCTAAGCAGCAGATGGCCGAATATGCACCTCATTAAATGTGTCATGCACCTGGATGCAGATATTGCAATACTTTTTTTCATAAATCAGACTGAATGAGTATCAAACTTCAAACTGAGTTGCTTATGTCCAAAGTTTCTTTCTACTCTTTAAATTACTGTGTGTGCGTGCAGTTCTCTCCCACATATTGAATTAATGGCTGATTGGCCAGGCCACCTGGGCTTGGGATGAAACGCGCGCACACTGTAGGAAACACTTTAAACACACTTGTGCTGACCACTGAATGCAGAGCATCAATAGCCTTTCATATTTTCCTGGCGACCAGGCGGCCAATCAGAGACGGCGTTCCTTGTTATACCAGTTAACACGAGAGCTAAATGCAGCAGTCCTTTGATTATAAATCGTAGAGCTGTCTGCTTTGGATTTCTTTCTGTGGAAGTTTTCTGTGTGCAAACATCTGTCTGAGTCTAGCGGTTAATTAATAAGCAGCAAATATGAACAATTCTGCAATAAAAACAAATGTTTGAACTAGTGGTGTTCAATATAAAAGGTATGAGGTAGAAGTGACATAAATTCAGCCAAAGGTAGAGAGTTTGCATTCAAATTTTTTGTGTGAAATTAAATTAGTAAAATAACCAGGATATCAGAAATGTATTTTCACAGCATTTAGCTTTTGTTTAAGTTGGAATATATCTTTATTTATGTTATGAAAATTCTTGTGTTGCACTTTTTTGGGGAGAAAAAGAATATATTTTTAGATGCAATTTGCATCTAATGTCCATCAGATGGTATTCTAAACCTGTTTGAATTAGTTGTTCTGCTGCAGTGTATCTGTAAAGTGGGAATGTCCCAAAACAGTCATTGTGACAAATGTAAAGAAAAAATATTTAAATATATCACATTAGATATCATTACGGCACATGCTTTAGATTATATCCCAATATAGATTTCAGACCATATCGCCCAGCCCTAGTTTCAACATGAATTGTGATATTTTATTTTTTTTTCTTCTGATTTTAATCCTGCAGATCTTCCTTAAAAGTTTATTTTCCTGCATTTTCTTTTAGTGAATCTTTTCATGTTCAGCTTTTCATCATTTTATTTTTTGTTTTTAGGTGTGATCCTCTATATTCTGCTGGTAGGATACCCCCCGTTCTGGGATGAGGACCAGCACAGACTCTACCAGCAGATTAAAGCTGGAGCTTATGATGTGAGCTATATCCTGGTGTATGTGTGTATGTGTCGTGATGGCCAGTCCTTAGTCTGGACCACATGTCATGTTTTTTCCTCTCAGCCGAAGTGTTTCAAGGCCTCGAGCCAGTTGGTGAGATGAAGTTATAGTCTGAGAGAAAGTGACCTAATGGAGGATTTAACAGTGGTATTTTGTGTTGGAAGGATCATCCATCCATCCATCCATCCATCCATCTATCCATCCATCCCTCCCAGCGCTTAAACTGAAACAGGCTGTTTTAGAGCTGATAAAAAGTTTAAGACTTCTTGCCTTTAAAAGGTAAATCTGTTAGCCTGTTGCAGTTTAAGCATTGTTTTGTTTTCAGTAAATTGCATACCCAAAACATGTTTTGTTTAACTCCCATTTCTTCTTGTTGCAACCTGAAGTTCTACTTTAAACCTTGTAAAGATCTAACAATGCAAAATATGATTTTTTGCCATTTTTCAAGTGTTATTAAAGTTTTGATCTGGACTATACATAGAGCACATCTGATCTTTATAGATTGCTGCTTAACAGGCCAGTTAAAGCAGGGAAGCATCTAAAACATGCAGGGAATTCTTCCTGGAGGACCAGGGTTGGGAAAAACTGCCCTAAGGCGAAATATGTGGGGGAAAAAAAGAAATGTTGGTTTCTCATGTGCACCAGACCACAAACTCAGAATATGTTGTGAATTGCAGCAGAAAGAAATGTAGCCAACTTCCTGCAAAAATGAAATCTGATTATGTCATCCTAAAACTCAGGGAAGAGAAGGTAAATTATATCCGTCATGTTATGCTACATTCACATGAGAAACTATCTTGTGCCCACGAGAATCTCATATGCATAAGAAACTTTATTTTATTTATTTCTCTTACCTATGCCCCTTAAGAGGTTCAGTTATTTTCATTGCTCTCTCAGATTTCTTGCCATGTGAGCGGAGCATTGCAAGGAAATGAAAAACGTTAAAAGTTTCGGAGTACTCTATCTTAAACAAAGCAAAAACGTTGTTGCCTGCAAAATTTGTAAGTTCGACCTTGCATGACACGGCAGTACAGGTGATGATGCAGTATCATAAACTCAAGCATGTCAGATTCATCAGCGTGGAAGGGGAGCGTTCAGTGTCTACCCAAGTTAGGAAAAACTGTTACTTTTTAAGTAATGAATCGTAGCATCTCAGCAAGAGAGGTCTGTAAGAGTTTGGTGCATTTCTACTCCCCATCTAGCTCATCATGCATGGCTAGACAAACAGTGAGCAACATGTGTTAACTACATTGATCGACTGTAAAGAAGTTATTGCTGTTTATTTTAGCTGTTATAACCGAGTGTTTGGTAAAGATGATCCCTGACGTTATAAAAGCTTAATGGGAAGAAAGGACGACAGCCGTGAACTCGAGGGTCGCTTTGTTTTTCTCTCTCCGGCACTTCACTACAGCAGTCAAGTTGTCTCACTCACATAAATTGGCTTCCGGTCTTCACAATAAAAGCATTACGTGCCACATCCTGGCTGACTGCACTAATTAAAATAAAAGCTCTCATAAAAGTGGTTTACATAAGGGATATTGCCCGATGAGGTGTTCATTATCAGAAAATAATGGACGACGCAGAATCCATTATTTTCTGATAATGGACACCTCGAAGGGCATTATCCCGCTTCTACCATGGTCACTTACGAAAGGACATATTTAATCAAATAATAATACTTTCATGTGTTTTAGAGTTAAAATCGCGAGGTTTTTTATATAAGTCGAGCGCACTATTTAATATCTCCAATATACAGGTGTTGCCAAGCAACGTGGCCCGAGCGAGCCGACCGCAGCGATTTATCCGTGATGGGAAGTGAGATGATGGGTTTACCTTACGTTACGTGATACAAAATATCATTTCAGAAGGCCAGTACACTACTTACTGCATGTATGTGTCCAGAGGATTATGCAAATAACGTTGCGACTCCGTTGCCATTTGAGCCAGCGCAATAATTTAGAACTGTCATCAGGCAATTTGACGGGACGCCTTTCCTAGGTGTACATTATCACTTTTTAATGTACACCCTCCAGCCAATCAGAATCGATTATTCACCCCAACCATGGTATAAACTAAGCTAAGATTACGTTATGATGTATTTGGCCGGTATTCGTTTATGCATGACTGTGGAGAATATGTTTAGATTTATAGTGATTTATGCAAAATGTGTCCTTAAAGAAATGTGATAAAGCAAAGCCATTTTATTTTTTATTATTTAATATTACAACAGCTGTAAGACATTTGAGGTGGTAGGATGTTCTTTTGCAAGCTATTAAACTGTTTCTAATAATTTTCAGTTGTTAAATAAAGTGAAGGACAGAGAAAAAATGTCTCCATAGCATAGTTAGTTGGACCAGTCCCAGCCTGGTCAGCAGCGAGCATGAACTGATGAAGCCTCTTGGATAAGAGGTGAAACGTCTTCCAAGACAAATTACCAAGTCCAGTTGCGTTTGATTGAAATTTCCTTGAGATAACCATGACCTGGATGAATGAGAATATTCACAAGCTCTCCATAGCACGTTTTAAAATTGTTCCTGATAATCCGATTGAGCAATTGATCGAGTCAAGACCTCATCTGATTAATCGATTATCCAAATAATAGTTTGTTGCAGCCCAACTGTCATGGCAAGCAGTCAACGGAGCGCTAATGTTTGGGAGCGTTTGATCAAAATTGTAAAGAAGCATATGGAATCCAAAATCCACAAGATAGAACCTGCTTACCGTGGCAGGATGACTGTGATGCAGCAGCATCCTAACAGGAAGCCCAACGCGACAGACTATGAAGAGGGACAATTGCCACGCCAAGCTAATTAGCTCATTAGCTGCTAATGCTAACACCAACAGTAGGCTGACTGAACATCCTCTTTTAACTTGTCGGCTTTGCGTGTTCTGTTTGGGGCATTCATAGATGAATTTAAATATCCAGGATTTTATATTTATCACAGCTTTTCTCTTATGTCACTAGCACCTGGATGGTTGCTGTCTAATCCATAGCAGACAGCGTAGCACTGATGGTGTTTACAAGACATCAAAGCATAGGTCAAAGGTCGGGACAATTGTGGAGGAGTGCACATAACGGGCTCATTTATTTCTGTTTATGGCAGCAGCCCAATACTCTGTTGGTCTCATGAACGCAAAGACTATGAAAAGGTTGTACAAAGTAAGAGTTAATTAAATAGAATATTGAATTAATTACTTGTATTGATATCTGTAACATTAACACCAGGACTGCTAATATCTGCAATAAGGCTTGAGCCAGTAGCAGTGTAAATTTTTAGCCTGAAGAGGGTGCTCGACAGACATTTTTTCTTGTAGAAAATCAATATTTTTTACTAAAATATACTAAAAAAAACAAAAATGATGAAGAGTTGACAGAACTATTAGACATTCCTTTATAGTTTATCAGCAATAAAAAGTTGATTTGGGATGAGCTACACCTAAAGCAGTAGAAGACCACTCCATCCATAACTTCTCGAATCCAGACTGGAGGAATCCCAAGATCATAAAGTCTGAAGCTAAACTGGATCTCACTGATATCGGGAGCACTGTGACACTGAACTCTACAGGATCCAGTCCTAGTTGTTAAAGAATAGAAAAACAAGCTGAACAAAAGGAATACATTTTGTGGAAGTGACCTCTTTGTCTTCTCCCAACCAGTTCCCCTCTCCAGAGTGGGACACAGTGACTGCTGAGGCCAAAGACCTGATCAACAAGATGCTGACCATTAACCCAGCTAAGAGAGTCACTGCTGCAGATGCTCTCAAGCATCCCTGGATCTGCGTATGCATCACAAACAACACTTCCTGTCTCCTCAACCTCCCAGACTGTAGTGAATGTTTTTATTAGGTGTCCTAAAAAGCCTTTTTGATCTTGTGCTTTATCTGTATTCACAGCAACGCTCCACTGTGGCCTCCATGGTGCACAGACAGGAGACAGTGGAGTGCCTCAAAAAATTCAATGCCAGAAGGAAACTGAAGGTAAGGAGATTCTAGTTCAGACTCCTGAACAGGTGCTGTTCACTTTGCAACTTTTTTCCCCCTGAAATACATGTTCAGACATTTCCATTGTCCAACTAATTTATTTCTGCCCAATTTTTTTCTGCAGGGTGCTATCCTGACAACTATGCTCGCCACTCGCAACTTCTCTGGTAGGACTAAAAGAGTTTGGTTTAAATTCTGAATAAAAACTGTCATATTGATTCCAATGCCACATTTCAATGTCTAAAATACCAAAAGGGCAGGTGTTAGGGTCCTATGTAGATCCATCTTTAAACATGGTATTCAGAATACAGTTACTTTCATAATACCATTGGAAAACTGGTATGTTTTCCACTTTCCATCTGAAAGATGAATATATGGGTCTAGGGAAATGTGTTTCTCTGCGTTGTGTAGTTTATCCCATAATACTCCTAAACAACGTGCCACTGAAAAAATACATATCCTATGTCCAAAACACTCCCGACTGTCAAACACCAGTGTAAAAGTCAGTTGCCAGGAGCTGGGGAGGTTGGAGCCTCAACTGCAGCTAAATAAACCTACTAGCAGTGAAGGAAATGATGCATTCAATGGTGATCTCTCGCTGTTCTTTTTTTTTTTTTTAACTGATGCTAGATTTCATTCAAGCATTCCTGACAAAAGCCAAACTAAAGCCATGATCAAATCTGGCATCACTAGTCATAGTCAAACTGCGAAGTATGCCAGCAAACTCCAGTGATTGCTGGAGCAGCTGTAATTCGGCTTCAGTGAATAAAACGACATATTCGTATTACCACCTAAAATATTTTTTGTAAAGGTTAGTGATGATCCAGGTGGGAAAATTCGTACCTTTTTGTGTAAACGTTGTTGGTGGATCTCAAGCTAGTCCGCACATCAACGTCAACAGCAAACTAGAAACATAAAGCATCCGGGAGGTCAGCCTTTAAAGGTACGTGAAAGTCACTAAAAAATTTAAAGACACTACAATGATATACAAAAACAAAACAAAATCCTCTACCACTGTTTTCTTTTTTGTTTTCCATTATTTGACAGGGCCTGTATCGTGTTACTTAGGTCATTTCTCACAGTGTTGGTTGTATCTGACATGACGTTAGCTTGATTATATTATTGTGATGAGTTTCCCAAAAATTATGGCTACAAGATGATGCAATGAATGTCAGTTTACAATACTTGGCATATTTATACCAGAAATTTGCAAATAACCTAATTGGCTGATTAACAGCTAAACTTCATTTCAAATGACTAAATATAAAATCTAATCAAATGTATGGAGATATTACTGCTAAAAAACAGTTTGCTTGTTTATTTGTTTGGTCATTGGTCACTGAGAGGTAGCAGTGTTGAGCCAAAAATAATTAAATGCTTTTATTTTTCCCCAGGCAGTACCAAATGTTTAGCATTAATATGCCCGGTTTTCCTGCAGGAGTAGCTAGCAGTGCATTTTGGGACTTTTAATAGACTTAAATGCTGTTTTTAAGGGGAATTATTCCAAGTATTTAGAATACAGTACCATAATTCAGCAAAGTAAAAGAATATGTTACATAATACATTTTAAAGCAGGTATTCTGTAGCTAAATACATTTACAAAGTATTCTACCCAACACTATCCACAGGTCCCAGCCTGTACTCATTAAAGCTGTTATACTGAATTTCCAAACATGCTAGCTCAAAGCTTTTTTTTTTTCATTGTCCTGTTGCATTCTGCAACAGGACACCTCAGATGAGAGATGTTCTCCACTCAGTAATGTCAGAGAAGAAGAAACTGGCTTCTTCCACTTCATCTTTAGGACAAATACAAGGGGGCGTAGCCAATGGGTGATAGCTGATGGGAGGGGGAGTGACCTGTGTTTATGTTTCAAGCAAACTTGTTTAAAAAATCTGTATAGCAGCTTTAATTGCATTTCCATGACAAAGTATGCTCATTCTAATCAGCAAATGAAATATTATCATTGTGACCCTTAGCAAAGATAAAAATGTGTTGAATGTTTTTAGCAGTGACTTTTGTTTTTCTTTCCTTCTCTTGTCTGGTAACATACGTCTGGAAGGTAAGAGTCCATATTGGAGCTGGTACTTGTCTGCAGGGCTAACCTCCTCATCCAGGTCTGGTACTGAGATATGTCTGCTCTATTAAAGTGACTGCATAGGGCTTTGAAGTGGCACAGTCATTCTGTTAGCTGCAATATCAGAGGAAAAAATCAAAAGCTATCTAAACTACCAGTAAACCTAAATCAGTTTGTATCTGATATGAGCAGCCGGTATTTTGGAATTGTAACCCAGGAAAATTACAAATAGGCATAAAGATCTTTTCTCTTTTTTTAAGGCCTGCCCCAATGCAATGCATCACATTGCACTGCCTTCATGCATTTGCATGGGCAGGCACTTATTATTCTTCACCTCTAAACTGGACTCTTATTTATTATTCTTCCGCCACCGTTAATGCGGGTCGTACAGTAGCGTGCACCCCCACAATGTATACATCAAAATGACCGGCTCGATCACACCATCCGGGCTATTACTTTTATTGGCGATTGGAGTAACCATGGTGACGTAATTAGTGAACAAAAAGTCCCATAGGAAATGAATGGAAAAAGGAGTCAAAAATCATGAAAATCCACTATTTTTGAGGATTTACTGTGTCACCATACAATAACCTAGCAACACCGTTTGAAATCCAGATTGTAGCCGCGTCCGTGCTGTGTTCAGCATTGAAGACCGCATTTTGATATCTGTTAGTTTTTTCACAATTTGTCTTTGTTCAACCCAAACTTTGCCCCAAATCGTCATTTCTAGAGTGTAACTGCCGTTTCGTTAGTGTGGAGTGAAGTACTTTTGGAAGGAAAAAATTTAACTCGACGTCACGGTCACTTGTTTCGCACTAGTGACATGATTTTCGGTCATGAAATAGAGCTCCCCTTTGTGATTCTCACGATCATTTCAAAATTTCCCAATGTCTCACGATTTTCTCTCAGCAAGCTTTAGAGCGCTCAGGATGGATGCCCATCTGACCATCTTTTTCCTATACTATAACATTGAGCCTGCTCATGATATTCTGAAACCGAGAGATGTTCTTAGGCTACGTCCACACTAAGCCGGATAAGTTTATACAGGGAGTTAGACGCCTTATGTTATCCACTCAACACGAGCATTTACGCCCCGTTTACGGTCCGTTTAATGTCCCATGATTGCGCAATCCAATGCCTACCGATGCATGTACTGGGCATGCGCGGGGAAAAACAAAAAGAAAACAGATTGACGCGTATAATCTATGTCGCTGTCAGCGCCTCCTGTGTCACCTTCTCATCCGCAAGTAGGTTAGGGTTAACTTTGCAAACGTCTAAATTTGCAAAAGAAGAAGTAGCATAGCGAGACTCGTCTCCATCTTTGCTGTTGTCATTATATGCTGTCTCGTTGTTGTCGTCCTCAATTTAGGACGCAGCATTTGATTGACGTTGCTGCTCTGATTTAGCCGGGGACCGGATAAGTTGCGTCCAGACGTGCTCATTTAGCCGTTGAGATAACAGTTAGACGGCTCTCTTACCCGGCTAATACTTATCCGGCCACAGACCACAAACAAAGCCGCCATAGTGTGGACGATAGGGGGGTGTAGACTAAATACTTATACGTTTAAGGCATTATCTGGCTTAGTGTGGACGTAGCCTTGGTCATCTTTCTCTGGTTCCTTCTCGGACTGTGAATAAGGTACAGAGTTGTGCTTTGACACTAACGAAGAAAAATCTCACTCACAATTCAAGAATTTTTTCCGATACCTTGTACAGTTTTCGAATGGGAACGATTTGTTCTGAGCACTTTTTTGATGAAAACCTGGAAATAGTTGTCGATCGTCAAAGTGTCTGCACCTGCTGCAGCTTTCACTCACCTTTGTTGCTGGGGAAACGGAGCCCCTTTGATCAGAGGTCACTAAAGTTCAAACCTCAGTCTATACATTGAAGACCTATTAAAGCCCACTTCCACACAGGTAACGCTATGCAATACTATAGAGAGAGGTACTACAAACAAGCCCATGTGTCAGTCCATCTGTCTTTGTCTTTCTGAGCTTATCTCTGTCTCTGTCTTTCTCATTGTCTCTCAGTCCGTTTCAGTCTCTCAGTCAGTCTGTCTCTATCCTTTCATCTGCATTTCTTTCTTTGTATCTGTCTCTGTGTGTCTGTCTATGAATCAGCAGGTTTGGCATCCAGAACAATTCCATATCCCATAATGTTTCAGAACCCACATTCATTCATATGTATGTTCCTGCCTGGCCTATTGAAACAGACCATTAGATCAGACTAAGAAAAGTCTTCACACTCCTTACATAATATACAGGTACTTAGGAGCAGCATGCTAGGCCTTGTATGCATTTTAGTTTATTTAAGCTTTTTCTGTATACTTTCATACTTATTCTATTAATAATGACAAAATGTTAACTAGCATTAGCATGCTAGTTAGCATTAGCATGCTAGCTGTTGTTAGCATTTTAGCTAATTTGAGCTTTTTGACTATATTTTGGTACTTATCGGGTTTATGGCAATGCTAACATGTTAACTAGCATTGGCATGCCAGCTGTTGTTAGCATTTTAGCTAACATCAGCTTTATTACTATATTTTGGTACTGATTGTGTTTATATTAATGAAAAAATGTTAGCTAGCCTTAGTGTGCTAGTTAGCATTAGCATGCTAGCTCTTGTTCGCATTTTAGCTAATTTTAGCTTTTCGAAAATATTTTGGTACTGATTGGGTTTATATTAATGAAAACATGTTGGCTAACATTAGAATGCTAGCTGTTGTTAGCATTTTAGCTAATTTCAGCTTTTCTGACTATATTTTGGTACTGCCCCAAATTGAAAATCTCCTACATTTGAGGATTTACTGTGTCACCATACATTGCTGGATTTTTTTTAAATCCAGCAATGAACATGCAACAGGAAACTTAATTGAAAAGAACAGTGAGCACAACAGCCATTACTTCATCCAACAGGGGCAGAACATGGTAAATGTTAAATGGACTGAACTTATATAGCGCTTTTCTAGTCTTACTGACCACTCAAAGCACTTTACATTGAAGCCACATTCACCCATTCACACTCGCATTCATACACCGACACCCAACATGGCTCGGTAGGACAATGTAGAATTTGGGGGTTAAGTGCCTTGCCCAGGGGCACATCGACATGTGACTGGAGGAAGCTGGAATCGAACCTATGACCTTCCGATTGCAAGCCAACTACTCTACCACTGAGCCACAGTCGCCCATATATATTAATGAAACATGGCTCTGATGATGATTTAGTGCTTGTGGGGTGACAGACACAACCAGGAGAGGATGCTTTAGGTATGTGATTATGAATCAGATGTTGACAGATGTTCAATTTATCTGCCTCTGCTGTCTGCAAAAGACAGTGACTTAAACATACCAAAATGACAGCAAAACCACACAATTTGACACAAATGCACTAGCCTTGTCTTCACCTTTTTATTCACTTTATCTATACAGCGCCAATTCACAACAAATATCATCTCAAGGCACTTTACAACAAAAGTCATTTCAGTACAATTATACAAACATTCCAATCAATTAAAAGTTTTCCATGTAAGGAATCCCAGCAGGTTGCATGTTCAGGAGGCAACCTCACATCAAGGTCTTGGCATAGACTCCAACCACAGCAGTTCCTCAGCAATCCCTCATACTGAGCAAGCATGTGATGACAGTGGAGAGGAAGAACTCCCCTTTAACAGGAACAAACAGAACCAGATCCGTAATCTGGCAACTACCAGTAGACCTGCATTCTGAGAACGAAGTGTTCTGTTAGGAACATATGGAACTATCAGATCTCTGATGTACGATGGAGGTTGATTATTAAGGGCTTTATAAGTAAGGAGCAGGATCTTAAACTATTCTGGATGTAACAGGGAGCCAATTGAGAGAAGCCAAAACAGGAGAAATGTGATCTCTCATTTTAATATTCATCAGAACTCTTTCTGCAGCATTTTGGATCAACTGAAGGCTTTTAATTGCATTTTTTGGACTTCTTGATAATAAGGAATTACAGTAGTCCAGCCTTGAAGTAACAAAAGCATGGACTAGTATCTCTGCATCACTCCAGGATGTTTCTAATTTTAGCAGTATTCTGGAGGTGGAAGAAATAAATCTTAGAAACCTGTTTAATATGGGATTTAAATGTCATGTCTTGGTCGAAAATTAAACCGAGGTTCTTTGCATTATTACCACAGACCAAATTAATGCCATCCAGATGAAGTGATTGATTTAGCAGTTTCCTTTTTAAAGGTTACGGTCCAAAGACAACAACTTATGTCTTGTCTGAAAGCGGAAAATTCAGAGTCATCCAGATTTTTATGTCTTCTTGCTTTTAATCTACCTAATTGATTGGTTTCATCAGGTTTTACGGATAAATATAATTGCATATAATCAGCATAATTGTGGCAATTCATATCAGGTTGTCTAATTATTTTACAAATTGAAAGCATATAGTAAAGAGAATTGGTCCAAGTACAGTGGCTCTAATTGTATAATTGTATTGAGATGACATTTGTTGTGAATTGGCGCTATATAAATAAAAGTGAATTGAATAGAACCCTGTGGTACTCCACCAGTAACCCTTGAGTGTGAAGATTTATCATTAACATGAACAAACTGAATCTGTCAGACAGATATGATTTAAACCAGCCTAGTGCTGTTCCCTTGATCCCTACAACATGTTCAAGCCTTTCTAAGAGGATATTATGATCGACGGAAAAAAAGTGGATTAACCTTTTTAGCCAAATGTTAACTCTGTCAACAACTTATTGTCTAAATTATCGACCTAACAGAACTACGTAAACGAAGCATGGAGCAAAAATGGGAGCAGCAAACTGCATGCTGTGTAATGGATTAATCTTCCAAAAGTTTTAAACTGCCTCCAGAGTCCAGTTAAGTTAGAAAAATCTATTCATCAAGAATAGTCCTGCAGTTAAGTCTTTTTTTCGCTCAGCTGAGCTCTTCTGTTGCCTTTGTGGAGCAGCAGCTGTGTCCACCCCCCTCCCCGTCTTCTAAACATCACTTCCTTCTCATCCAGGGTGCACACCCTGCAGTCTCATGTGGAAACTCAGCTTTTTGAAGTTTTTTTTTCTTCCAAATACAAATATTTTTTAGTGTTTTTTTTAAGTAAGTATATACTTGCTGTGCTCCTAAAGTGTGCAGTGTCTGTGGAGAGACACCACACACCAACCAATGCTACTCACACACACCGTTCGGTCTGAGCTGCGCCCGTGTGCAATGTTCACTGCTGACATGGGCTCTGCCCACAGAAATCCAACGCACACGCATGAATCCAAACTGAACTGAGAATAAAATAATTTGTTCTTTGCTATTATGCAGTCTGAGTCAATGAGCATGTTCCTCAATATACACTTCCAGCAGCCCTCCTGCTCCGTTCCAATTCAAAAACCACACTCTCAATTCAATTCACTTTTGTTTATATGGCGCCAATTCACCACAAATGTCATCTCAAGGCACTTTACAACAAAAGTCATTTCAATACAATTATACAAACTTTCCAATCAGCTAAAAGTTTCCTATGTAAGGAATCCCAGCAGATTGCATGTTCAGGACACAACCTCACATTATTGACTCGGCACAGACTCCAACCACAGCAGTTCCTCAGTGTCCCTCATACTGAGCAAGAATGTATGACATTGGAGAGGAAGAACTCCCCTTTAACAGGAACAAACAGAACCAGAACCGTAATCTGGCTCAGTACAAGCGGTCATCTGCCACGACCGTCTGGGAGTCTGAGAAGACAGAGAAGAGACAGCATGGAGGATGCTCAATGACTTTGAGCATCATCTGGACCTATGTTCCCCATCCAACAGGGGGCATTTTCTTGTACCGCTTGTGGTTATTTCCATATCAATGCGACCGAGACCCAATCACTGACACAACATAGTAATAACTATATAGCCGTCATGCTCTTCCTGTGTTTTGATTTGTGTTAAAATGTGCAACATCCTATTTTACAGATATTCACACTGGTGCAAAACGCATAGCAAATCTGGCATTTCTGCCCATATGAGTTTTATTGACTGTCTGAATAGCACAATTCCTATTTATTTATTTATTTATTTGTCTAATTGTACTAATTCAGAAACATATTTAATATTTTAAAAAGCATCTGCAGTCTGAAGGTTCATGTTGCATTTAATCCAACTGAGCAGCTGGAACAGGATCTACTGAATATTTTTCCCCCTTCACGCTTTTTATTGCTTGTTCATTAAATTGTTGTAATAGTTTTAAAGTGCCTTGAGATTACATTTGTTGTGAATTGACGCTATATAAATGAAAGTGAATTGAATGTAATAATTTTGTCAGCTCAACATGGAGCATATATTCAAAAAATGACACATGTTGATGTTTATAATTTTTTGGGATAAAGGAATGGAGCGGGGGCTCTACTTGCTAAGATATGAAGGTGAATTTCTTCTATATTTTTTTTCACTACATCACACACTTTGCCATGACTTGTCTGTATTTCAATACATTTGTGGACTGTGGTCAAGTGAGCTGACACTTTAAAATATTAATAGACGCTTCAAAGGCACATCATCCCTGCATCTCTGCCTGTCAGCTCAATTTCTGATTGGCTACATGTCACATTCAACAGGCTGCATGCTCATTTGTGCTCTGAACACACCTCACATGCTGCAATATCGGGCCAAGACAATCCAACATTTTGGATATCCCCGATTTGCGATCGGAGCGGTCCCAACATCCTTGCGATTTGACTAGATCGCTCTTAACACACCACACATGACAGGAATATCTGTTGTCTTAAGAGCTATCCTGATTAGCGGGGGTTCTAAGAAGGGTCAAAATTGAAGCAAAATTGGCATAAATATCCTTCCATGTGAACCAGTCCTAAGATGAAAACATAATTTCTCACCAGGGTACCAGAGCAGTTTTTATCTCATGGTACTTTATGTATATCTTCTTCTATCAGTGTTTTTATAATTTTACTTGTGTATCTGAAGACCTTCTTTTTATCGGCATTATAATGCCATAGATGTGCAGTAAGTGTGCCCCATAAATCTGGGCTACATGGAGCCATCAGAGGAGTCTGACAGACTAGTGGCAAGGCCCAGATAACGAAATTCATGTCCCAGTTCTTTACTGTGGAGTAGACAGCAGGACAGACCAAAAGGCTTTCCTCTGAAACCTTTCACCATGCTGTCTGTGTATAAGAAGCCCTCACTCCTCTCCTGATGCCATTTACACCTTCTGTTAGTGCATCCCAGGGCAGCTGCGGCTACAATGTAGCTTGCCATCACCAGTGTGTGAATGGGTGAATGTAGTGTAAAACGCTTTGCGGTGCGTAGGGACCAAATAAAGCTCTATACAAATACAGGCTATTTAGCATATACCCTCTAGTGGCAGTTTCACACATTTCTGCTGCAGTCTACGCCCAGGTCTACATGTACACCAATAACTGCCTACTGGCTGATGAACCAGCTATGATACTTTAAGGATTGTACTCTAACAAACGATATGCCCTAACAGTCCTCTTGCATGGCTACCACAGGAGATCTGATGCCCTCCAAAGCTTCTATTAGTTCTTAAGATGGACATGTCTTGTTTGATATCTCTGGTGTAAAGGATGCACGGATGCTGTCCTCACTGTCACTTTTTATCATCTGATCCATGCTAACATGCATATTAACTAAAGAGTAGGCAGTCGTTCATCTGTTACAGAAACCAGGAAAACTAATCAGATTTTAAGATTCCAGCTCCCTAATAAAGCCATGTTCCTTTTCTGGTTTGAGATCAAACCATGAATCAAAGCTGGGTAGAAACAGAGGAGCTAAATACAGCACATACTGCTGCTACTCTCTTTAACATTCTCATTAGATGAATCCTTGCATGATCCAGACTGATGATTCTGTGTGTTTGATTTGAACTCAGTCTGCATTTTTCTCCTCTGCTTCCAACAGTAGCAGGGCGCTCTTCCTTAGGCAGCCAGTAATTGGCCATCCTTGAACAGACCTTGTGCATGTATGTGTTAATGCTAGTGTGCTCTTATCAGTTCCAGCTGGTCACTGATTTGCTCGCATTGTTATTTTTGTCTTCACAGCAGCCAAGAGCCTGCTGAACAAAAAAACAGATGGTGTCAAAGTAAGTGTCCTCCCTCTCTGTCTTCGCACTACTTTTATCTTCTCACACTCAGATTTTAGTACTCTAGCTATTGTTTGGCTCAGTTTTTTTAAACACGTTAAGCCACCATTGATCTTCAAATATTATGGTGGTGTTGATGAAATTGATCGGAACAGAGGTTTGGGTTTCCTCAGTTAAATCTTTCTCTGAGTGACTAACAGATTTTTTTCCAGTGAACATGTGCCTTAGATGTGTCTGAGTAAAGAGGAGTGCTGAGAATATTTCTAGAAATTAAAAACTGATGATTAACATGTGAATCTGGGGAGGAGGATCTGCTTAGTTTCTGTCACTATTCTGTCTGCTGTGCTTACACAAGAGGAAAACACTCCACTCATGCTGAAAGTGTGTGCGTGTGTGTGTGTGCGTGCGCTCTTGTTTAGCAATGACCATTTGGAAATGAAGTGCAGAATATTTAATTCAAAGTAAAGACAATATGCCTCGTCCTCACTTTCTAACGATGCTATGGAACTCTGCTGGTTAGTTTTTAAAACATTTTTGGAAATACATTTTTGTAGTGGTTATGGTAAGGAAACATGTCTGGGTTAGGCATCATACAATCACTAAAATGAAAGTCAGCGAAGGTCTTCACTACTACTGGCAAAGACATGTGTTTTACTAACAGTTTCTGCATGTAAGGTGCTTCTTTAATGTGCCTCTGGACAAGGCACTTAACACCAAGTTGCCTAGCGAGCTCTGTGTTGGTATATGAATGTAAGTGGATGAGTGTGGCTCCAGTATAAAGTGCTTTAAGTGGTCAGTGGGACTTGAACAGTTACATAAGCTTAGCCCATTTATCATTCCGAAGTAGTCTTTTGATTTTGGCCTGTTCTGGATGCTGATGAGGCAGCAGACCTCTTCTTGGCCCAATCAGAACTACAGCCTTTTTATTTTTATTATACAATGAGCTGAATGAAACAAATGTTGTTGTTATGATTAACACTGATCCTGATGTTCCACAGTTATCTCAGTGTTTCGTTGTTCTGTATCACTTAATTATTCTATGCCTGAAGACGCACTATGTAACTTTTATACCTTAAAAACATATTTTCTCAAAACATTTTGGCAGTACACCAGCATTTGCGTCCCGCTGCTAAAAATTTTTCTCAGTGGGATTGAGGTCCAGATATTGGGGCCAATTCTTGTTTGAAAATGATGCTCATACTCCCTGAACCATGCTTTCACAGTTGGATCTCGATTAATGCTGGCATTGTCATCTTGGAAAAAGCCCTTGTCATCAGGGAAGAAAAATCCATTGATGGAATACTCTCAATCAGTTCATTCAGGTAGCCAGAGAGCCTCATTCATTGGGGTCATGATATTGTGGGACCTGGACCCGAGCCACTGTACTAGCCCCAGATCATAGCATTGCTTCCACAAGCTGGTACTGTAGGCATGAAAAGTAAATCAAGTAAGTGAAATCTTGTTAATTTCCCTCTGGGATCAATAAAGTATTTTTGAAATTTGAAATTGAATAATTCTATCTGCCACTCCTATTACACTGATGTCTGCATCACTCTGGAAGAGTGTGTCAAGACCCATCAAATCAGATTACCTCCTTCCATTGCTCCAGAAGCCAATCTTTATGCGTCCTTGCAGACTGAAGCCTTTTTCTCTATTTAGCTCCATTTAACAGCCGTTTTCTTATGGTTACACAGCTGCTCAGTCCCAATCCCTTGAGTTTCCTATGTATTGTTTGGAAATGCTCTTACTTTCACTATTAAGCATAGCCCTGAGTTGTGCTGTTTTTGTTCATATTAATTTCACTTAGATGTTTTTACTACTTAATACATGCCAAAGGTTTCACAAATCATTCCATCCATCACTTGTCCTCTACTTATCTAGGGTCATGTCCCGTGGGCTTATGCTAGCAAAGAGACCCAGACTTCCGTCACCTCAGCCACTTAGGTCAACTTCTCGGGAAAATCCCGAGGCATTCTCAGGCCAGTCTAGAAACATAGTCCCCTCCAGCGTGTCCTGGGTCTTTTTCTGGGTCTCCTCCTGGTGGGACACCTGCCTGAAATGCCTCATCAGGGAGGCGTCCAGGATGCATCCTAACCATATTTCTGAACTGCCTCAATTGGCTCCACTTGATGAGTTGGAGCAGCAACTCTACTCTGAAACCCTCTCAGATTATCAAGATTCTTCCCCTATATCAAAGAGAGAGTCCAAACACCCTGAGGAGGAAACTAATTTCAGCTGTTTGTATCCATGATCTCGTAATTTCAATCACTACCCAAAGCTGGTGACCATAAATGAGGGTAGAAATGTAGATTGACTGGTAAATCAAGAATTTGCTTTTTGCCTCAGCTTTCTTTTTAGACTAGTATTGTTTGTGCCACCTTTCAGTTTACTCCAATTATAAAACCTCAATTTTCCCATCATTCTTAAGCAAAAGTTCTTAAGCAAAAGAAAAGTTTAAGTATCTTGAGGATGCTTAAACTTTTCCACTTGAGGCAGGACGTTGTCCGAAACCCAGAGAAGAAAATTTACCATTTTCAAACTTATCCTGGCTCCTTCAAACTTGGCTGCAAACTGCTCTAGTGAAAGGTGGATCATGTATTGATGAAGGTGAGAAGATTAAATTACATGTAAACAGCAGAGATCCAATCCATAGGCCACCAAATCAGATACACTCAACACCTAGGCTACACCTCGAAATCCTGTCCATAAAGATTATGAACAGAACAGATGAAAAGAGCGACCTTGGCGGAGTCCAACTTCAACAGAAACAAGCCCAGAACAACTTATTTCTTGCAATGCGAATCAAACCCTGACACCGACTGTACGGGGACCTAAAAGCTCTTACCATGGGGTATTTTACCCCATATCCCTATAGTACTCCTCTAGGAACATGGTCAGGAACCTTCTCCAAGCTCACAAAAAAACCCATGTAGACTGCTTGGGCGAACTCCCATGCACCCTTCTGTAGGTTACCTGCATTCAAGCCACCTGCCAACACATATCAGCTTCTTACGGTCACCACAAAAGGCACTCAACCCAATGTCCCCTGCCTCCACCGGGATGTTTTCAAAGCTCTGCCAGAGGTGAGAGTTGAAGCTCCTGACGGGAGACTCCAGCAGACCCTCACAGCATGTTTGGGTCTGCTAAGTTGGACCGAAGTCCTCCCCCATTATCAGAGATAAAACAACCAGGTAGTGGTCAGTGGACAGCTCTGCCCCTCCCTTCAGCAGAGTTTCAAAAACATGCAGCCGCACATTAGATGAAACTACTACGAAGTCCATCATTGAGCTGTGACCTAATTTGTCCTCGTGCTAAGCACACATAAAGTAATTCTTATCCTTGAACATGGTTTTCATTTTAGAACATTTATGAATCTAATAACAACATGCCCCTTAGTTTCACATGGGGGGGGGGGGCATTCCTCATTACCACATTCCAGGTCTCTCAGACATTGCCCACATTAACATTCAAGTCCTCCAGCAGAGGAGGAGGGTGGGGGCTCTCTGCGCTTCTCAAAATGGTCAACTTCAGAGTAGAAAAGTGTCCAACCCCATCTGAAGAGACTGGTTCGAAAGCCAGAGCCATGTGTCAAGGTAAGTCCAAATATGTCTAGCCAGAGCCTCTCAAAAAAGCTTAGGCTCCTTCCTCACCTGAGTGACAACTTTACATGTCCCAAAAGCCAACTTCTGTTGTGGAGGATCAGACTGCCAAGGTCTCCGCTTTCGGCCACCGTCCATTTTACTCTGTACTGACCCCTTTGACCCCCTTCACAGGTAGTAGGCCAGTGGAAAAGGGGGCCCATGTTTTTTTCTTCAGGCATAGCTCGGCCAGGCCACATGGGTAAAGACCTGGCCACTAGGCGTCACACAGCTTTGTCCTTTAATTTGATGAAGTCATAATGTCACCTCTGCAACAACTACTAAAACAACTAGTTCTCTGTTCAAGTCATTAACTTGAGTTAGTAGGTACAGGTAAAGATGGCAGCAAGCAGCAACCAGGTGTGGTCAACGGAGGTGCTCCAGACACGCACACTTTTTTCTTTTTTTTTTACATTTCCTTGTCCCTGCCGTATGACACCACAACACCCCGCATACTTCAGCAGAGTCCATTAAAAGTGAGCATTGCGCAATAGCGAGCCACTCCGGACCGCTCTGTGGAACTGAGGTAATAGGTCCTAGGATCATTAATTCACTCAAAACCCTCTGCCAAAATAAAGTAGTAGCCCAGGGTAGGGTAATTTTTTTACCCTGCTTTAGCAAATTGTGCCTTTTTTATTGGACAGGTATTGTATTTTCTTCTGTACTGGAAAGAAAGTTGCAATGTAAAACAAAGCAAAAAAGTATCTTTAATACTTTACAATTTATTTGATCTTCCTTCTTTCCTTCCTTCTACAGCTTGAGGATCAAATGTTTGGACACTAAGCCTTGTCACCTCTGCCCTGTCCCGTCTGTCTCTCTGTCCACTGTCCTCCAGATCAACAACAAGGCCAATGTGATCACCAGCGCCAAAGAGCCTGTCCCCACTCCTGCTCTGGTACACTGTCTGCCTGTCTTTATGCCTTAGTGTGCTTGCACGGCTGTCAAATGTTGCAGCCCACAATACCATCATTGATCTGATTACTTGTTCAGTACTTTTACTCTCTTCATTAATGCGTGTCTCTTCATTTTAGTAGCTTTATTACATTGCTTTGAATGGGCTGTATTGCCTATTGTTGTTGATGCTGGTTGTAATGGCAAAGAGGCCATTATAAGCCAACTGTGGTTGTTGTTGCCACTGTTGGACTCCAGTTACCTGAAGTAGTCATTAAGGCTGCAAGATATTGGAGAAATATAAACAATAGTATGCCTTGTGATATATATATATATATATATATATATATATATATATCCATCATCTTCTGCTTATCCGGGGTCGGATCGCAGGGGCAGTACCTTAAGCAAAGAGACCCAGACTTCCCTCTCTCCAGCCACTTGGGCTAGCTCCTCTGGAGGAATCCAGAGGCGTTCCCAGGCCAGCTGGGAGACGTAATCCCTCCAGCGAGTCCTGGGTCTTCCCCTGGGCCTCCTCCCGGTGGGACGTGCCCAGAACACCTCACCAGGGAGGCGTCCAGGAGGCATCCTGACCAGATGCCCGAGCCACCTCAACTGGCTTCTCTCGATGTGGAGGAGCAGCGGCTCTACTCTGAGCCCCCTCCGGGTGACCGAGCTTCTCACCCTATCTCCAAGGGAGAGCCCAGCCACCCTACGGAGGAAACTCATTTCAGTGGCCTGTATCCGCAATCTCGTTCTTTCGGTCGTCACCACCCAGCGTTCGTGACCATAGATGAGGGTAGGAATGTAGATCGACCAGTAAATTGAGAGCTTTGCCTTTCAGCTCAGCTCTCTCTTCACCACGACAGACCGGTACAGCGGCCACATAACTGCAGATGCCTTACCAATCCGTCCATCGATCTCCCGCTCCTTTTTTCCCCTCATTCGTGAACAAGACCTTCAGATACTTAAACTCCTCCACTAGAGGAAGAACCTCATCCCCAACCTGGAGAAGGCACGCTACCCTTTTCCGACTCAAGACCATGGTCTCTGATTTGGAGGTGCTGATTCTCATCCCAGCCGCTTCACACTCGGCTGCGAACCGCTACAACGAGAGATGTAGATCACGTTCAGATGAAGCCAACAAGACCACATCATCTGCAAAAAGCAGAGACCCGATCCTGAGGTCACCAAAACGGATCCCCACCACACCTTGGCTGTGCCTAGAAATCCTGTCCATAAACTTTATGTACAGGACCGGTGACAAAGGGCAACCTTGGCGGAGTCCAACTCTCACTGGAAACTAGTCCAACTTACTGCCGGCAATGCGAACCAGACTCTGACACCGTCCATACAGGGACCTAACGGCCCGTATCAAAGGGCCTGGTACCCCATACTCCCGGAGTACCCCCCACAGGACACCCCGAGGGACACGGTCGAACGCCTTCTCAAAGTCCACAAAGCACATGTAGACCGGTTGGGCGAACACCCACGCACCCTCCAGGGCCCTGCCGAGGGTGTAGAGCTGGTCCAGTGTTCCACGGCCAGGACAAAAACCCCGCATTGTTCCTCCTGAATCCGAGGTTTGACTATCCGTCGGACCCTCCTCTCCAGAACCCCCGAATAGACCTTACAAGGGAGGCTCAGAAGTATGATCCCCCTGTAGTTGGAACACACTCTGTGGTCCCCCTTTTCAAAGAGGGGGACCACCGGTCTGCCAATTCAAAGGAACTGCCCCCGATGTCCATGCAATATTGCAAAGCCGCGTCAACCAACACAGCCCTACAACATCAAGAGCCTTGAGGACCTCCGGCCGAATCTCATCCACCCCCAGAGCCTTGCCACTGAGGAGCTTTTTAACAACCTCGGTGACTTAAGCACCAGAGATTGGAGAGCCCGTCCCAGAGTCCCTAGACTCTGCTTCCCCCGGGACGTGTTTGAAGTTCTTCCGGAGGTGAGAGTTGAAACCCCTTCTGACAGGAGACTCTGCCAGACATTCCCAGCAGACCCTCACAACATGTTTGGGCCTGCCAGGTCTGTCCAGCGTCCTCCACCACCACCGGAGCCGACTCACCACCAGGTAATGGTCGGTGGATAGCTCTCTTCACCTGAGTGTTCAAAACATGCGGCCGCAGGTCAGATGAAACGACAGCCAGGTAGATCATCGAGCTGCGGCCTAGGGTGTCCTGGTGCCAAGTGCACACATGAACACCCTTATGCTCGAACATGGTGTTCGTTATGGACAATCTATGATGAGCACAGAAGTCCAATAACAAAACACCACTCGGTTTCAGATCATATGTATATATATATATATATATATGGCAATGAAACAACGTATTGTCTCCCATCCACTTTTTACTCTATATCTTCTAAAAGATTTTATGCTGCACTAAAACACCAGTACCACCAAATATATTATAGGAATAGGAATGATTAGGCATATTCCATTCAGGAATATTGCGATAATAGATTTGTGGTACGTTTGCTGACCCTGGTGATCATGTTAACGGTTATAAAACGGTTATAAAAAGGCATATTGGTCTGCAGTCATTGAAGAATGAGAGCCTAAAACCTTAATGTGGTGTTTTCACTTACGCCATTCCTACAGCAGCCAGCTGTATTGCTTTGACCTCCAACATCTGAAGTGAAAAACCTCAAATATCTCCAAGTGTTGTCACATAGCAATTATGGGATGATTTCAGGGGAAAAAGATGCATTCTGTACTTATGCTGAGACATTTTTGACAAGGGTCTTCAACAGAACATGTCTACCTTAAAGCAACAAAGATGCATCCTTGTCTAAGCTCCTTTTTGGCCATTCTTGAATGACTGTCTAGCAGAAGTGAGCTGTAACAAATATCCAGCTGGTCATCTACCATTCTGAAGCCTAAAAGACTTTCGTTTTTACCTTGCTTGGTGTCTAAGTTGTGACTATGTTAAAATCCTTCCCCATGCCCTCTATCTGTAACCTCTCTGGGACTACTTCCAGCAGGGTCTTACTGTAGCTCGATGCCCCCCACCCCCTTTGACATCTGAAAATATTTAACAATTTATCGATACAAACCACTGGAAGTAGCACACTGCATTTGATATATACTGATTACCAAAAAACATTAATTAAATAAAGTGCAAGTACTTCAAATGGTTACAGCTCATTTTATTGTGTTAGGTCTTAACACAAGTTCAGTTTATTAACTCAGTTGGTAACATTGAATCGAGACTGCTCAGCACTGCTCTGTGCTCAGAACAGAAACAGTTTGAGTCACTGGGATGTGCATTTTTAAACTAAAGTGCAATATTCAAACACGCTTTTATAAACTGTGCACATGGATTATCTGTCAGCATCATCAGCTTATCACTTTTCAAAAAGGGAGGCTACTAAACTTCTGTCACCTTCACCGTTTTTTCTTTTCAACTCTCCAACCCTATGAAATCAATTTCATTATTTTAGAAATGCTTTTCAGAATACTTTTTTTCTACTCTAACCATATTTATTAAACCAAAAAGTGTGTAATTATAATAAATGAAAAAACAATTTACCAAATAAATAACCAAATAGATCCACATTTACCGTCATTAAGAACAGAACAGTGCTGTGGTCTGTGTGTGATTTGTGAAAAAAAGCAATGGGGGGTGGGTATATATTTTTTTATTTACTTTTTATTCATACAAAATAACAGGTTTATGCTGGCTGCAGGGCATCTTGCACTGACATAAAAAAATGTGAAAAACAAAATTACTTTTGACATTAAAAAAATTAAGATAATATTCAATTCAATTCAGTTTATTTATATAGCGCCATTTCACAACAGATATCATCTCAAGGCACTTTACAAGAAGAGTTTTTACAATACAATGTTTAATCTAGGAATTAGAGAATCACAGAAGATTGCGTCGTGACTTCTAAGCCACCCCTCACACTGAGCAAACATGAAGCGACAGTGGAGAGGAAAAACTCCCTTTTAACAGGAAGAAACCTCCAGCAGAACCAGGCTTAGCATAAGCGGTCATCTGCTGAGACTGTCTGGGGTTTGGAGAAGGCAGCAGAGACACAGAAATATTAAATAATTTAAGATGATTAAAATTAAAGATAAGAATTCAATTGTCTGCCATCTCAGACTCAGAGCTCTGCATATTTTTCCTTTGGGGCAAAAAATCCACCAATGCACCAGAGGAGCCCAGCCAGGGTCAGGTGCAGAAATACTTTTCTTGTGCAAGAATCTGTACACTGTGTTTATTAAACCGTGAGCACAGATTTGGGGTCCTGGAGGAAAGTATAGACATTCAGGTCATTGTAGCTGGGGACATCTCCCCGCTAAAATTTACTAAATTACAGTTTTGTCCCCACCACTTGACCTGTCTGAGAAGACATCAAACAGGAAGTCCCATTCAACCTGTTCGAAGGCTTTTTCAGTGTCTAGAGAGATAGTCAGAGCTTCCTGTTTCTTCTGAGAGGTAAACTGTATAATATTTAGTCTTCTCACATCGCTAGTTAAAAAACCGCCCGTGAACAAAACCTGTCTGGTCTGAGTTAATAACAGTTGGGAGTAGGTCCTCCAACCGCCTGTCGAGAAGTTTTGAGAGTAGCTTACTATCAACCGATATCAGACTAATAGGCCTATAAAAGCCACATACATTGGGTGGTTTGGCTTTTTTAAGAATTACAGAGATATAAGCAAGGTTTAAGGTAGGGTTGACGCAGCCCCTGCAGAAAGAATCTATATGCATGTCTGTTAGGGGGCCAACTAATATCTTACCAAATGTTTTGTAGAATTCAGGTCCGAAGCAATCCGGTTCTCCACAGACGGGAGCCTTATCCTATTCAAAAATTCTGCTCTAACCTCATCAGAAGATGTACATTCAGAACTATAAATGTGTAGTACAGTCATGATTTTATTTATATCTGCTCATTTAAGGTGCCTAGACCCATTTTAATCTAAAAGTGATGAGATTACTTTTAGTTTGGTTTTATTACGAGCAAAGCGTGGAAGCAGGCTACCAGGTTTATTGCCAGTCTCGTACAATCTGTTTTGCAAAGAAAATTTATCTCCACTTTCCTGGTTAAATGGTAAATGGACTGAACTTATATAGCGCTTTTTCAGTCTTACTGACCACTCAAAACGCTTTACATTGAAGCCACATTCACCCATTCACACTCGCATTCATACACCAATAGCCAACATTGCTCGGTAGGACGATGTAGAATTTGGGGGCAAGTGCCTTGCTCAGGGGCACATCGACATGTGACTGGAGGAAGCTGGAATCAAACCTACGACCCTCCGATTGCAAGCCAACTACTCTACCACTGAGCCACAGTCGCCCCAACATGTAATTGGGGTTAGTAATTGATTCAACGTGTTTCGGGCCTCTTCAAGTCGTTTTGCTAGGTGACCACTACACGTTTGCTTAAATTAAATTACTAAATCAGCTACATAAAAAAAAAAAATCCAATTGCATCTTGAGGGTGTCCCATTTCTGTGCTGATGTGTAAGATATAATAGTTCCCCATATGTATGCCTTCCCAGTTTCCCACAGAACAAAATGGTTTATATCTGGAGTTTTGTTTATAGCTATAAAGTGCTCCCATTCTGTAGTGGTATAATCAACAAAACGATAATTGCTTAATATAATCCAATTCAACCACCAGTGTCTGCAGGCTGGGTCCCTATAGGGGGAGAGATAGTTACACTGACAGGAACGTGGTCAGAGGGACTGGGTGTCAATTGTACAGTTCATTACCCTATCCAGAATAAGTCTTAAAAAAGGAAAATGGTCTATTTTTGAGAAAAAACAATGGGGAATTGAGAAAAATGTGTAGCCTTTATCAACAACCCTCTCTTAGTCTCTTCCTACCCGCCCTGCTTGACGACCCTGACTAAGATGGCATTGCAGTGACGGAAAGTTCTCCACGTCCTGCAACAAACTTCTGCATCAGTTCTGTTGCTCTTTCTGTGTCTCTGTTCTGTGTCTCTATTCTGTATTCTCCAAACCACAGACGGTCTCGGCAGATGGCCGCTTGTGCTGAGCCTGGTTCTGCCGGAGGTTTCTTCCTGTTAAAAGGGAGTTTTTCCTTTCCACTGTCGCTTCATGCTTGCTCAGTGTGTGGGATTGCTGAGAATTAAACGACGCAATCTTCTGTGGTTCTCTAATTTCTAAATTAAACATTGTATTGTAATAACTCTTCTTGTAAAGTGCCTTGAGATGTTATCTGTTGTGAAACTGCGCTATATAAATAAACTGAATTGAATTGAACAGGATGTAAAGTCATGTAAATCCAGGTCGGTGTTAAATCCAAGTAATTTTGCAGAGGTTTTCGCCGGAGGGAGACAATATTGGGATTAGCTACAGTTGAAGCCACCTCCAAGAAGTGTATGCGGGGAAGGAAATGTGACAAAGTCTGACAGAAGTTGTGGGAAGAAAGAAACATATGTATTTGGAGCATATAATACAGCCAAAAGTAACAAGCTCCCCAAACAGGTAGCCAGACAGAAGTACATAGCGGCCCTCTTTATCTGTTATAGTTTTATCTAGAGTAAATGGCAGGCTACGATGCAGCAGAATAGCGACCCCCGTACTTTTCAAATTATACGAGGAGTAGAACACCTGGCCCAGCTCCTCCTTAGTTTAATATGCTTTAAATCTGTAAGGGGGGCTTCCTGGAGAAAGGCCACCTGATATCTCTCCTTCCTAAGAAATGTTAGAATCTTCTGACGTTTGATGACATGGTTGATACCTTTCACATTGAGTGAAATAACTTTTAAGATCACTCATAAAGATGCATAAGTAAAAAGGAAAGTTATGATTCACTCAGACAAATGGGCTATAGAAAAATGCATGCACAGAAAAGTAAGAGATAATGGAATAACTAGGAGTGTCTGTGACAATCCATCCCCAAACGATGGACTGTATCCCGATGTGAAAAAGAAAAAAAAACTAACCTCCCAACAGGAGCAGAAAAAGGCCAAAAGTGGCAAACAGTTCCCTGGGGCAGGTGAGGCTGAGAGCAATACCTCCACTGCTAAGAGAAGGCAACTCCCCATCCACAGCCATATCAATCCCACTGTCAGGTCGCTCCCCATGGCCCTCCCGCCCCATGCTGACTTATAACAATAACATGGTCAAAACCTAGTCTGTATAATGCACAGTATTTCCAAAGAGATAACAATTAGAAAACAAAACAGAGAAATCTGACTGGTTTCCAAGTCTTAAACAGCACATACCAGCCGTTCTTCCCATATCCCCTCCACTTTAACCTGCGGGATAATAGAGGGATGATAAGAATCCTACCCTGATGTGCAAACCGACCATATAGTCACTTACTCAGCCGGCGATTCTGGTCTTCTGGTAGAGAAAGGACACTTACTCTGATCCATCCTATTCAAAAGGTATCCATCTCCTGACTGGTTGGAACATTTTTAACATCTATTAGATGTCTACATCAGCAGCTTACTGATGAAAATGATTCCATGAGAGTACCTTGTGCATATTCTGTTGAAAAAGGAAAGGCAACGTTATTTGTTTAGCACACTTTAAAAACATGGCAACTCAAGGTCTTTCGCATGAGTTTGGGAAGAACAATAAAATGCATTATTGACACAAAACATATTATACAGTAAAGCATAAGAAATTGCAGCTATTATTAATTTCTCACTAAACGGCAACTCTAACCAGATGAGTTTTTCGCTTTAATTTAAAGGAAGTCAGTGTTTCAGGAGCTTTGCAGTCATCAGGAAGTTTGTTCCATATTTTTGAAGAGTAGAAGCTGAAAGCTGCTTCTCCATGTTTGGTTCTGATTCTAGAGATTATGAGAAGACTAGAGTTGGAGGACCTGATTGATCTGGTGGGTTGCTATGGTGAAAACAGGTCTTCATCATACTTTGGTCCTAAACCATTCAATGATTTATAAACTAGTATGAGTATTTAGAAGTCTGTTCTCTGAGCTACAGAGAGCCAATGGAAGGACTTTAGAACTGGGGTGATGTGTTCTACTTTCCTGGTTCTAGTGAGAACGCCAGCAGCAGGGTTCTGGATCAGCTGCAACTGTCTAATTGATCTTTTAGGTAGACCTAATCAATCCCAGTAAAGATAAATATTTTAAAAAAGTGAATTGAATTGAAAATATATGGAGGAGTTTCCAAAGTCCTGATGCGACATTAGAACACAGAATGAAAGTGAACAACACTATCTGATCAGGTGTGTTCTTTCACTGGTTCCCCACAAGGATGTGTTTTGTCACCTCTGCTGTTCATTCTCTACACAAACATGTCATAGCAGAGGGAAGGACAGATAAAAAAAAACTCTGGATTTTAGCCCGCAGAGGGAAAATGAGACTGAGCATTGTGAAGCAGTACAGGACTTTGTCCAGTGGTGCCAGCATTCCTTCCTGCAGATTAACATTTCTAAAACCAAAGATATAATAATTGATTTTAGGGAAATCCCGAAAAAACAAGAACTGAAATAAAAGGTCAGAGTGTAGAATTACCCGGAATTTCCACTGGACGTGTGAGCAGCACGTTACAGGAGCATGTTTCACTCACGTATTCTGCTGCTTGGCCCTTTCCATCGGGGGCATATGAGGCGCGTAGCAGCAGGGAAGCAGCTGTCACCGAGAGAGCACGAAACAGTATTTATTTTTGGTAAGTTCATTGTAGTTTAATTATTAAAACTTCAAGGCCCGTTTATTTCAGCTTTCACTGAAAAGGGTGCATACAGAATGGCAGAGGGGTGGGATTAATGTTCATAAGTGGCATTAACTCACCATCTTGCCCCATAACAGCAGATGCATCACTCAATGCTTTATCCTTCTTGATGTGGTCTTTATAAAAAGTGTGACTGGGGTCATAGAGGATCGAGTGCTTCTTCACTTCAGTGAACAACCATTCAATATAATTTTTCCATAACAACTCAATAGACACATACTTCAGATATGGATGGTATCACAGGCCTGAACTTTGTCTTCTAAAACACAAGTTTTAGAGCCTGACTTGGTTGCCGAACTCCCCACAGCACAACTGTGATATTGTTGGTTTTAATCTTTTTTTCTGTTCAGTGGACTCCTTAGTATTAGTCTGCTGGTGGAGGCTAGAACTAGGCCAACAACATTCAAAAAAAACTAATGAAAATGAGTTCTTCTGCATACCGTCCAGCTTTGGATCAGGTTATATTATCTCCAGTGTGGTAGCAAGTAGTTCTGCAATTGGCTGGGATGGAATGTCAGCTGGTTCTCCTTTGCTATCTGTATAACTTCAACTTTGAACTGATGTTTTTTTAAAGTTGAGCATAATGGGTCGTTAGTTTAAAGATGATTAGTATGTATGTCTCAAATGTCTATTAATAGATAATTTGATGTGATTTATTTGTTAGAAACCATCCTGGTTTAGTAGTATAAGTTCATTAAACCCTTTGGTGAAAACTAATGTTCTGGATCTTCTCCACTTTTCTTATATTATTCCATCGGTCAGCTTTTCTGCTACTGTGGTGTTGTTATTCTGCTTTTTTCTCAGTACTTTCTTTTCCATTTGTATCCCTTAACCGATCTTCACATCTTTCTGTTGATATTACCTCCTAACGCTGTCATTTTGCACCAACCTTTTCTCCTGCTGTGGGTCTTTTTCAAATTAGGAGCCTCAGACCACTGTTATCCACAACCCAGCTGATGGAAACAAGGTATCCAGCTGATCAGAGCTGATCTGTAGTGGTAGTTTCCTGCTGCCATGTTGTTTAGTGCCAAGCTTTATTGTTACTTCTGAACATGTTTGTGTTCCACTGCTTCTAAAAACATAATGTTTTGTGGGAAAATAATGCAGTTTGCATGTAAACTGTTGCATGTATTTTTTTCCAATTAAAATGTTTAGTTTTGCCACTGGCCTCCATATGAATTCTTTTTATTTTAATGTCTGAATCACAGGTGTCAAAGTCAAGGCCCTCGGGCCAAATCCGGCCCGCTATAGCCATTTATTTGCCCCTCTAAATTCGGACCATATAAATGGAACTTTTACATTCTATTTATGTGCAACTAATTACTATTTTATCAGTAAAATCTGTATTTAAAACAAAATCACATCTATGTGAAAATCTTTTCAGCATTTTCTATTTTTTAGAAGTAATTGTGAAACTTTAAGAACTACTCTTTTAAACGGGTATAAATATTTTAGCCATTAGTTAAAGATAGTTTTATTGATACTCTCTACCACAACCAGTCCTTTTTGGACATTCATTATCTTGATCTGGTCCAAAATGGAAATGAATTTGACACCCCTGATCTAAATGGTTCACAGGATGGTTCTCACATCCCATTTCACCATGTTTAAACTATACAAAGCTTCAGATATCAGTCTTAAAGCGTTGGGACAAAAAGATTATGCATGCTTGGAACAATAAAAGAACCATGCAATGACATGAATCCCAAACTGTTCCAGGTCAAATCCTTGGCAGACTAGCAGAATTGCATCAACCATGTGTTGATGGCAAGATTTTGCAGACATTTGGGTCTATTTTATCCCATATAATTCATAAACTGATATTGTGGGAACACACGCATGCTTGTTTCAATGCTCTATGCTACTCTGTGCTGATAGTGTTGTAGGTCATAACTGTTGTTGTCCTTCATAGGAGTGTTGTATAGATATACCCAGTAAGACTGTTTCAGAACATATTCACATCTGTCGTATGATTAGCAAAATCATATTTTCAGTTTATAAATGACTTAATGAACAAACTTGAAGAGCTGTTACCAGTGTGTTTTCACTTACTTGAATTTTAGTTAAACATTCACCAACATAAACTTTTCAAGGAAACAAGGTAGAAATACATTAGCTTAAACTTGTTGGCTTTAATGCACAGTGCACTCATGAATAAACATGTTTTGCTCATGATATTTGATATTTCTAGGCCGATCAGTTTGCTGAGGTACTAAGCTAGCATTAGTCTTTTTCTTCTATGGTTGTATATTCTTCTGTAGTTAACTATAACACTCATTAATAATAGACCCTTCGTAAATATTTGGTTGTTTCATTGCATCCTGTACAGACAAAATTTTGAAGTAAGTTAGAAGCTAGTTGTCCTTCTTTAAAGGGTAAGCTCCGTTTTTTGCAACATGCATTTTTTACATTCATCTATTCACCCAGAGAAGTTTGGTTCCCATTGAGAGCAGTTTAGAGGTTGAAAAAAGGTACTTCTTTTTTAAGGCTGAGGATGTTTAAGTCTTGGTGTTTCAGCTGCTTTCAGTGCAACTCTCTTTGTTACTTCATCCTCTGTTTGTACAGTCCAGAGCAAATCACATGATAGACAGACAGGATGATGAAATAGTCAATAAAATTGCTCCTTTACATTAAATGTTACTATTAAGGGTAAAATCACTTCAGTATAACCACAACACCGCAAGTGTTGGCCTAAAATATAGTTTTGGCTGGTTGGCAGTGCACATCAGCTTTCATCAGAGATTCCAATAGTGATATTTTGGATTGAATTGGGACAACCAAATTTTAACTACATTCTGGAAATGGCATACAAACCGGAGGCAGACAGTTTTTGCATTAAAACTGAGCTGGGCAAAAGTTGTAAATGTCAAATTTGGGTTACATTTAAACAACATTGTTAATTTTTATGTTAAATGTAAACGATATTCCTCAACCCTGATACAACTAGGAGAATTTAGAGAACCATCTGAAATGCTAAACCAAGTTTACATCAACTGCAGATCTATCATCTCTATGATGCTATTTCATGTTTATTGCTCAAGAAGAACATTTTAAAATGACCCATCTGATATCTGTCATTAAGTTTCTTGTTTTTGATGGCCAGAGTTTGCTCATATGTTATCATCTGTGCTTTTTACAGGAGTCAAGTGAGAGTGCCAACACGACCATTGAGGATGAAGATGTTAGAGGTAAGAGGCTGTAGACCTTCTCCTGCTTGCAACTAAATGGACTGGTAAATGGACTGAACCTATATAGCGCTTTTCTAGTCATACTGACCACTCATTGAAGCCACATTCACCCATTCACACACACATTCATGCACCGATAGCGAACATGGCTCGGTAGGACAATGTTTTTGGGGTTAAGTGCCTTGCCCAGGGGCACATCGACATGTGACTGGAGGAAGCTGGAATCGACCTACGACCCTCCGATTGCAAGCCAACTACTCTACTACTGAGCCACAGTCGCCCAAAGCGTGTCGCAGAATATGTAGAATGGAGTGTTCAGTGAAGTGGTGGACACCTGGTTGGTATCCTGACTATAAAATGGACTGGAGCCAGAGTAGTACATTTCCTAAATGGGGCTTTTCGTTACTCGGTTGACAGTTGTTAGACACCGTCACACTGAGAAGTGTTGTGTAGAAAAAAGAAGTCATCACGCTGCACTGGGTGAACAGCAAAAATTCCAATTTATTTTCTTCTGCTCAAACAAAGCTGCAACCTTCAGAATGTCACCTATCCATGTCTCTCCCACTTTCTTCAACACAGCAGTCCACACACACACACACACACTCATTATATATATGTGTGTGTGTATGTACTGTATATATGTAAGTATACACCTTTAACAACCCACCTTAAGATGATTGAACCAATCAACTCAGCTTTTTTCGAAGGAAAACAAAAAACATTAAATTTCCACATCATTGACAATTTACAGTAAAATGAAAAATCCAAAATACATACAATTGACAAGTCATTTAATCTCTTAATTTCCTATCATTAATCACAAAACATTTTCTATAAGGGAGCAGCATGTTCAAAATACATTCACTGTCCAAAATAATGCAGTTAAGATAAACTTAGTACTTCTAGCATTAACAAATGCTAAAGTCAGTGAAGCAGATGAAGTAAAGCAGGATATGCACAATGAGCAAAGAAATCAACGACAATAAAGCTCCAACACAGAACATTTTGTAAGTGCTATACTCTTTAATTGTGTTAAACTCATTGCTGCTCCTTAGTCTGTTGCTGTTCAATCTGATTTTCGGTGTGCTAAAGCTCCAGTGTGCGATTTGTGAAAAAAGCAGAGGGAGGGATTTTATTTTTTTTATTTTATTTTTTTTATTCATAAAAATAACAACAGGTTTGTTTGTGCTGGCTGCAGGGCATCTTGCACATGCGTTTACCTTTTCAAAACTGACAGAAAATGTGAAAAACAAATGTATTGTTGACAAATAAAATAAGATGAATTATATTAAATTGATTAAAATCAGGTGAGATTATTTTTCCCCATGGCAGGATTAGCAGCACTTTGTCTGCCCGCTCAGACCCACAACTCTGTATATTTTTCTGTGGGGAAAAAAGTCCACCTCTGGACTAGAGGAACCCAGACAGATAATGTGCAGAAATACTTTTCAGGTGTAAGAATCCGTACCCTCAGTTTATTAAACCGTACACACAGATTTGAAGTCCTGCAGGAAAGTATAGATATGTAGGTCATTGTAGCCGGGGACATGTCCCCGCCTGTAATATTTATAAATTACAGTTTTGTACGCACCAATTAAAAACCTGATTTTTGTTTTTTTAAGTGCTTCCCCCAGCGCAATTTTTAGTCTATGCAATTTGTGTCCGAACTGCCTGGTATTCCACTATCTTATACAGTTTCTCTATGTGTGAATCCTGCAGCCTTCTTTGTAGAGATTGATGATACGTTTATATCTCTTTAATACAACGTGTTCTAATTATGCTGCGCCACCAGCTCTATGTATCCCACAAGCAAGACAGACATACACTGTGTGATTTTTGGACCACCACCTGCTCTGGATCCAGGGGGCACTCTAGAACAGAGATGGCCTTCCTGATGAGTTTATCCAACCTCTTTCTCTCAGGTGGAGATAAACAACTTGTACTGTTTGCTGCCAAATAACTTTTTGCTCCACCATATGTTACTCATAAGTAATTAAGAATAATTATAGTTGGGATAGCAGAGTATACACCTTTTGGCATGCCAAGATTTGTACACCCAATTCCCCCTTTTCATTATTATTTATTTAATAAAGAAAAGCTTTCAAACCTTTCATTAAAAAGATTACCAGAACTTTGAATGTATTTCTTTCCATTATATTATGTTGTTTACCTTATGTAGTCGATTAGTGATGAGATTTTAGACCTAAAGATCTTCAACTTGTACACTTGACCATCAACAGCGGATGTTAACGTATTCTGCCACCCTGTATCTTAATGTGACCTACATCAGCAGCACAATCGCTAGTTTAAAAATGTTACACAATGCTTAAACTATGATGCTGTTGGTAGGAAAATAAAGGAATCTGACCCGTTGTTGCAAACCAAGGAGTTAAAACACTGTGACATTAACACCTGCAGAGGCTCCATCCAGACTAAAATGGCATGACCAGTTCAGAAAATGTTCCGAAGTAGTTCAAATATATTTTAAAGTAAAGTAGTTTTGAAAACAGCGTATTGCAGGTAAATGGTAAATGGACTGAACGTATATAGCGCTTTTCTAGTCAAACTGACCACTCAAAGCGCTTTCCATGGAAGCCACATTCACCCATTCATACTCAAATTCATACATCGATAGCCAACATGGCTCGGTAGGACGATGTAGAATTTGTGGGGTTAAGTGCCTTGCCCAGGGACACAACGACATGTGACTGGAGGAAGCTGGAATCGAACCTCCGATTGCAAGCAAACTACTCTACTACTGAGCCACAGTCGCCCACTGCGGGCGAAGGCCGTCTGTCATTTTTACAGATTATTATTCACACCTCTAACCAATTGGTGAACATTTGCAGATACTTTTAACTTTATGCCCGGAGTCCAGGTAAAAAAAAATCTGTTAAAGAAAAGATTCCAAGACACTTTAATCAATGCATCTAGCTGACTGGGAGCTAACTGCTCGTTGAAATGTTACTGAGGTTTTGGAGTGTGACTGTGGTCGGTGCTGCTGGTTAGATGCTCCGAAGATCTGAGGTGTGTCAAACACAGACGTCTGCTGCTACTTTCCTTCTGTGGACTTTCCAGCAGCTGAATCATATGTCACGGAGCAGGAAACAGTTTAATCAGTCTTTTTATGATCGCTTCAATTGGAGAAATGTTTCCTCAGTTTTAAAATTTTAGCTGAAGTGGTGCTTAATTCCAGTCTCCAGAGTGGCAGCAGAGCACAAAGTCATCCTCCAGAACATCTGAACCCCCACGAGAAGTCATCCGTTAGAGGCAAAAATCCAAAACCTCCTGAAAAAAAACTGCTGCAATCCCACTACCTTATTACACACAAATGGGCACGCATTTTGGTTCATATAGAGCAAGAACCGCAGCAGGCATTTGTATTTTAGGTGCAATTCTTAGATTTCAATTTTATATGTGGTTTTCTGTTCAGGTTGTTTGGAAATAACATTATTTTATTAATTATTATATAATATAATATATTTTATAACATTCTAGCATTGTGCTACTCTGGGTGGCTGCATGTTGGAGTGGCTCTGTTAACTACACATTGAGTTTTGTTCTTTTGGACATTGCTTCCTCTTTTTCCTTGAGGAAGGATTGCATTTTTTGGTCCTCTTTGCTTTGTGGGTTTTTGTCCTGTGAAGTTGGAGGGATTTTGGCTTTTGATTTTTCACTTTTGCTCATTTGTTATGATGCATAGCCATGGCAACAAGGTGGTTTACAGTCGGGAGCAGCTGATTAAAATGGCAAAAACTGAAATTATACTTCAACTGAAGTCACAAATCCCTGATGAGTTGAGAAGGAGTAGTCGTGGGTGTAGAGCAGGAGCGAAAAGGAGACAGAGGAGGAAATTCAAACCATCTCTTCATCAATCATAATGGGAACGTGAGATCTCTAGCTTAACAAGATGGATGAACTCGAAGCCCTGACAAGGTCTCAGCTTGAGTATCGTAAATGCAGCATTATGTGCTTCACTGAGGCGTGGCTACAGGATTATATCCCTGACTCCGTCTTTCTGCCAGGCTTTCTGACTGTACTAGCAGACAGAGATCTGAAGAGAAGCGGGAAAAGAAAAGGAGGTAGAGTAGCAGTGCTTGTCAACAATAGATGGTGTCATCCAGGACATGTTACTGTGAAGGTTTATCTCTGCAGCCCAGATATTGAACTCTTGGTAGTTAATTTACGTCCATATTATTTATCAAGAGACTTCACCAGTGTTATTTTGTCAGCCGTTGCAGACCGTGCATGTGATGTCATCAGTTCTGTTGTTGCTAAGCTACAGACCCAGCACTCCAGGCCTGCATTCATTGATTGGTGAGCGTGGAGACGTATCGCGTTGGTAAGACGTATCGCGTCATTTCCTGTTTTGTGACTAACTCGTTTGTAGCAAGTCGGTGTTTCTCTCTCTCTTGAACTGATCTAACTTTCTCTGTCAATAAGTTTTTTCTGAGTTGCTTAACACACAAACACATTAAAACGTTAAGTTTCTTCACGGTTTAGGACTCTTTAAGCGTTTTACTGGGTTAATTACTTTGTTTTTAGGTAAGGTAAGGTACCGCTTGGTTAGCTTAGCTTTACGGCTAGCATGGCTTCGGCAGCTTTCTCTCTTGTCCCTCCATCTCTCTCTACACCTCCTCCTCTTTCCTGCTCTCTCTGTCAGATGTTTAGTTACTCCTCCGCCTCATTTAGTGAAGTTGGTAGGTGTAATAAGTGCAGCATTTTTGTAGCTTTGGAGGCGAGGGTTTCTGAGCTAGAGGCCCGGCTCCGCGCTGTAGAACAGCCAGGCCCAGCAGTAGCTAGCGCGGAGTCAACTAGGACAGGACCTAGCCGTCCTCCAACAGCTCCCGTGCAGCCGGGACCTCAGGCGAGCTGGGTGACGGTTCGTAGGAAGATTAGCGCCAGACCCCAGTCCGCGGCCAACCTCCAGCCCCTTTCTCTGAACAATAGGTTCGCCCCGCTCAGCGACGCACCCGCCGAGCAGGAGAGGCCGATTCTTGTAATTGGCAGCTCCATAGTTAGGAATGTGGCTCCAGAGACACGAAAGACCACCGTCAAATGCCTTCCAGGGGCCAGGGCTGCGGACATTAGGTCCCATCTGAAGCTTTTGGCCAAGGACAAACGGCGGTATAGCAGGATCGTTATCCATGCTGGTGGCAATGACACCCGGCGACGGCAGTCGGAGGTCACTAAAATTAGCGTAGCTTCGGTGTGTAGGGCTGCCAAAAAGATGTCTGACTCTGTAATTTTTTCTGGTCCCCTGCCTGATCGTACTAGCGATGACATGTACAGCCGTATGCTTTCGTTCCACCTTTGGTTGTCAAGGTGGTGTCCAGAAAACGATGTGGGCTACATTGATAACTGGGGGGCCTTCTGGGGAAAACCTGGACTGTTACGTAGAGACGGCATCCATCCCACCGAGGACGGAGCTTCGCTTCTTTCCAGGAACATTGATAGGGTTATCTCTAGTTCCCCAAAGCCGTGACAACCCAGAGTCCAGCTCAGGGAACCCAGAGTCCAGGTCAAGGAACAGGGACTGCCACCCACCCACTACCCTATAGAGATAGTTTCCCGTCCACTACCCAAAACTAATGAATTAAAAGTTAATGCTACTAGAGCAAAGTATAAAAATCTCATAAAGATAAATAAAACTCGGACTGAACATAAAAACAAATCAATTAAATGTGGTTTACTAAACATAAGATCTCTCCCCTCAAAAACACTCTTGGTAAATGACTTAATTTGTGAAAATAATATTGATTTGTTTTGTCTTGCAGAGACATGGTTGCAGGAAGAGGACCATGTCACAATAAATGAGTCAACTCCCCCTAGCTACTTAAACTTTAGTGTCCCTCGAAGTACTGGTCGAGGAGGTGGAGTAGCAACTATCTTTCATTCCGATTTACTAATTAATCTCCAAAAAAATAATAGTTACAGTTCCTTTGAGCATCTAGTTTTTAGCTTTCCTCATACACATAACAAAGCAGTAAAGCCACTTTTGTTTGTGGTCTTATATCGTCCACCAGGACCTTATTCTCAATTTTTAGATCAGATTTCAGATTTTCTATCTGACTTAGTTTTAAACACTGATAAAGTCATTATAGTCGGAGACTTCAATATTCATGTTGATAATGAAAGTGATAGTCTAAATACAGCTTTTCACACTATCCTAGACTCAATAGGCTTTACTCAAAATGTGCAGGGACCAACACATTCTTGTCACCACACTTTAGATCTTGTGCTGACTTATGGCATTGACTGTGAAGAAATAACAGTCTTTCCACATAACCCTATCCTGTCTGATCATTTCCTTATCACTTTTAAACTTACTCTAATGGATCATATCAAACCTGAAAGAAAACTTCATTATACCAGAACGTTATCAGACAACGCTGTAGCAAATTTTAAAGAAGCTCTTCCAACTTTAATTTCCTCAGTTTATAAATGCAGAACAGAAAACAGTGATTTAACTCGTGACCCCTCACAACTTGACATTTTAGTTCATAGCGTTAATTCCTCCCTGCGTCGGGCAATAGACAAAGTTGCCCCCTTGAAAAGGAAGGTGGCTAGCCATAGAAGATTAACTCCCTGGTTTAATTTAGAGCTACGTACCCTAAAGCAGAATGTTAGAAAACTAGAGAGAAAATGGCGCTCCACGCATTTACATGATTCCTTTTTAATATGGAAAAATAGTTTATTGCTATATAAAAAGAGCCTTCACACAGCTAGAACAGCATATTATTCATCTTTAATCGAGGAGAATAAAAATAATCCTAGGTTTCTTTTTAATACAGTTGCCAAACTCACACAGGATCATAGCTCTATCGAGCCAACCATTCCCCAAGCTCTAAGCAGTGACGACTTCATGCAATTCTTTATAAATAAAATAGACTCCATAAAGAATAAGATAATTGGGAACCTTCCCAATATGCTTGCTTCCTCCTTAGTTAATGAGGCAGCCTCAAAAATGGTGGAACCTAATATATGCTTAAACTGCTTTAATGCAGCCGAACTTTGTGATGTACTAAAATTATTAGCTTCATCTAAACCTTCAACTTGCGTTTTAGACCCAATCCCAACTAAACTCTTAAAAGAAGTTTTCCCTCTGATCGCTGCTCCAATTTTAAATATAATGAATCTATCCTTAGTCAATGGATATGTACCACAGGAGTTTAAGATTGCTGTAATTAAACCTCTACTTAAGAAACCCTCTCTTGATCAAAACGACTTAATTAACTATAGACCGATATCTAATCTTCCCTTCTTATCTAAAATTCTTGAGAAAATAGTTGCACACCAGATATGTGAGCATTTAAACAATAATGAGCTGTTTGAGAAGTTTCAGTCAGGCTTTAGAGCTCATCACAGCACTGAAACAGCTCTGGTGAAGGTTACTAATGATATTCTCATAGCCTCAGACAATGGACTGGTGACCATTCTGGTCCTGTTAGATCTCAGTGCTGCCTTTGACACTGTTGACCACAATATTCTCATAGAAAGGCTTCAAAGTGTCGGTATAATAGGAACAGCACTAGGTTGGTTTAAATCTTATTTGTCTAACAGATTTCAGTTTGTTCAGGTAAACAATAGATCTTCCTCAACCTCAATAGTTACTTGCGGAGTACCACAGGGTTCAGTGCTTGGGCCGATTCTCTTTACTATATATATGCTTCCTATTGGTAAAATAATTAGGCAGCATGGGATAAAATTCCATAGTTACGCAGATGATACACAGCTATATCTATCCATAAATCCTGATGAATCCAATCAGTTAGGTAGACTACAGGCATGTCTGGAAGACATAAAAACTTGGATGACTCTAAACTTCTTGCTTCTAAATTCTGATAAAACAGAAGTTGTCGTCTTTGGACCAGAAGCTCTGAAAAAGAAACTACTTAGTCAGCCCCTTCACCTGGACGGCATTAAATTAGCCTCCAGTAATAAAGCAAAAAACCTCGGTGTCATTTTTGACCAAGATATGTCATTTAGAACTCACATTAAAGAAGTCTGTAGGATTTCCTTTTTTCACCTTAGGAATATTGCAAAAATTAGAACCATCCTGTCCAGGAATGATGCTGAAAAACTAGTCCATGCCTTTGTTACTTCAAGGCTGGATTACTGTAACTGTCTATTATCAGGTAGTCCACAGAATACAATTAAAAGTCTTCAGTTAGTTCAAAATGCTGCTGCTAGGATTCTGATGAATATTAAAAGAAGAGATCACATTTCCCCTGTTTTAGCTTCTCTTCACTGGCTCCCAGTAAAATCTAGAATAGAATTCAAGATCCTCCTTCTGACATATAAAGCCCTTAATAATCTAGCTCCATCATACATAAGAGACCTGATTGTTCCATATGTTCCTAACAGAGACCTTCGCTCTCAGACTGCAGGTTTACTGGTAGTTCCTAGGATTTCTAAAAGTAGAATGGGTGGCAGATCTTTCAGCTATCAGGCTCCCCTCCTATGGAACCGGCTCCCAGGGTTGGTTCGTGAAGCAGACAATTTGTCTATCTTTAAAACTAGGCTAAAAACTTTCCTCTTTGACAAAGCTTACAGTTAGAGATATGTTTATAGGTAGTTAGAGTCAGGTCAGACAGGTAGATAGGAAGAGACAGGTTAATGTTAGTAGTCAGGCAGAGTGTCAAAAGTTAGGAAGAGATAGGAAGAGGTAGAGTAGCTAGGTAGAGATAGATTAATGTAAGCCAGGTAAAGATCCGGAGCCGGTCGCGGCTTACCGCCGCGGAAGAAATGTGCCCCACAGGGGCCAGCCAGCGCCGGAGAGAGGTCCCTCAAGGGGATCCTCCCGCACAGTGCGGCCGCCCATTACCTGCCGGGTTGAATCCCCTGGGCAGACTGTGCGGACCCCACCCGTTTATCTCTTAAACGTTTCTCGCCCTCTTCAACTCTGTCCTCTCAGTTCTGTCTATTTTTCCTTAAGATAGTTGTCGACTATCGGTCTCGTGCCGGTATTTAGCCTTAGATGGAGTTTACCACCCACTTTGGGCTGCATTCTCAAACAACCCGACTCCGAGAAGACCCCGGCATGACGGGGGCCGTTACCGGCCCTACACCGTCCACGGGTCAGGAGGACTAAGACAGAGTGTTGGTAGCCAGGTCTCCTAGTAGCTAGGAGACAGGTTAATGTTAGTAGCTATGCTGCTTTAGGCTAGGCTGTTGGAGGACATTATTAGGGTCTGTTCCTACTTTCTCTCCTACTTCTCCCCAACTGCATGATGTGCTGTCAATTCAAGCACTAACCTGTTTTCTATTATAGTAGGTGCTCCGGATTAGCCCTGCTTGACGACCCTGACTAAGATGGCATTGCAGTGACGGAAAATTCTCCACGTCCTGCAACAAACTTGTGCATCGGTTCTGTTGCTCTTTCTGTGTCTCTGTTGTGTATTCTCCAAGCCACAGACGGTCGCGGCAGATAACCGCTTGTGCTGAGCCTGGTTCTGCCGGAGGTTTCTTCCTGTTAAAAGGGAGTTTTTCCTTCCCACTGTCGCTGCATGCTTGCTCAGTATGAGGGATTGCTGAGAATTCCACGACGCAATCTTCTGTGGTTCTGTAATTTCTACACTAAACATTGTATTGTAATAACTCTTTTTGTAAAGTGCCTTGAGATGACATCTGTTGTGAAATGGCGCTATATAAATAAACTGAATTGAATTCCAGCCTCTGGTGTTGGTATGCATGAAGTAAGGCAGCTCCATGATCATTTCTCAGCTCCATGATAGTTTCTCAGCACCATGATAGTTTCTCAGCACCATGATAGGTTCTCAGCACCATGATTGTTTACCAGCGTTATGATCGTTTCTCAGCGCCATGGAAGTTTCTCAGCGCCGTGATCGTTTCTCAGCATTATGCTCGTTTCTCATTATTACGGTGTGTCCAGACCAAACGCGATAGGAGCGACTAGAGCTTCAAATTTACGTGTAAAATCAATGGAGGAGCGCGATGAAGCGCGACTTGGGGTCCCGCCACTCTTCAAAAGCAGATCTGCGTCGCGAAAAAGCTTTTCTGCCGGATACGCGTGAACAATCCGCGCTACAGATGCGATGGAAAATTCACGCTGCATTTTATGTGGTGAATTTTGTACATTCGCGCTCATGGCGTCTATCGCTCGAGTTGGAAAAATCTGAACTCCAGCGTCAAATCGCGCCGGAACAACCAATCAGGGACAGAGTTTCGGTGATTCTGTGACTGTCATGGAGTCACAGCCTCAGCAGGACATGGAGGAAATACTGATAAACACGTGGCTAATCACCCCGAGCTACATGTCACAAGCAGTTTTCTATACAGAGACAGAAATAAAAAAAAAAAACTATTTAGACAGGAATGCTCTTAAGAGGTTTGTGGGTGGCTCTTAAAAGAGCCGTTGTTGCTATAAAGGCACCTCTCGAACTAGAAGTGAGCCTTGAAACATTCTCCTCACCTGGTTTCCTGGTTGCCGATCCCGCACCACGTCCCACGCTGCTTAAATATTATAAAGTTTTACGAGCCGCGGACAGATGGACAGCTGCTCAGAAATGTAGTTGGTGTTTCGGCGGGTGAAGCTTTGACCTTCACGGCACAAACTGGGCGAGCAGGTCACGTTTTCCGGGCGGCGAGGAGCCGGTGTTCATGAGAGGCTCTCTGCCGTTTATGGATCCCTCCGCCGTAGCTACAGTGTATCCGTAGCTCACCAACCCCCAGTGCAGCGGTCCCAGCTCTACCGGAGGCCAGGCCGAACACGTAATCCACTCTGTCCTCCGTCAGCTCAGTTAATAATCCACCGCCAGCTGCTCTGTAGCCCCAGCTCCGCTGAATCCCGGGCCGAACAAGCTGTCCTCCGCCAGCTCGGTCCTCCACCGCCAGCTGCACTGTAGCCCCAGCTCCGCTGAAGCCTGGGCCGAACACGCTGTCCTCCATTAGCTCGGTCCTCCACCCCAGATGCACTCTGGCCCAAGCTCCGCTGAAGGCCAGGTCAAGGGTGAAAATACCATATTTGAAGCGCGACCAGTTCGCGTTGTACACGCTTCAAGGTGCGAATGTGCACGCGAACAGTTAGACGTGTGTCGCACTTCGTATTCGCTCCTATCGCGTTCAGTGTGGACACAGCATTATGTTTGTTTCTCAGCATTATGTTCGTTTCTCAGTGCCATGATGGTTTCTCAGCATTATGATCGTTTCTCAGCGCCAGAGAAAAAAAATGTCTTCCATTACTGTCCTCTGCTTCATGTTGTCTTTGTGATTTGTTCTTAGCTAGTTTAGAAATAAAGCTTTAAACAAATTGCCATTTTCTGCTCATACTGCATGTGTTTCTTCATGTTTTCAATATTTCCATCTCATTTTCTTTGTCATCTCTGCTGTATATCCATTTCATTCCGTCATCCTCAGCACTTTATCCTTGCTCCAGTCACCAAATCTACCACCTGAAGCACCTAAAGTACTCAGCCTCTCCCCCCTTGCTATCACATTCCTCTTCCTCGTCCTGCTCCTCCACTTCCTGCTGGTATTTTTCAAGCCTTTGGCCCAGTGGTGACGAGTGCAGCCAGTACATCCTATGGTCGCTGATGACTGCCTACCTGCTCCTTTCCATCGCGTCTGTCTTCCTGGTCTTTTTCTCTGACCACCTTACTGCATGCCACTGCGATCACCAGTACACCCCCACGACAGGCACAGGCCCCCAGCACAGAGCACCCCAGGCCGACCAAGGCCCCACCAACTCCCACTGTAAGTGTCATGCTAACATAGCTGAGAGGAAGCTGCTGACTGATGACTCATTTTGCTTAGAAATATTGATAGTAAGCAATTTAATATTGTTACTGATCAAACATTAAACTTTGTAGAATGTAATGGACTGTTGTCACTTTCTGAGTCACTTTTCAATAAAAAAGTCAGAGTTCAGGTTTCAGGTAAGGTGTCGGTACTCCGTCTATGGCATCAAGTCATGGTGATGACCAAGAAACCTCAATTATATCAGAGGTCTTGTAAAACTTGGAAACTGCTAAGGTTATTTTCCGGGTGTGACTGATGAGAGAGGAGTATGTAGACTAATAGTTATTATGGTTTATGCAGATACAAAACATTATCCATGCGTGGGTCAGGGTAATTCTGTTTTTGGCTTCTCTAAATCCTCCACCTTTCTTCCAGCTGCAGGTCTTTCAGGGTTTCTTTGCTAGCGATGTAAATCTACTCTAAATCTTTTTGTTAGCTGTACTTTGGAAAAGATCTCTAGCTCAGTCTGATTAGAGGGAGGATGTTTCCAAGCCTTTTCTTTCAGAGAAACCTCAACAAACCTCAGAGGCCAGAAATAGAACAACATTTGAACATTTGTCCAATAAGGGCTTAAGAAAGAAGCCAGTCCCTGGGTAGGCAGGTACTTTCATTGAACGGATCAAGTTATCCAGTGGGACAACTTTTACAGATATTTCTTCTGAAGGAAACGAATGCACTGGGTTTAACGTAACAGTGTTGGAGTAAAGGGCTGTGAATGCAAATTCATACAGATTTAAATTTGTAAACAGAAAATATTTCCTTTTTTTTTTTCTACTTCATAACATTGAAGTGAAACAGTTGTGAAACTGCAGTTCAGTTCGATTCAAGGCTCACTAAGGTGTATACATGCATATCAAGTCTGATTTCAGTCGGACTAAAGCCTAGTTTGTTTCTCCGACTGCATATTTGCAATCAGACGCAGACGTATTGACGGAGACGTTTTCTGTTGATAGTACTCCGCTTTTCCACTCCATTCTCTGTTGTTTTTTCAGCGTTGCTCAACCAGGACAGCAGGGGGCGCTAAGTTTTCATGGCATCTCTGCCTACTGCCTACACAGCGCCGTTTCTGGGGGGGTTTTCTAGGCTTGTGAACGTATTTCTTCCTCAAGGAGCAATGAACGACAAAGTAGGTTTTGATTAAGCTGTAAAGCTTTTTACTAGAAGTGCAGCTCATAGAATCCTCTAGAAACGCATGGAAACTAACACAGCAGCATTTTTTTGTTGTTTTCCTACACCTTGTGTTCAAAATCGCCAAAGGAACGGATTAGATACATTATCCTTTCAATATAAAGCATATAGTGGCCAAACGCTGCATTAACTACTGATTACAGCGACTATAGAGCACCGTTCTGGTGAAGCGATCTCTGGTTGTTACTGAAAGTTACCAATCAGATGAAGACGCTATCCGTCGAGTGAGACGGATAGTTAAAATTTGGGCGTCTTCTCCATACGTCCTTGCGTAGGTGATGGAGAGCCCTTGCGTTGACTGATGATGGCGATGCGTCAATCCGTCTCTGTCAAAACGCAGAAGCATAAACTAGGCTTTAGGGAATAATTTTACTTTCTCTTGCTGAATGTAAATGTACTGACTATTTTGTAAGTCTCAAGTAAGTCTCAAGTTGTTATCCTTAAGTCTCCTGTCAAGACAGTAAAGTCTCAAGTCACGTCCCCAGTCTGAAATTTAGAATTGCATGTGGAGTCATTTTTTAAATACGTAATTTTATGATTAATGTAAATCATAAACCCTGTATTCTTTTTAAAAACTATTTCCCCACTGCCTTGAGAAGATTGTGTTGCAGGTGCAGCTCTGTGTTCTCAACTAGCAAACCAGTACTAGGCAGCCACTGGACAGGCCTGTCAGACCTGCTGTAATGTTCAGCAAAAGAGTCACAATATGGGAAGCATATATGGATAGTAATAATTTATTCAGGCTGCTGATGGCAACTGGACTGAACTTGTGTAGTGATTTTTTTCAGTCATACTTTTCACTGGAGCCACACTCACCTATTCACTCTCTCGAACACACACACACACACTCACACACACATTTATACACAGAAACACTCACATGTGCAATGATTAGATCACTCCTGGGAGCAGTTTACCTTGTGTTGGTGTTGCTTTTGGCCGGGGATGTCGAAGTGAACCCTGGCCCAATACCCTCGTTGCCTCCTGGCCCTACACCTCTGCTGCTACCTATTTCAACATCACTGCAGCTACCTGGGCCGCTGCTTCTGCTGTTATCTGGACCTACACCACAGCAGCCACCTTGGCTAACACCTCTGCAGCTACCTCAGCCAACACCCCTGCAGCTATTTGGGTCAACACCTCTGCAGCTCCGTGGGCCAACACCATTGCATCTACCTGGGCTAACACCCCAGTAGCTAACTGGACCAACACCAATACCTCACCCTGTTTGTTTTTACAATCACAGGTAGACAATTTGAATGTAACTTGGTCTATGACTGTAAAAGGAACCTTGTCATTTACCGCTAAAGTCATTGAATCCTGCTATTATAAAGAAAAATAAAATGCTTTTTTTCAAACTCTCAATAATGCAAAAATAATCTGGGATCCACAATCCACACCTAAAGGAATTTTACAGGGTCATATTAATATCCGTAGCATTAACAAGTCAGAACAAATAGACCATTTGTCAAGTAAATCTAATACTGATATATCTGAAAGCTGGTTGACTCCTACATCAACAGCAGCTCTGAATATACCAGCATACAATATATTTAGAAGAGATGGGCTGATCGGAAGAGGAGGTGGTGTGTTGATCCATGTTAGAAATAAGTAAAAATGTGAATTAATCAGTTGGCCAGAAGAAGTAAACATTGAGTGCATTGGCTAAATTGTTACTCTGTCTTCGACAATGTACGTATGTATCGCCATCCATCTGCGAAGGATACATTTTATGGTCAACTTGAGATAATTTTAAAACACTAATTTTCAAAGGGAAATAATTATTTTTTGTGATAGAGAAAGCAACTAGTTGATAAGTACAATTTAACGCAGATAATAAATGGACCAACAAGAATAACAAATATGACAAAGACAACAATTGATCTTATTTTTACTAACAAACCTGGTAGAATCATAAAGACCTTTAATCTTCTTTCTGGTCTTTCGGACCATAATTTTATCTTTCGCTCGCGTAAAATTAGGAGACACTATTCAACAATTAAAAGCAGTGTGTGTCCTTTTATACCTAAACACGTACTTAAACATTTAAGAAATGACCTTGAACAACTCAACTGGTCCGATGTATTAGAAAATAACACTGAGGTTTGTTCTAACAATTTTATTAAAGCAGTCACTGAAACTCTAACCAAGTTTACAGTAAAAGGCAACCTCAGAAAACCTAGACACAATGTTCCCTGGTTTAACATCGACTCTAGAACATTGATGAAAGACAGAGATGGAGCACTTAAAAAGTTTCTGAAAATGGGAACCATAAGTTATCGCCAAATTTTTACATCACTTTGAAATAAAACAATAAAACATATTCGTAAAACAAAAGCCTGCTTTTACTTGAACATTATAAAAGGTGCAAACGGAAATGGGAAATTGATATGGGAAAATCTAAATAAGCTACTAGGGCGTAACAAAGTTGATTGTCTCAGGAACCCACAGCTTCAAGTAAATGGTACACTTACTGATGTAGATAAAATTGTTAACATATTTAATAAGTTTTTTATTAGATCAATTGAAGACCTGACAATGAATTTAAAGCCAAAAATATTTATTTTATTCCTTTTGATGTTAGTAAACCAGTGTTTAGTATAAACAAAAAATAAAGAAATCTCTGTCCCTGAGTTTATAAAAACTATAACATCGCTTAAATGCTCAAAAGCCAGAGATACTTTTGGCCTAACAAGCCACTTTTTTAACCTTCACAAAGAGGCACTTGCGACTCCAATTGCACATGTGATGAATCAATCCATCAAACATGGAATAGTTCCCGCATCGTGGAAATTAGCCAGAGTCACCCCAGTTTTTAAGTTGGGAGACTAAACGAACCCAGAGAATTATAGGCTAATAAGTATTTTACCAATCATCTCAAAACTTACTGAAAAATGGGTTGCAGCACAGCTAACAGAACACTTAAATAATAGTTATATCTCTCTCCATCTGATGCAGCTTGGATTTAGGAAATATCACTCCACAGAAACTGCCACTTACTATTTTCTTGAAAATCTAAAGCAGCTTTAAGACCAGGGTGACTTTGTGGGTGCTGTGTTTCTTGACCTGAAATGGGCTTTTGATACCATCAATCATGATGTGCTTCTCGCCAAATTATCATATTTTAATTTCTCTAATAGGGCCATCTGCTGGATAAAATAATATCTTCTTGAAATTGAATTCAAATTGAATCCTTCCAATCCACCCTTCTCCTTTGTTCATCTGGAGTCCCACAAGGCTCTATATTCTATTCAGTTTACATATAAATGACCTACCTAATGTATGCAATACTGTAAAAATCCAGTTGTATGCTGATACAGTTTTGTATGCCCATGCAAAAACTAAAAGTGAAGCTGCTGTGGTACTTTCTGGGGCTATGGTGCCAGTGTCCCACTGGGTCCATGAATCCTGTCTATATCTCCACAAGATTGTTGTTTTTTTTTCGGTAGTCAGCAGAGGGTGAGCAACTATCTGTCTTGGTCAATGGTGAGAGACTAGAAGTGGTTAAACAATTGAAATACATTTGAGTGGTTTTTGACTCCAACCTAAATTTCAAGCAACATGCTAAAAAGAATTTCTCACATAATCAAATTTAGTTTGACAAACATTAAATATATACGGCCCTTTTTGACAACAGAATCAGCCAAGACATATATGGATGCTATGATATTCAGTCATATAAGCTACTGTTACACCATATGGTCTCACATATCTGATGCAGTCCTGAAACCACTAAAATCTCTAAGAGAACTTTGAAAACATTACACAAGAAGCCCATACAATATCATTAATGTAATATTTTAAGTAAGTATAATATCCTGGACGGTTTTGACGGTTATCAAATACTTATGGATGTTTGCCTCATTTATAAAGCTTTAAATAGTCTCGCTCCTCCTCCACTTGCAGATTTCATAAGCAGAAAAACTGGTCGAGTAAATACCAGGGCATCGTCCAGAGGTGACTGTAATATTTAGTGGCGCAGAACTAAGTTTGGGCCGATGATGTCCTCCATTAGAGGATCACAGTCTTGGAACACACTGCCAGCCCAGGTCAGGAGCTGTGGCACTTACTGTGCTTTCAAAAGCGCCCTGAAAGCCTGGTCAAAAACTAATCAGAGATGGAAACACAAGAAGACCAGCCGTTCTTATACGTATTTTATTTCCTCATTCTGAGGATGAATGTATGTTGATCTTGATGTCTGTATATACCTTGTTTACTAACCTTTTGTATATGGTTAAACTCATTGTTTGTTGATCTAACCTGCGTTAGGACAGCGGATGAAAATTAGCTTCCGTGCTAACTCTGGCATATTTACATTGATGCTTTTTTGCTGACATGTTGATTAATATGTATTGTCCTAATTCAAATAAAACAATTAAATAAAAAATAAATAAACATTGTTGGGCAGCTTGGGGTTCAGTGCCTTGCCCAGGGGAACATTGACATTGGACAGGTAGAAGCTAGAATCGAATCTATGACCTTCTGATTAGAAGCCAACTACTGCGCCTAGCGAGCCACAGTCACCCCTAAGTTATAATCACTTCTGCTGGGTTTATGTAATAACTCTTTCTGTCTGCACCCTGATTGGCCACAGCACTCCACCTGCACACACATACACACACAACATTAGGATTTGAAGGCTGCAGGTTTGCTTTCAGTACACATAGATGTTTTATTACATATTCAGCTTTGAATTTGAAAGACTTTTAAATGTTGTTTCTTAAATTTAGACAGAGCAACACTCCACGGATTTAAATTACTGTGAAAATATTGTACGACTACTGTTAACTGTGGTAGGATAAATTCTGGGTTAAAACATGTGCTATATACACAGTCATGATACTTGTAAGAACATATTTAAATCATTTTTGCTTTTAATTATCAGCAATATTAAATGGTTTAAAGACTTATGTTTATTAATTTTGTTAATTTTATTATTTAAGAATGAATAGAAAAACTAAAAGGCGCCCCTTGCTCAGCAGGCAGTTTGAAAGCATGCTTTTAATTATTGTCTCATTAAATACCCAACAGAACCTGACTGTCCTCTATGGTAGATATGGTCTTTCTGACTCTGGCCTCTAGGTCAGCTGCTAAATGGAGCCAAAACCTATTCAAAAATGTATGGAAGGTACTAATGAAGTCTAGAATCGTTTTACTGTAATTGTGCATGCAGTGAAACACATGAGCATTATCTCAGATCCTTTCCAGCTAAAAGAAACTCAGAATGTATTTTGTCCTTTGGCAGCGCTGCATCATATCCTTGCACCTCGCGTTGGGCAGTATAGGCAGAATAACGTCAGTTTTCAACATATTCTCTAAATTAAACAGGAAACGGATCTGTGAGAATTTATTTTAAACTGATCATTTTTTCTCCTTCTCAAAGTAAAAGCTGATGTCCAAATAAACCTACTGAAGTTTGAGGTCAACCATGGAAAGGTCCTGTGTGGTGCCTAATTCTTCACTAAGGAAAAGCTCTTCTCCAAACTGCTGACAAAATGTCTTCAACCGTTTGAAAGTTCAAGGTTTTGAGTTTTATAATGATGCTTTTTTTGGGTGAATGTGCATCTCTGAACTTATCTATAGTGTCTTTGTTTGCAAAGTAAAGTCCATCCAGAAACTGACATCGTTCTATCGGTAAAATCAGCCAATCAGAGCAGAGTGGTGGTGGTGGACTTTAGCTGGTACGTGCTGTGCTTTTCTTACCTCTGTGTCGGCTGACAGTGAAGCAGCTTATTTGAAACCTTTCAGCAGAAGCATGCTTCAGCAATCAGTAGGTAGTTTTCTACTCTTAGTGTCCTTTCTGGGACATGGGGCCAGCCAACAGACCGTCAATGTCCAGTTAGCTGGAAATGGCACTGAAGCTGTTCAAGGTAACAATGGGTTTAGTGTGAATGATGTGTCCAAACTCTACAGCAGCACTTACTGTTTGCATTCATTGTCTCCTAGCTTACCTAATTATCATGAAAGGTAATATTGATGTATTGAGTTCTGTCTCCTTCATCTCCAACCAGCCTGTTCTTCATTCTTCTTCATCTGACAGTATAATCTGTGCCTAGACTGAGCTTCACTCCCTGATCATGGTCATGCTGTGATGGTGGATCAGTGCTCTCATAAAGCTCACATCCCAACACAACTTACCTATCTTCAGTTTACTAAACAGGTTAGAACTTTCTTGAATCTGTGTCTCTTAGCCCGGAAGCAGGAGATCATTAAAGTGACAGAGCAGCTGATTGAGGCCATCAACAATGGAGACTTTGAGGCCTACACGTGAGTTTGGCCAGCTTCATCTGTCTACATGTGTTACGGTAGCTTCATACAACTCATACTACTGCCTGCTGCTCTGTTTTCAGGAAGATTTGTGATCCTGGCCTGACATCATTTGAGCCTGAAGCTTTGGGAAACCTGGTCGAAGGAACAGACTTCCACCGCTTCTACTTTGAAAATGGTAATGATTCACTGGAAATGTTGTGATGAAGGTTCATTGCTTCTTGTTGCAGTGACACCAAGCCCATTAAAACACACAACTTATTTAGTAGTACTTCACAGTTCACATTCTACTTTCTGAAAGATTTCTTTTATTGAGGTCCAGAAGTAGTTCTGAGTAAAACAGTCCTCCTGTGTTCTTAAACTACAGGGACCACAATTGTTCATGAAGAGCTAAAATCTGTAAATACTCTCGTTCTATAAACACTAATTACTAGGGGTGTAACGATTGTATCGATGTATCTATGCATCACCCCTGCGATCAAATCGTATCATTTAAAAAAACATATACATCGCTTTGTATCGAACGTCCTCATATCGATACGCATTGTATCGGTCCAAAAGCGTATTGTTACACCCCTAATACTAAAAGAACTAGCTTGTTCTAATGTTGCACTTTTTATGTTTATGCTACAATAACAATGGAGAACTAGCTTGTTCTAATATTGCACTTTGATGGTGGTTACATTTATTGACCTTTTGGAATGCATAAATCAGCAAAGCAAATAAAATTCCTTGAAAAGGTATTCGTTTGTGTTTGTGGAGTAGCTTTCAATTAGTATCGGTAATAGGTATAGGTAAGTAAGTGCTTTGTCATCTTACAACCGTACAACAAAACTGTGTCACTATCGAATCAATGTATCGTATCGAAATCTACGGTATCATATCAAATCGCATAGTTTAAAAAAATGTATATATCGCGTTGTATGGAATCGTTTGGCCAAATATCGATATGCATCGTATCGGTCCAAAAATGTATCGTTACACCCCTACTAATTACTACCTGTTCTGAAAGTTCCAAAACCAAATACACCTGAATATGCAGTAATGACCACAGTGGAAACTCTCTCAGCACTACCAATCTTACTTATGTCAGCTCATCAATGCCAAAAAAGACAAATGGGACCGCTGGATTGGCTGCTTTGTAAATGTCACCCAATAGCATGTCCAATAGCATTATGCACAGATGTTTCAGCTTCTCAAGCTGCATGCTCTTTAAAAATACATTTTCTATAAAGAATATGAAGTTATGTTCCACATGTAAATCCCTTAATAGGTGAATCCACGTATTGCAGAGTATGTCTATATGCAGTAGGAAAAATTTTACTTTTGCAACGTGTGCATTACTTAGTCTCACTTGAGTTGAGCCGAACTGGAGTATGAGAAATCAGACTAAAGTACCCAGAAAATGTAATTGGAAATTTGTATTTATCTGCATGTAAACAACAGTCCAGAGTAGTTGAGCTTTTGGCAGTCTGGCGACTCCCCCTTCAGGAAGTAATGAGACTGTGAAAGCTGAACAGTAACGACTGTAAAATAATCAAACAGTACTTACTAAGCATACTCTACTGCAGCGTTGTTGACCATTTATTTGTTCATTGTGTATATCGTACTTTGTTTCCGTCTGTTTTACTCACTTTAACATTTGTTAACTATATGTGTGACTCTAGTCCAATGGGAGAGTGTCGACATGAAAGTGCACATGTCGCCACCTAGCGTCTTGGAGGGCCCATGTCGCCACCTAGCGTCGTGGAGGACCCTTGTAGTCACCTAGCGTCTTGGAGGGCCCATGTCGCCACCTAGCGTCGTGGAGGACCCATGTAGTCACCTAGCGTCTTGGAGGGCCCATGTCGCCACCTAGCGTCGTGGAGGACACATGTAGTCACCTAGCGTCTTGGAGGGCCCATGTCGCCACCTAGCGTCGTGGAGGACCCATGTAGTCACCTAGTGTCGTGGAGGGCCCATGTCACCACCTAGCGTCGTGGAGGGCCCATGTCGCCACCTAGCGTCGTGGAGGGCCCATGTCGCCACCTAGCGTCGTGGAGGGCCCATGTCGCCACCAAGCGTCGTGGAGGGCCCATGTCGCCACCTAGCGTCGTGGAGGACCCATGTAGTCACCAAGCGTCTTGGAGGGCCCATGTCGCCACCTAGCGTCGTGGAGGACCCATGTAGTCACCTAGCGTCTTGGAGGGCCCATGTCGCCACCTAGCGTCGTGGAGGACCCATGTAGTCACCTAGTGTCGTGGAGGGCCCATGTCGCCACCTAGCGTTGTGGAGGACCCATGTAGTCACCTAGTGTCGTGGAGGGCCCATGTCACCACCTAGCGTCGTGGAGGGCCCATGTCGCCACCTAGCGTCGTGGAGGGCCCATGTCGCCACCTAGCGTCGTGGAGGACCCATGTCGCCACCTAGCGTCGTGGAGGGCCCATGTCGCCACCTAGCGTCGTGGAGGGCCCATGTCGCCACTTAGTGTCGTGGAGGGGAACACACTTCATTTGATAATTTGTTTTTCTGAGTGATATGTTAACATGTAGATGTGAAGAAACGGTTGGTTCCTTTAATTCAGACTGAAAAATAACTGCAGTCGTGGCCAAATGTTTTGAGAATAATATAAATTTTGGAAATTGGAAAAGTTGCTGCTTAAGTTTTTATAATGGCAATTTGCATATACTCCTGAATGTTATGAACAGTGATCAGATGAATTGCATAGTCCTTATTTGCTATCAAAACCCCACTGCATTTCATTACTGTTGTCAAGGGATTCTTGAGATTCTTAATAAATGAGAGAGATTCCTTTAAGCGTTCGGAGGTTTTAATATTATTTGAATTGATCGTACAGGAGGACAGCAACACATCACAGCAAATATGGAATACTGCACTATCTCGGCCTCACAACAACAAGCTTACATTATTACTAGCAATCTTGGTCTATCTATTCTATTCGATCGAGTACAACTCTCAAAATTAAAATGAGAGACTTTGTGGTGCCTTTCTCTTAGATTAGAAAGCTGAGAACTTTGTGTATCTTTAAGGATGCCCGGTGGAAGAATCATCTCCATGGTAACACTGGATATGGACTATCATTATCAAAAACTCTCTGTCTCTGTCATGGGTAAAAACGTCACTAAACAAGACTAGTCAATCAAACTGATCCTACAACATTAAGTAAACCAGGTCACAGTTAATTACGAAGTACAGAAAGTACATAACATTAAATTCTTCCCATCACACTGTCATTAAAGGACCTGCTGAGATCATTTCAGTAATCGTCTTAACTCAGGTGAGAATGTTCACGAGCGCAAGGCTGGAGATCATTATGTCAGGCTAATTGGGTTAGAATGGCAGACTTGACATGTTAAAAGGAGGGTGATGCTTGAAATCATTGTTTTTCCATTGTTAACCATGGTGACCTGCAAAGACGACCACGCTCCTCCGCAATCAGCTGTTGACATATCCCACTTGTGCGTACTCAGGTGCTTGTGCCCGTTCACAGTCATTTGCATACAGAAACGCCCTGACTTAACCATATTTGGTAACACCACATCATCTGTCACATGCATTGAGTCCTCACGTTCTTCCTTAAAATAATTTCCAAGAGGGCGAAAAAAGGAACTTCAGTGACACAGAGACCGAGGTGAAACATGGGTAGGGCAATAAAAAAGTATCCATGATTAACAAACCTAAAAAAATGTCAGTTAATAGAAATTCCTTTCACCACCGATACTTTCTGTTATCAGTGGTTTCTCTGCTTCATTCCAACCCGTATGCAGCCGTTATATTTCTGCTGCAGAGCAGACGTAATAAAATGTGGTGAATAATTTAATTTGCTAATATTAACTTTTGTGGAAATCGTTAACGTCTTTGAACATATTAAATAATTTAATAATGAACATTACTGTTTCATTCTGTCAGCATAGGGGGAACTAATAATAAAAGATAACTCCGCCTGGGACAAAGATAACGGGCTGTAAATGTGGACGGGATAGTGGAGATGTTCCTGTTGAAAATTAGGGAAAAAATGGTTCTGTATTAAACTAAATACAGTAAAACATCTCTCACACAGCTGGACAAGATCTAATACAGAGGGTGTTCAGATCATCATGTTTGACTCTTTTGTGGCTGTGCGTAATTGGAGACACTGATTGTGCTGGCATCAGTACGCAAGGAAAAAAGGACAATCTGCTTCACTGATAAGCAGGAACATTTAGTGTCACGGTGCAGTTTGCAAACCTTTTAATTAAAGGTGTGATAAAATCTCATTAAGCTGAAGCGCTTGGTGTAATAAATAAACAAATAAACGGGAGGGGGAGTCTGCGGCGAAGAGCGCAGATTGCAAGTGACAGGATCGCCATGCATGATCACCCGCAACATTAAACGACATATTTCTTGGCCAATTTCAAACATTTCCTGAAAGTTTATTGCTAATCCGTGCATAACTTCACAGGCAGGTGTGAGCGCATCTGCACGCAGTGAGGCGAAGCCTTTTGGAAAATGGCCTGGTGTCTAGAAGGATCAAACAGCCATGAATAAAGAATGGTACCAAAAACACCCTCCAACAGCAACTTCTTCCAACAATCCAACAACAGTTTGGTGAAGAACAAAGCATGTTCCAGCACCATGGAGCACCCTGCCATAACGTAAAAGTGATAACTAAGTGGCTCGGGGACCAAAACGTTGATATTTTGGGTCCTTGGCCTGGAAACTCCCCAGATCTTAATCCCATTGAGAACTAGTGGTCAATCCTCAAGAGGCAGGTGGAAAAACAAAAACCCACTAATGCCCAGTCGAATTGCAGAGGTCCTGAAAACGAAGGGCCAACACTGTAAATACTGAATCTTTGCATAAATGTCATGTAATTGTCGATAAAAGCCTTTGAAACAAAGATCTAAAAGCAGTTAACAGCAAACTTTGTGAAAACTAATATTTGTGTCATTCTCAAAACTTTTGGCTACAACTGTCCAGCTGTTGATGAAAGAGTCTCACAATGCCTGAGCACTGATGAGTTAAAGATAGATGTTAAAGCTCCTGTTTTTAAACCTCACAGGTTCTTTCAGGTTTCCCGGCTTGATTACATGCTGCTTTTATTTTTGGTAGCTCTGTCTAAGGGGAAACTGCCCATCCATACCATCCTGCTCAACCCCCACGTCCACCTGATTGGGGATGAGGCAGCCTGCATCGCCTACATCCGCCTCACACAGTACATTGACAACAGTGGCTTGCCGCGCACCATGCAGTCAGAGGAGACCCGCATCTGGCATCGCCGGGATGGCAAGTGGCAGAACATCCACTTCCATCGCTCTGGCTCTCTTACCGTTCCCACGAAGTACGATCAACATCAAAGCATTACATGGTGACTAATCATATAAAATGTTGTTTTTATCTAACAGTCATGTGACCTGTGTTGCAGCTGAGATGACCTTCTTGGACCACAAATGGCCTCCTGCAGTCAGCTGACCAGACCACCCCCCCCCCCCTCCTGCCACACACACCCCCACCACCACCATGAGGTCATTACCTCCTGCAGCCAATACCTTCCATCCATTCACTATAGCTGCGCCCTCAGTGTGTTGTTTACATATTGTGGCTGCTGTTGGATTGTTGATGATATTGAAAAGCCAACAGAATTTTGGTGAGGGATCTATCATTTAGTTGTGAGAATGTGTGCTGTTTCTATCAGTAGCTTGTTTATTAGCTGAGCTTTGGTTTGACTTCTTTTAGATCTGTATTTTTTAGTAGGAGTGCTTTCAGAGATGGTAACTGGTCATTTTTATGGGCCACTATAGGACTTTTTTTTGTTGAGCATTCCATGTATTCATACATTGTTATGGAACACCGAGGCACAATGACCAATATGTCACACACTGTATCTGCTTTTTACTCCTGTATCCTTTTAGCACTGCCATCTATTTAAGCTCAGGCCGATGCTTGCTTTGTTTTGATGATGATGAAGTTTCAGTAATTAATGCTTATTTTTCTTTCATACATTCCTCATTTGAAAATCTTTTCACCTCTCTCTGGTTTGCTGTTCCCAGCAACTGTGTTTACTTGGTCATTTTAACTGCTCGTCCAGAGTCGGGTAAGACCTGATTCCTTGTCTGCTTTGACTGCCTCTGCCTCTGACCAGTAGGGGGAGCCTCCTCCGTGAAATTGTAAACTGACATGGGCTTTCTAAGATTCTTGGAATCACATTTTCATAAAATGAGAAGCCGTTGATGTAAATTTTCTGTTTTGATTTGTTAGATTTTTTATTGTGATACTGAGGCTTGTTCCTCTTTATGACACCCTCTTAGACTCTTAAGCTCAGGTTTATCAAATCCCTCCTTTAGTCTAAATTCCTGCTGTTAGCCAGCATTCCCAAGCACCTGATCTGCAGTTTATACTGTTCACCTGTCCAAAGTACAAGTTCTCCTCACCTTTTGGTCAAAGTCTTCACTCATCATTTAGCTGTTAATTTAATGTGGAAAGAGCAGCATCACCAGTGCTCTCATTTCATTCTAATCACTTAGGTGGCCCTATTGGATTAAAAGGAAAATAACAGGCTCAGAAGGACCTTTGATTATTTCCTTCATCTTTAGGATATTTGTTTTTTATCCATACGACTTCACTGAGTTATTTGGTGTAATCACTTTGCACTCTTTGTTTTTATCTTTCCACTATATATTGATGGTACATAGATGTTTAACATGATGGGACAAGCCTGATACAAAATAAAAGAAATATCAAATAAAATTTCAGCTTGGCCAAATGACTTTTTTTACTGAACAGTTTCAATGTTTGTGGTAAAATATGTTTGGTATCTCATATATTCAATTCAGTTTTATTTATATAGCGCCAATTCACAAAAAATATCATCTCAAGGCACTTTACAACAAAATTAATATCAATCTCTCATACTGAGCAAGCATGTATGACAGTGGAGAGGAAGAACTCCCCTTTACCAGGAAGAAACTTCCAGCAGAACCAGAACCTGGCTCAGTAAGTACAAGTTCCAAAGTACAAGTGCACCTCACCTTTTGGTCAAAGTCTTCACTCATCATTTAGCTGTTAATTTAATGTGGAAAGAGCAGCATCACCAGTGCTCTCATTTCATTCTAATCACTTAGGTGGCCCTATTGGATTAAAAGGAAAATAACAGGCTCAGAAGGACCTTTGATTATTTCCTTCATCTTTAGGATATTTGTTGTTTATTCATACGACTTCACTGAGTTATTTGGTGTAATCACTTTGCACTCTTTGTTTTTATCTTTCCACTATATATTGATGGTACATACACTACCGTTCAAAAGTTTGGGGTCACCCAAACAATTTTGTGTTTTCCATGAAAAGTCACACTTATTCACCACCATACGTTGTGAATGAATAAAAAAATAGAGTCAAGACATTGACAAGGTTAGAAATAATGATTTTTATTTGAAATAAGATTGTTTTTACATCAAACTTTGCTTTCATCAAAGAATCCTCCATTTCCAGCAATTACAGCATTGCAGACCTTTGGCATTCTAGCTGTTAATTTGTTGAGGTAATCTGGAGAAATTGCACCCCACGCTTCTAGAAGCAGCTCCCACAATTTGGATTGGTTGGATGGGCACTTCTTGCGTACCATACGGTCAAGCTGCTCCCACAACAGCTCAACGGGGTTCAAATCTGGTGACTGCGCTGGCCACTCCATTACCGATAGAATACCAGCTGCCTGCTTCTTCTCTAAATAGTTCTTGCACAATTTCGAGGTGTGTTTTGGGTCATTGTCCTGTTGTAGGATGAAATTGGCTCCAATCAAGCGCTGTCCACTGGGTATGGCATGGCGTTGCAAAATGGAGTGATAGCCTTCCTTATTCAGAATCCCTTTTACCCTGTACAAATCTCCCACCTTACCAGCACCAAAGCAACCCCAGACCATCACATTACCTCCACCATGCTTAACAGATGGTGTCAGGCATTCTTCCGCATCTTTTCAGTTGTTCTGCGTCTCACAAACGTTCTTCTTTGTGATCCAAACACCTCAAATTGGATTCATTTATCTTTTTCTTTTATTGGCCAGTCTCAGATATGGCTTTTTCTTTGCCACTCTGCCCTGAAGCCCAGAATCCCGCAGCCGCCTCTTCACTGTAGATGTTGACACTGGTGTTTTGCGGGTACTATTTAATGAAGATGCCAGTTGGGGACCTGTGAGGCGTCTGTTTCTCAAACTAGAGACTCTAATGTACTTATCTTCTTGCTCAGTTGTGCAACGCGGCCTCCCACTTCTTTTTCTACTCTGGTTAGAGCCTGTTTGTGCTGTCCTCTGAAGGGAGTAGTACACACCGTTGTAGGAAATCTTCAATTTCTTAGCAATTTCTCGCATGGAATAGCCTTCATTTCTAAGAACAAGAATAGACTGTCGAGTTTCAGATGAAAGTTCTCTTTTTCTGGCCATTTTGAGCGTTTAATTGACCCCACAAATGTGATGCTCCAGAAACTCAATCTGCTCAAAGGAAGGTCAGTTTTGTAGCTTCTGTACCGAGCTAAACTGTTTTCAGATGTGTGAACATGATTGCACAAGGGTTTTCTAATCATCAATTAGCCTTCTGAGCCAATGAGCAAACACATTGTACCATTAGAACACTGGAGTGATAGTTGCTGGAAATGGGCCTCTATACACCTATGTAGATATTGCACCAAAAACCAGACATTTGCAGCTAGAATAGTCATTTACCACATTAGCAATGTATAGCGTGTGTTTCTTTAAAGTTAAGACTAGTTTAAAGTTATCTTCATTGAAAAGTACAGTGCTTTTCCTTCAAAAATAAGGACATTTCAATGTGACCCCAAACTTTTGAACGGTAGTGTAGATGTTTAACATGATGGGACAAGCCTGATATAAAATAAAGGAAATATCAAATAAAATTTCAGCTTGGCCAAATGACCTTTTTTACTGAACAGTTTCAATGTTTGTAGTAAAATATGTTTGGTATCTCATATATTCAATTCAGTTTTATTTATATAGCGCCAATTCACAAAAAATGTCATCTCAAGGCACTTTACAACAAAATATCAATCTCTCATACTGAGCAAGCATGTATGACAGTGGAGAGGAAGAACTCCCCTTTAACAGGAAGAAACCTCCAGCAGAACCAGAACCAGAACCTGGCTCAGTACAAGCGGTCATCTGCCACGACCGTCTGGGGGTCTGAGAAGACAGAGAAGAGACCGCATGGAGGATGCTCAGTGACTTTGAGCATCATCTGTACCGATGTTCCCCATCCAGCAGGGGGCATTGTAGTTGAGCAGGGTACCAGACCATGTGGAACTTCTATGGGGAGAAAAATACTGAAAGAAAACTCGGTTAAGTATTGCAATAACATCAGAGAAAATATATATGTAGCGTAGAAGAAGAGAAAAGTAGAAGAGAGAAGAAAAGTAGTCAGTCTGTCCTCCAACAGTCTAAACCTATAGCAGCATAACTACAAAAATAGATCAGGATAACCTTAGCCATTCTAACTATAAGCTTTATCAAAAAGGAGGGATTTAACTCTTTAAGCGCCGTGCTCGCAAAATTGCAACAAGCAACATCCCTGAATTTAACAAGCCACAGCTGCAAATATCATCCCTCATTTAGTTAGTGTGTTACACCAAGAGAGAGCAGACATCTATAACTTTTATCTGAGCAAAATTTGGGGGGGTGTTACCAAGGAGAGTTTTGGAGTATTTAAAGGTTGAAATCACCCGCAAGTGGAGTCGTCGTAGTAGCAGTCATGGTGTAGAGAGTGAATTATAGAGAGAAAACGTACCATGGGACGAGGTCTTTCCACCACTGACGAAGCACTTCAAGTAATCGCCGACTCAGATTCTGATGAAGAATATTCGCTTTCTGATGAATATATTCAGTTATCCAGCAATACATAGTGTTTAAGTGCATGGCGACAGCTAGTCCGTTCACCAAGGTAATCCACAGGACACAGGTATGAGCCATACGCACCGCTTCAGCTTGTCCAGGGGGGGAGAATGCGACGGGGAGCTGGTAGTAGCGGGTATCAAAACACAGCAGCTACTTTTGATAGTCATGATGGTACACAAGCAGCACATATAGTGTCCAATGCCCTACTTGACCAGAGAAAGGGAGGGGGAGGGGGTAGCAGAGCGGGTCAAAAACACCACTGCTTCTTCAGTGGGCAGCAACAGTGACCCTGTTAGCCATGAGTCGCCACAAGCAGCACATATCAGGTCTGCTGCTTTGCTCCGTGATGTCTGGGGTATGAGAACAGGACGTGGTGGTGGTAGTAGGGGTGTTCAAAACACCACTAATTGTAACAAAGGAGGCAGTAGTGTAAAAACCCGTGGGAATAGCAGCGAGAAAGCTAGAGAAAATCCACTGCTAATGGCAGAGGAGGCAGCAGGGCTCTGGGCCTACATGATCCTGCTGTAAATGATGATGGCAGGGTAAGCTTGGGAGATGAGGAACAGTACCACAAGTGGATCAGGTGTTTTGATGAGCCTGTAGGGTATTGTGGAGACAGGGATCTGTCAGATTCTGTGCCCATTGATTTCCTGTCAGTTTTTCTGACTGATGAATTCTGGAGACTCATCACAAATGAAACCAACAGATATGCCCACCAGTTTTTAGGGCGTTAAGTTCTAAAAACAAACTCCAGATTCCATGACTGGTATGATGTTAGTGTCCCTGAAATGAAAGCCTTCCTATCACTTCATTTGTGCATCGGGCGGCTTGTGGAAAAGCCAGAGATTGAGGACTATTGATCGGGGTTTCAGCCAACTCAAACACCTGGCTTTGGCAAAGTGATGACTAGAAATAGATTTGACATCATCCTTTCTTTTCGCCACTTTGTAAACAATGATGAGCGTATTGAGAGGGGTCAGCCAGGTCATGACAGACTGTTCAAAGTGTGTCCCATAATAAATATGATCATTCCATGTTTTTCAGCTGTCTATGGTTCACAGAAGAAACTTTCCTTGGATGAAATTACAATTTCATTAAAGGGTAGGTCAACGTTGAAGCTTTTGGGATTCATTTTCCATAAATCATATGCCGTCTCCAGCATCCCTTTGCATTCCCTAAACTCATCCTCATTGGTCTGTGACCAGTGACAACAACAGATCTTGCACCGCCCTCAGTGTATTCTCATTGTTCTTTGGCCGGTAATCACAGGCAGAGCTTTTAAAAGGACTGTGCCCTAAGAAGCCATTGTCTTTCCATGCCTATTGGGCGACGGAGACACTCAAATCTTTGCTAGAAAATTCACCCCCTTGGTTCCAACCTGCAGCCAGGACGGGACCAATTCTCCTGGCTGCAGAAATGAAAGGTCGGGTAACTTGGCAAAAATAATGCTCCGGATGTTTAGAGGTCTGCTTGGCATCTGGGCTATACCAAGATAGCTCTCTAAAGACAGGATTGACTGAAGTCGCTGCCTGCACACGTTCTTTTAAAATCGGTTGCAGTGCTGTTCCTAAATGGACTTGGCCCATTTGGATTATTCCTCCTCCTCCCTTCATGGGTAGAAACACAAGTTTAGACTTGAGTAAAATGGTTAGATTGATTCTTCTGTGATTGCTTAAACACCATTTGCTCGTTGTTGGTAGCATCACCGCAAGCTGGTTTTTGCTGTTGTATGTTTTTGTGTTCACTGGTTCTTGCTAAAGCGGTATTATGTCTCCTATCTTGTAATATCCTTTCATTTTGTTGGTATGGTGTGGTTGCATGTCTTGTTAAGGATGAATACCATTTACCCTGTGTCCTGACTCCAAATCAGCCCCTGCGGACACACACGCATATCCCACTTATGCTTTGAAGCCATTTTTTTCTAAATCTGGTAGTATTAGTTTTTGGTTGTATATGTTATTCATTTTAAATAGATTGTAGACTGAATGATTTAGAGTAGCTCGGGTGTTGCCACAGTGTTCATCTGTAAGATTAAAACAACTATGTTAATAAACCTTGTTATATTTTAAAGAGAAGGTCCCCTGTTTTTTTCAGTGCATGTGGAACTATTGGTACTGCATCTGAGTTCACTGTTTAGAAAAGAGACTTAATTTGTCTGGATATGTTAACATTCTCTTGGATTTTCAGCAGTGGTGCCCCAACTTGATTGAATAATTTTCATCAATTCAATGACATTAATAGCCGTGCGAATATTAAATTATTATTCACGACTACTGCTGTTGCTGTCAGCCAGACAAATTGCATGCACATTGTGCAGTTCTATTGTATAGACACAACAAAGCTCCACAACCCCAAGAAACCAGACAAATATGGATATAAAGCATTTGTCTTGAGTGATGCCAGCTCAGTTTATGTTCTACAGTGCTCCATCATACTGGACAAAATACCCAAGAGGAATATGTAGGTGCCACACATCTCATTGTTCATCAGGTGCTGTCCCTTTACACAGGGAAAGGGCACGAAGGATATATGGACAGCTATTACTCGTCACCAGGGATAACTAGTGAGTTAGCAGCTAACGAAACTGGTATGTGTTGCGCTGTGAACTGCAACCGGAGAGGGATGCCTAGCGGCCGCTGAGAGGGGGAGATGACCCAGTGTTCATGCGACAGGATAAATTGCTGGTATGTGCATGGCATGACACAAAGCGTCTCCCTCTGCTGTCCACCATTCATGGCAACACATGCACAAAGCAACGAATCTGGACAAAGGAAAATGAGGCTGGTTTCGTGAAATTGAGAAGCCAGTTTGCGTTGACAGTTACAACTCATTTATGGGAGGAGTAGATGGAGCTGATCAACAAATAAAAAAACGTACCTCTTTCTACACCGCTCAAGAAAATGGTACAACCGCATTTTCAATGCTGTTCTAAGCATTTGTGTGGTCAACGCCCACATAATTTACACCAGTTGATGTCCTAGTCCACACAAAGCACTAAAAGTTTTTATTCAGGACAAAGCACTATTCTTGCTGGAGGGATACTTCAAGAAAGAAAGTAAAAAAGGAGGAAGGCCTTCAGTGCCGCAGGGATATGTGCCACAGAGGCTCAATGAACGACACTGGCTATGTAACGCGGACGATCGTCCAGACTGTGCTGTGTGTTCCGATCGGTTCTGCTCAAAAAGCCGTCCCCAGACTCCACTTTGTGAGTAGGTCTGTGTGCAATACCTTGCAATGAAAGATACCACACACTGAAGCACTACGAGCAATGTCATCTAGATCGAAAAACATCTGCATATATAAAAAACTTCCATAAAAAAAGAAAACAAACACCTCCAAAATAACAAAAGAAAAAAAAATATTTATATATATATATATATATATATATATATATATATATATACACACACAAAAAAAACCTAATATATAGAAAAAGATGAAAATCACAAAATTTAAGGAAATCCAATACGGCCGACGCATAGTGACGGCAGAATATGCAAATTAGATAAGTGACTGTCATCAAGATCAATGAACATCCCAATATATTAAAAAAACGCTCCACAAAACAAAATGAATACCTCAAATATATATATGTATATATATATATATATATATATATCAAAAACAACAAAAAAGAAACTAAAATATAATCTGAAAATTTTAAGAAATCCAATACGGCCGACGCCTGATGACATCATAAGATGCAAATTAGATTACTGAATGTGACAAACTTTGGATCATACTGAAGATTTTTCTCATTTTACAGTATGCTTTTATCTCTTACCATATTTAATATACAAGCTTTTGAAATAGTGATGTCAAAATTTAAAATTTTACTGAAAAAACCCTGGTGCCTAAAGAGATAAGCCTAGTCTTAAAAACAGACAGAGTATCTGCCTCATGGACTAAAAACATGGGAGCTGATTCCACAGGAGAGGAGCCTGATAACTAAAAGATCTGCCTCCCATTCTACTTTTAGAAATCCTAGGAACTACCAGTAGACCTGCATTCTGAGAACAAAGTGCTCTGTTAGGAACATATGGAACAATCAGATCTCTGATGTACGATGGAGCTGATTATTAAGGGTTTTATAAGTAAGGAGGAGGATCTTAAACTCTATTCTGGATTTAACAGGGAGCAATGGAGAGAAGGCAAAACAGGGAAAAATGTGATCTCTCTTTTTAATATTCATCAGCACTCTTGCTGCAGCATTTTGGATCAAATAAAGGCTTTTAATTGCATTTTGTGGACTTCCTGATAATAAGGAATTACAGTAGTCCAGCCTTGAAGTAACAAATACATGGACTAGTTTCTCCGCATCACTCCTGGTCAGGATGTTTCTAATTTTAGTAATATTCCGGAGGTGAAAGAAATCCATCTTAGAAACCTGTTTAAAGGGATAGTTCGCCTGTTTAAGACATGAAGTTGAATGCAATCCTTACCAGCAGTATAGTGCATACAAATTCACCCACTCTGTGGTCAGCTCCTTGGTCAGAGTTCTGGCTGCCTGAAGTTTTTCAAGAAAGTAGTCCCGGTTAGTTTCCGGGGGCACAAAACTGCAAGTTTTTACGTAAAAAAAACTATATGCGTTTGAAAACTTGATTAATTTACATTAAAAAAAATACCCTGAGCAAAATTCATACCTCAGTTTTTATCTGCACTATTTTCTTTCCCTTTCCACCGCGATGCTGTCAGCGTCAACAGGGCGCATGTTCTGATCAGCTGTTGATACAGCGCGACACACTGACATGTTTGACTACGAAACTTCTGATAATGAAACCAATTTTATTGCAATGTCAGACGGAACAGATTATGATGAAAGTAATTTTAGCAAAACGCCAAAGGCTTACCTTAATGAGCCAGGCTATACTGATGCCAAACTTCAGCAGATGGAGAAGAACGGGAAGAGAGAGAGCGGGAGGACAGAGACGAAGTTGTCCAAGTTGATACTCGGCCCACAGCTTTAGCAAGAGCCATAGTGAACGACAAATGGTGGTGTACTTGTTCATAATGTCAAATTATGCCAACAGAGATTGAAAGCTCTTGCTGCAAATAACGGGAACTTATCATGCCACAGATGCAAAACCTATCAATTGACGGGAAGGCCAGCGCAGCGTCTGTCTGCATTACATACGATAACATTTTCTCTGCAATGCTAAATGCTGGTGTCCTGCAAACGTTCTTCTACGTACCTAAAATAAATTGGAAAAAGCGACCCCAGCTGGACTTGATGGACAGATGTCTGAAGAGTAAGTGTAATCTGTCATGTTGCCTTGCAGTTTATTTCACAATTTGAAGACTTCACATTGTCTTGACCAGTTGCCTATAGAATAGCCTATCTGACTGGATTCATTTTTAGTACCGAGTTGTAACTAAATGTAGCTAACCTACTTCATCAGCCATTCAAATACTGTCTTTATAACCAAATGTATCTGCCAATTCATTTCACAATTGGTGCTCAGGGTTTGATGGATACTAAAGTTATTGCAATCATCTATAGGCCTAGGCTATGCATGTCATTCTTACCTCCAGGCCACAGACGTGTTCTTCCCTCATGTGTGGTGGACCTCATAAGAACATAATATCCATCACAAAATGGACAATATCAAGGGTTCTATGAGTCAGACGAAGCAGAACTTTTGTTTTAGATGTGCTAAAAACAATTTTATTGAACAGTATAATATTCATATAATACATTTTCACATATGTACATGTTGAATGAAAACAGAAATAAACAATGTAAATGTTTAATTCCTGTCCCTGTTGAAGAGTAAGTTATTTTCGGAAGCGGGATCTATGTTGTGCCACCAAGTTATCTTTGGAGCGGGCGCAATGTTGGCTGGCAGGTTGATTGGAGGATGTGTATGGAGAGCGTTGTCTCCTAGTGTGACATTTTTGTCAAGCCGCCGTAGAATTACCTGCTGCACCAACTCTTTGCGGAAGTCTTTTGTAGTTGGCTCATACAGTTTCCTTACAACCCACTGATTGGATTGCCTTGAATAGAAGACGTTGTATTGATGCTTTCCTGTAAATTAGAAGAAGAAATAAAGCAATTTCCCAACAGCACCGCCAAAAGAGGGTAACTTGTGAAAAACATGATTATCCGCTATAATGTTTACTAGAAATACTGCCCACTGGTTGGAAAGAGTAAAGTAATTAATTGGTTTTCTCTTGTGAACTCAAAACCTGTAAAAGTCTAACCCAAAGCATGGTATGACCGGGTGGTTTATACAGTATTCCAATATACATAGATGATCAGTGTTTTGAAACTAGCAATACATGTATAATGTCGTCAATCAATATAGTCTGTACATATATTAATTTCATTCAGGAGCAGAATTTTTTTGCCTAGTTTATTTGAATGTGCAATAACCACTAAATAATAATGCATTAATGTATTGAGTAAAAATAAAGAAAATAAACCTTCACAAATTAAGCATAAGCTCAGAAGCCATATTCAATTTACGCATTCAGAAAGGATTGGGAAGAAGTCCAAAATTATTTTATCCCACCCCCCCTCTTATCAAGCCAATATTATCTGGTTAGCTTCCAGTCAATACAGTAATACTAATAACAATAATGATGTTAACAATAATAATAATCATGACAATAGCAGCAGTATCACTGAAAAAAGCATCAATAATAATAATAATAATAATAATTACTATAATAATAATATAATAATAATATAATAAACAACAGTAATAATGTTAATTATCTACAATACAACTAGTAGTAATAATAACACTAATAGTAACTATCTGTGTTAGTACAGTTGTAATAGATGTTGCTGACTAGAAATATTTGGAATATAAACCTCAAGTGACATACAGTGGTCTGTCGATGATATTTAAATTTGTGTGGTAGTGGCCATGATGTGCTGTATCTGCCTAACTCACCCAACTCAGTGCTGTCATGCTGAAGGTTGGATCCTGGCCTGCATGGTGACAAATGAGTCTCTTCTCTGCATACTTTAGCATAGATCTATGGAAAACCTCAATGTTGTATAAAAAATAGTGGTTGACCTAGAAAGAATCACAGACAGGGGTCGGAGAGGAATTGCAATCATTTGAGCTCTGCAGAGGGAGATAAAATTAAGTTTTTTGTAGAGGGAGACCAGGAGGAAAACTGTAAGGATAGAGCCGAGCGTGTCTCTCTGCTCTCCTTCTCGTCTCAGCTTCTCAGCTAGTCTCCTGGTCTCAAAAACCCATCCTCTTTGCAGTCTCTCTTTATTTAGTGAAACTTCATTAGCATCTTAAAAGAACAGGGTGTTACACCAAGGAACATATGTCTGAAACCAAATGACATTTAAAAAGTACATTTAAACTATGTGATAAAGAAAGGTACCCTAAGAAAATAATAAGACATGATTATTTTACCTAACATTTCCCTAACACCCAAGATCTCCTAACGAAGAAGAATATTTTATAAGACATTTTTTAATTCACATATCCAAGACATGACATTTTATGTCTGCAAAATAATTTATACTGCTGTGAGGGATAAAGTATATATTTGCCTTATTAGAACACTTGCTAATGCACATTTATTTCAGCAAAGGACTGATGCAACATCATACAACGTATTTTCCTTCAAGTGGGGCTCTGATTCCCTGTCAAAAGTCAAATAGTTGCAATACACAGGTATGTAATGTAGGGACACACATGATCAAGTAAATGCTCATAGTGATAGTCAAACGTACCCGTGTGATTGAACAGTGTTAAGTGTTTAAGGTCTTTCAAGAGGTATTTGTCAAGTACAACAGCCTTGAGAGTATCGTAGGTGCTACAGTCTTTTGCCAGCCATTTTTTCTCCTTTGCTGCTCCTCAGTAAGGTCTTCATGGTAGCACTGGTACTCCTGGCCATCATCTTCCCTGCAGTGGATGCCACACACATGATGCAAGATAGAGGTACACCGGCGTCTCAATTCCTATTTTGTTTGTTTGTTAAAAAGAGACACTGTTTAGCAAATTACACAATGCAATGAAAATTTGTTCATCCTATGAAGAACACCGGCTATTAGATTACTATCACAATTGTTGGCAAGCAGCAGTTGTGATTTAAAAATCTTAAACAGATGTTGAGAAGTGAAAAACATCTAACAGTTTCATTAAAAAGTAAAATGGGTCTTTTTAGAGTTGAATATTTTACTTCTGAATGCCTATATGAAATCAGGTTGTAGAATAAAGTAAACACCACCTTCTCATCTCCACCACAAGAGCTGCACGACCACCAGAAGGGATTTCCCAGAGACTTGACCCATGGCTGTAAGTCCCGGTTTTCTTTTTTCTTTGCTGCTGCACTTGCCTTCTTCTTCATGCCTAATTTTTTTGTCTAAAAAAAAAAATGGGGGAAAAGAGCCTGATGATTAGTTTAGGAGAAATTGATGGGGAAGTCTACAACAGCTTCCTTTACTTGTTATTCTATATGCACAAGTTATTCAACTGCTTCCTTAAATTTATATATGCCAAACTTCCCCAATAGTGTAGCTAGCGAATAAAACACATAAGCTGCAACAACTAATAATACCTTTTGCAACATGCCATGGATCAAACTGATGCCTGAGGATCTTCCATATTGAAGGATGTCAGTCAGAGTCCAGCAGACGATTCAGTCCCCCTTGGAAACCAATAGCCTCTATTGTGGGTGTACCCGACGCCTGTGATACCTTTTATGATAATAGAGGCAGAAGAGAAAAAAAATCTGCAGAAAGGCACATAAAATCAGAAAACGACGACACTATTAAAGAGGCTAAATTACTTCATTTGAAAATAGAATTTATGTTACCTGGATTAGATCAGACATGGTTATCTTTTTTGGTGAGTCATCCATAAAGCTGTAGGTAGTGTACTTAGCACTGTAGCCTGGAGAATCAGATCTGAATAATTAAAAAAGGGATGTGCCTTGTAAGATGTTTGAAAATGATGTAGTTGTAATAACAGAAGTGCACAATCTCAGTCATACAATACCCAAAACATAAAATATACCTTGCATCGCCTCCAAGGTCTGTGTCCACCTGCACATGCAATTTCCTGAAGCTCTGACAAAATTGACTCTTGCATGTCAGTGTAGGCCTGATGAACCACAGGTATCAGATAAGTAAATTGGAGTGAATAGGATGATGTCTTCTTTGGAAGTTGTAAATTGATGAGATCAGCCCACTCTTGAATTTCAGTCTGTGCTGTTCCGGTAAAAATGATGGCTTCTGAAGATACCGGGTTATTCTCTGGGAAATTAGAAGTCTGACCACTGGCACGCACTTTGTATTGCTTGTTATGGCCAATGACAGAAAGGCCCCGTCAGTGACAATCTGTTTGGTCCATGTGCGGGACGTGTCACGGACATGCCAAGGGCAGAACTTTTTAACCGATAGTTCAAAGCCTCCTTCCCCCTGACAAGAGGCACTTGGCCCCGTGCAAAAAAGAAGTAAAAAAAAGTAAAAAGTAAAGCACTTTTTAAAGCCTGTGAATATTCTCATTCATCCAGGTCACGGTTATCTCAAGGAAATTTCAATCGAATGCAGCTGGACTTGGTAATTTGTCTTGGAAGACGTTTCACCTCTTATACAAGAGGCTTCATCAGTTCATGTTTGCCGCTGACCAGGCTGGGAATGGTCCAACTAACTTAATAACTTTTTAAAGCATTTTAAAGGGCCTACATGGTCCCCTAGAGGACCAACCGGGGGGCCTCCTGGGACCTTCAACCCACCTTAAGCCACCATTATCTGGGTTAAAGGACCAAACGAGGCCTCCTTTGACCTTCAACCCACCTTAAGGCACCATTATCTGGGTTAAAGGACCAACCGGGGCCTCCTGGGACCTTAAACCCACCTTAAGGCACCATTATATGGGTTAAAGGACCAACCGGGGCCTCCTGGGACCTTCAACCCACCTTAAGGCACCATTATCTGGGTTAAAGGACCACCATCATCATCATCCCCGGCCCTGGTCCTCCTGCATCCAGTCCCACTGGCCCTGGTCTTCCTGCATCCAGGTACCCTGCTCCACCACCCTGGCCCTGGTCCTCCCACATTCAGTCCTCCTGGCCCTGATCCTCCCTCATCCAGGCACCCTGCTCCACCACCCTGGCCCTGGTCCTCCCACATCCAGTCCCCCTTGCCCTGGTCCTCCTACATCCAGTCCCCCTGGCCCTGATCCTCCCTCATCCAGGCACCCTGCTCCACCACCCTGGCCCTGGTCCTCGTACATCCAGTCCCCCTGGCCCTGGTCCTCATACATCCAGTCCCCCTGGCCCTGGTCCTCCCGCATCCAGTCCCCCTGGCCCTGGTCCTCCTGCATCCAGGCACCCTGCTCCACCACCCTGGCCCTCCTGCATCCAGGTCCCCTGCACCACCACCCTGACCCCGGTCCTCCTTCATCCAGGCACCCCTGGCCCACTGCTGCATCACCTCCAGAACCAGGGCCACCAGGCGAACCGTGGCACACACACTTAAGCACCCCTCCGCGGACTACACCAAGCAGGGCGCGACGCCAAAATCCTCGTGCCTCTGGTAAGGCAACAAGTGTCTTGTGCCTCTGTTAAGGCAGTTTCTCGTGCCTGTGGTAAGGAAGACAACCGCCCCTGTCTAGGGACCCACCGCCGGTCCCCTGTCCTGGACAGAGCCCCACCAAACTTGGCACCTCTTGGCCACCAGCACCCCTGTCATGCTGGAGCCCACCAAATTTTTCAAAGCCTCGTGCCTCTGGTAAGGCAGAGAACAGCCAGGGAGGGAGGGGGGCCCCGGAAGTCGGCAGACAAAAACTTGGATCGAGGGCTGACTTTCAATAGATCGCAACGAGGGAGCTGCTCTGCTACGTACGAAACCCTGACCCAGAATCAGGTCGTCTGCAAGTCATTTGGCACCACTTTCCGGGCCGGGTGAGGTTTCCTGTGTTGAGTCAAATTAAGCTTAAATTCCTTTAAGTTCCAGCTTTGCACCATACTCTCCCCGGCACCCAAAGACTTTGGTTTCCCGGACGCTGCACCGGCGGGTCATGGGAATAACGGCGTGGATCGCTAGTTGGCATCGTTTATGGTCGGAACTACGACGGTATCTGATTGTCTTCGAACCTCCGATTACGGGCTTTTTAACTGCAGTAACTTTAAGATACGCTATTGGAGCTGGAATTACCACGGCTGCTGGCAGCAGACTTGCCCTCCAATGGATCGTCGTTGAAGGATTTAAAGTGTACTCATTCCAATTACAGGGCCTCGGAAGAGTCCTGTATTGTTATTTTTCGTCACTACCTCCCCGAGTCGGGAGTGGGTAATTTGCCTGCCTGCTGCCTTCCTTGGATGTGGTAGCCATTTCTAAGGCTCCCTCTCCGGAATCGAACCCTGATTCCCCATTACCTGTGGGCACCATGGTAGGCACGTAGCGTACCATCGAAAGTTGATAGGGCAGACATTCGAATGAGACATCGCCGCCACGGAGGGCCAGCGATCGGCTCGAGGTTATCTAGAGTCACCAAAGCGGGCGGGGCTGACCCGAGGAGCACCTTGCATGGGTTTTGGGTCAGATAAATGTACACATCCCTGGAGGTCAGCGCTCGTTTGCATGTATTAGCTCTAGAACTGCCACAGTTATCCAAGTAACGGTAGAGCGATCAAAGAAACCATAACGGATTTAAAAAGCCATTCGCAGTTTCACTGTACCGGCCGTGTGTAATTAGACTTGCATGGCTTAATCTTTGAGACAAGCATATGCTACTGGCAGGATCAACGAAGTTTCCCTACTCCTCACCAGTCCGAACCGGTGGGGACACAGACTGGGTCGAGCGAAATGGATGGGGGTCCTGGGACGGGCAGGCCGTCCGCGGGCACGAGCCCTAGGTTTCAGATAGTGAGGGTTTGAGAAACAGCCGTGCCTTCCGGGGATACCGCCTGCCAGGGCCTGGCAGAGAGGGACTGGAAGCCCGTAGCCCTGCGAGCCCTGCGGTGGTTCTCCGGTGCGTGACCCCTGGGTCAGACAGGGCTTCTTGGTCTCGCTTCACAAAATTCGACTGCACCAGGGGGCTTCGTGCTGCCGCGCACAACCCCTAAAAGTCGGGCCTGCAAGAGCGGAGGAACCGGCTGCCGCAGCGCTGGTGACAAAGCACCAGTGCCGACGGAGGCCCTCCTATGGCAGGCTACGTTTGCCACTCGTTCAGACAAAATCAACTTGACTCACCAGAAAACACTTAGAAAATTTCTCACGAAGTGCTTCTGAAAGCCACTCTCCTGCTATCCTGCTGAAGGTGTTTTCTGAAACAGGGGCCAAAAGTACCTCCATGCTACACCACAGCCAATGGCTACTCATGCCACGCAGTACATGTTCCGTGAGGGGACTGCATGGAGTTTATACTGCATGGCATGAGTAACCATTGGCCAGGTTTTGTGCCTTTTGTACAAATTTTTATTTTAATTCATTTTTTTCACTCACTCATACCACGGCCAATGGGCTAGTTATGCCACAGACATATAAACCCCATGTCGAACTTTAACCTCCTCCCACAGCTGCCAGGAGGGGTCCCCGGACTGGGGGGGTCCAAGACACCCCCTTGACCGACCCAGGCCACTAACAACCAGCTGGGGGGGTTACAAAATAAGCCTTGTGATCGAGAAATTTATTATTATGATTAATCTTTTAGTATTATTAACACTGAGAGCAGAGGGGCCAGACAACAGGTGTTGAGTTCGAGGTTAGAGAAGACATCACTGCGTGAGAAAATATTGATTCTTCTTATATACTTAGTTTTGAGAGTTTCTCTTATTGTTTTACATATAACCCAAGCTATTGCCATTGTTTTGTATATGTCATAAGTCACTTATTCACAGCTAAAGAGCCAGATGTCTTCATCCGGAGATATCCCTACCTTGAGATTAATAGTTTTGTCTTCAAAGTTATAGAGGAACGGTTGCTGAACTTTATAAATAGTTATTTTCATTTGAGCTTGTTGGAAGGTAGGAGGTGGGGGGCAGCATTCAGCATTCACTGTGATATGTGCTGTTCTCCTGTATGATCAATTCAACTTTTATTAAAACCTCCAAACGCTTAAAGGACTCTCTCTCATCTTTATTAAGAGTCTCAAATGCCATTACATTCTTGGTGCCCAACGTGGGATCCTGTTGCGTCCGGTTTACCGGGGTGCTTACGAGCTATTGCAGCCGCTGAAAAAGCTGTTTTGGCTTCGAGAGACATTGTGATGTATTGCCCGCTAACCGTGTTTTTACCCCACAATGGAGCCATCATTTTGTTGGAGCAGAGGACCTCTCACTTGTCAGCTGCCAGATGGCTCAGGTACACATCTGTTTTGTTGGACTTGCCTAACATAACTGTTAAGAGGTGCAATGTTCTTAATCCTGCCAGTTTGTTGTCTACTGAGGACGACAGGATACCCCATGACTGTCAAACAGAACTAGAGGTACTGTGTACACCCCGGTCCAGATTTGGCTGACATGCCCTTGCAGAATCCAGATATGGTGTTGTATGTTGATGGATCATCTTTTAGAGATGCATGGGGGAAAAATAGAGTGGGCTATTCTGTTTGTTCTGATCATTGTACCTTGTCTACAGGAAGCCTTCCGTCTCATTTTTCTGCACAAACAGCAGAACTGGTTGCATTGACGAAGGCCTGTGAGCTGGCTAAAGATAAAGCAGTTACCATATACAGTGACAGCAGCAATGCGGTGGCCGTGGTCCACCATTTTGGAGCTCTATGAAAGCACAGAAGTTTCTGTCTGATGGTGTCTAATGGTAAGCCGATTTTGAATGTATCACAGGTTGCGGACCCCCTTGATGCTATTTTGTTGCCATCCAAAATTGCAGTAGTGAAATGTGCTGCACACACGGCGTCCAGGGATACTGTTTCTTTTGGGAATGCCAGGGCAAATGCTGCCGCCAAAGCTGCCGCGGTTCAGCCAATGTCGACGACCTGTACTGCTATTGAGCAGGCAGAAGAGCCACTTGACATGTCTGACCTAACAGCTATGCAGAGGTTTGCCACTTCTTCTGAGGTAAAAGCTTGGACAAAGGCAGGTTGTTTCAAAGATGATGGTGTGTGGGTTTCTGTTGAAAAGAAGCTGTCTGCCTAACCATTTTTTCCCAGTTTTTGCAAAACTCAGTCATGGGCTGGATCACTGTTCCAAAACTGGAATGTTTGATCTTGTCGCTACACATTGGTTCACAAAAGGTTTCACATCTTTTGCTGAGAGATATTGCCATTCTTGCAATGGAGGTCGAGCAGTGTCCACTCAACCTGCTGGTCATCCGGCTCCACGGAGACCTTTTGAACATCTCATGATGGACTTCATCGAACTTGAACCTGCTGAAGGTAAAAAGTATTGTTTGGTGATTGTTGACATGTTTTCCAAATGGACAGAAGCGTTCCCCACAAAACATGCTGACACTGCTGCGGTGATGAAAGCTTTGCTGGGAGACGTTTTTCAAAGATGGGGAATTCCTGACAGGATTACCAGTGACAATGGCAGACATTTTGTGGGCAAGGCTCTTGAAGAGATTGGTGAGTTTTTGGGTGGGAAATTATCCACACATTGTGCATATCACCCGCAGTCGCGCGGGGCGGTAGAACGAGAAAACGGCACTTTGAAAGCTAAGCTTGCAAAGTGTTGAGAGAAAACAGGACTGTCTTGGGTCAAAGCTTTGCCTTTGGCTTTGTTTTACATGAGGATGAGAAAAAGAGCCAAAAACAACCTGAGTCCTTTTGAGGTTATTTTTGGTAGACCTCCTGCATCGGGGTTAAACCCACGTGCAAAGCCGCATCTCTCTACAGACCTCTGTGAGGATGCTATGATTTCTTACTGTCAAAATCTCTCTAAGACTCTTGCACAGGTACACCAGCAGGTGAAGGACGCCTTGCCAAAAGCAGCTGCTGGACCACTTCATCCAATCAGACCTGGAGACTGGGTTCTGATTAAAGAGCTGAGGAGACGACACTGGAAGCAAAAACGATGGCAAGGGCCGTTTTAAGTTTTGCTTGTTACCTACACTGCTGTGAAAATCGCTGAGAGGGCAACTTGGGTGCACGCCAGTCATTGCAAGAGAGTGACAGGACCGATTCTGTCTGCTGAAGCAGAAAAACTGAGAGAGGTAGACACTGTGACAAACACTTGACTTTTATAACTGCTTTTTAACATACATCTAATCATCACAAGTGAGGAAATGGAGAAGACGACACATTCTTAGAAGCTCTGGGGATCCGGAGCAAAAAAGACTGAGACATTCATATTGTGGGTGTTTTGTTTCATGTTAGGGGGCGTCGTTTGGACTCTGCATCAGGACCAGGAGACCGTCTGGGCTGGACTTCATCTGAGATCAGTCATACGTAATGTCTTACAAGAGAACTGGGTTTGAGGAAATTTTTGGTACCAGTTTGCTAATTATTCTGCCAGATCAGTTACTAATAAGCATTGTGTTGTTTGCATGGGTACAGCAGTCCCCAAGTATTATGTTCCTACACCAATCGAGGATCTGTTAGATCAATGTGCAAGTTACTGTGAGACTCCAGGTAGTTTTCCTGATCAGTGGGATACCGTACAAGCTCCCAGAATTAATTTCACCCTGAAAAGTAGAAAGTGCAGTATTTGTGCCTCTCATTGAATTTTATCTGTAACAGCAGCAGGTTTGGATAAGAGCTGGGCTGCGCATTGTAGTTGTAATTGACCTCTTACAACCAGCACCAGATGCGTCTTATGTTTGTTTTAATGTGACAAGATCAGGAAAGCAGACTGACATGGGTGAGTTTTCAGGAAAGTGTTCAAAAATATTTCATCTTAATGACAAAGAGGATTCTTTTTCTGAGTGCTGGAAGTCTGACAAACTTAGGGATGATACAAAGCTTGATTACTGGACTTGCTCTTCTAGAATTCAACTGCGTAGGTGGATTTTAAATCAGGAACAGGCAGGCCCAGACGTTTACTGGGTGTGTGGTGACTGCAAGCTGAGATCCAAACTGCCCCGGAACTGGAGAGGTATGTGTGCTCATGTGATGTTAGCTTATGATGTTTCTATTGCAGTTGATCCATTCAGAAAGGATGGAGCTTTCCAGCATCACATGTCTAGGAGAACGGTGACAGTTCCAGGTAGTTTTGATGAGCATGTTTACATGTTTACAAGCGGCTAAGATAATGGATGGATGGATGGATGGATGGATGTTTACATCGATGCAATCGGAGTGCCGCGTGGGGTTCCAGATCAGTTTAAAGCTAGAAATCAGATTGCAGCAGGATTTGAGTAATTTTTTTTGTGGCCTACTATAAATAAAAATGTGGATTGGATTAACTATCTGTTTTACAACCAGCAGAGATTTGTCAACTACACACACGATGCTCTCCAAGGTGTGGCTGAGCAGCTACACGCCACTTCCCTCGTAGCATGGGAGAACTGGATGGCTATTGACATGTTGGCTGCAGCGCATGAAGGAGTTTGTGCTATGTTGGGAGGAAAATGTTGTACTTACATCCCAGGGAACACAGACTCTAATGGTAGTATTACCAGAGCCTTAGAAGGCCTGAGAGTTATGAAAGAGAACCTTGCTAAAAATGCTGGAGTTAACACTGATCTAAATGGTTGGTTAGATTCTGTTTTTGGTAAATGGAAATCTCTAGCTATTTCTATTTTTGGGACTTTGGTTATTGCCTTAGCAGTTTTTGCAATGTGTGGGTGTTATATTATTCCTTGTGTCAGAGGGTTGGCAGTTAGAGTGTTTGAAAAAGCTTTTACACATCAAATGATGGCAAAATCTTTGACTGATCAGACAGATGCCCTGGGACCTGATGCAGACTCGATTCAACGAGATGGAAATGGGAAAGAAGAACTGTTTGAAGATGAAATAGGTATGGACTTGCTGAATGACCTCGAGTTATATAATTAATTAGTTTACAGGTGTATGACGACTTCTTTTAAATCACTTTGTGAATTAGGTTGTCTGATGTTTTTTCCATGTGATTGATGTATTGTATTTTTCTAAGGAGGTTTAGTGGTCTCATCCCAGAGATGACAGAGAAAAGTGGGGTTGGATTTGATTTGATTTTTCATTTTTATCTTTATTTTTTTCTTATATTATTCTTCATTCAATAATTTTCAATTCAATTTGTTTTTGTTGTTGTTTTTTACATTTTTCAGTTACATTGTAAATGTGTATTATTCATTTATTATTCCATTTCATTTATTTGAATCAATTTCATTCACAGTAAAAAAAATGTTTTAGTCCTTTATTCAGTTAAGTTTTGATATTTGTTTTGTTCTTTGGTTTTTCATACTTAGTTGTTAGTTAAGAATGAAAAAGGGGGATGACATATTTTTAGATTTCTAGTTTTTTGTCTTGATTTTTAACATGTTTAATCATTATAATCATTATTGAATATAACATTTTTCCCTGTTTGTTTTATATTATGGTTGATTACTACTGATTTGTTCTTTTGTATAACCCCTTAAAGGGTCACTGTGGTGCTGAGCAAAGAGTGACTGATCTTGATTTTGAGGTTCTGTTTTTTTTTAGGTTCCGCTGTGGATTCCTGACTCATTTAAGGAATGAGTACAGGTTTCAATTTATATTTAGAATTGTTTTGATTTTTGTTGTGTACTGGATTGATACTGCCTAACATTGTGCCCCTTTTCTTTGTTTTGCAGTTATGTTTATGCATCCTGACTAATGAGGAACCAAACAGGAGTGCCACCTTGGGGCTAGGGGCCGTCTCATACTTTTGACCGCCTGTCGTGCGCAAGGACAACACGACCATAGTTGGGAGGTTGTTTATCTCACGCCTTAGCGGGATTTTTGTATGGGATACTGTTATGAAGTTCAGATAATATCATTAAGATGGATGCTTAGATTAGATCATTTTGTTAGATATGATTCAATGTGACATGTAATAATTGAAATTATTTGAACCACTTTTATTGTCTTTCTTTTTGAATGCTGCCCGTCTCTTAGGTCAGTAAATGTTATTGTTGATTGTTAATTTTTCTTAGTATTTTGATTTATCTTTGAGATTAGATAAATGGGTAGGAGACTGTGATGGAGAAATGTATTATTATGATTAATCTTGTATTATTATTAACACTGACAGCAGAGGGGCCAGACAACAGGTGTTTAGTTCGAGGTTAGAGAAGACATCACTGCGTGTTACATATAACCCAAGCTATTGCCATTGTTTTGTATATGTCAAAAGTCACTTATTCACAGCTAAAGAGCCAGATGTCTTCATCCGGAGATATCCCCAACCTGAGATTAATAGTTTTGTCTTCAAAGTTATAGAGGCAAGGTTGCTGAACTTTATAAATACTTATTTTCATTTGAGCTTGTTAGGGGGTAGGGGGTAGGGGGGGCAGCATTCAGCATTCACTGTGAGATGTGCTGTTCTCCTGTATGATCAATTCAACTTTTATTAAAACCTCCAAACGCTTAAAGGAATCTCTCTCATCTTTATTAAGAGTCTTAAATGCCATTACAGCCTAAAAAATATTCCATGGCCAATGGGCTACTTATGCCACGGACATATAAACTCCATGTCGAACTTTAACCTCCTCCCACGGCCGCCAGGAAGGGTCCCGGACTTGACTTGGGGACAATTTTTGGGGGGTCCAGGACACCCCCTTGACCGACCCAGGCCACTAACATCCAGCTGGGGGGGTGTTAAAAAAATTAGCCTAAAAAATAGACCACGCCCAATGGCTACTCATGCCACGGGCATATAAACTCCATGTCAAACTTTAACCTCCTCCCACGCCCGCCTGGAGGGGTCCCCGGACTGGGGGACAATTTTGGGGGGTCCAGGAAACCCCCCTGACCCATTCAGGCCAAAAAAAATCCAGCTGGGTGGGTTTTAAAAAAATAAGACCAAAAGTACCTCCATACTAGACCACTGCCAATGGCTACTCATGGCATGCAGTATAAACTTCATGAGGGGACTGCATGGCATGAGTAGCCATTGGCTTCTCATGGAGTTTATACTGCATGGCATGAGTAGCCATTAGCCAGGTTTTGTGCCTCTGGTAAGGTAGCTTTTGGACTTAGAATTTTCTTTTCACTTGTTTCGTGCCTCTGGTAAGGTTGCTTTTGGACTTAGAATTCTTTCATTTATGTCGTGCCTCTGGTAAGGAAGCTTTTGGACTTAGAATTTTTTCACATATGTCAATAAGCCTGTGAATATTCTCATTCATCCAGGTCATGGTTATCTCAATGAAATTTCAATTGAACGCAACTGGACTTGTCATTTGTCTTGGAAGACGTTTCATCAGTTCATGCTCGCCGCTGACCAGGCTGGGACTGGTCCTTCACTTATGTCGTGCCTCTGATTCAAGTTTGACCATTTTTTAATTTTATTTATAACATCTCATTACATTTTCACTACACATCATCATCCATGGTTTGGTCAAAGTGTCCTCTGATGTCCCGCACTTGATGCAAGTCCAAGTGGAAAACATAGAACTGGTCAGCTGTGGCAGTGCTGTGGCACATGAAATGTGACATCCAGGCGCATTGCTCTGTGGAGTTTGAATTCTTCACGTGTGGCCACCGAGATCCGGATGTCCGTGAAAGTTGGTCTCCCTGGCAGACCTATTTCTACCCACGCATTTCTCAGGTGATTATCAATTACTCTGTTGACAGACCCAGAACTGGAGCAAAGCAGCAGGTATGTTTTGTGATGGAGACCGGCACGGATCTTTAGCCACCATTCCAACCAGTTGAACTCTTCCTTCTTCAAAAATATCTGTGCCCTCCCGTACGATGATCTCGTCTTGTGGTGATGAACAAGATGAGCCTCCAAGATGTAAGTATATTTAAGATGTCCCGGGAGATGTGCACTTTTTCTTGGCTTCCACCACCTCTGCCACGGTCATATTAACAAGGACCCCCCTTCTGTGGCCAGAAATACACGAGATGAAGGCAGCAAGGTAACCAAAAAAACTGTTTGTTAACCGACGTGATGGAACTACAGCCATGGTTTCCATAAGCGCCGGTATCTTCCTTCTGGCAATGTCTCAGCATCTGGTCAGGGTCTGCAGCGAAATCCCCCGCTCCGCTTTCCTGGCCCTGAGCTCAATCTGGTAGGTGGAAAAGTGTGTACGGACCTCTGATAAGCAACGCTGAATGGTACGTAGGATCACCAAGAACTGCACCTTGGAGATCAAGGTCCGGTGGTGTGTCGCTCATATATTTGACAAACAGTTGAATTTGCTTTGAATAGCAGAGTACGGTGGACACCTTTTTCCCTGTTCCCATAAGGTGTGAGGCCCACCTGCAATGAAAATAAGCTGAGATCCATGACATTTCACATCAGACTGACACATAAACTGATAAATTACCTGTAAATTTGGCCAACATTGTCCAGGAAGAGCCAGTCATGCGTTGCCCGGGCTGCCCGTGCCATGAAGGTGAGGAATTCCTTCACAACCCAGACCCTGGTGCGTGCACTGTTTAGCCCGATTTCTGATGGGTTGAAACCCTCTAGGAACACCTGGTAAACACCCAGGTATCTCTCTGTAAAAAATAATAAAAAGGGAGAAAAGCCAGAAAAGAAAATCATTAATCACCTGAAGCAATAGGAGTTGTAAAGGAGCAGGTGCAAAAATGTCCTACCGATGGATCCGGGGAAATGGTTGCGACTCGTCCCTGGTTCTGTGGGTCTGCCTGGAGAGATGTCAATGCGGGCTGCAGCTCGCCTCAGAACCACCGCCGCCACCATTTTCAATCTCTGCAGAACAACAACTGGGGAGAGGTTCACGCTGGCTGCTGTTTGGAAACGAGGTGCCCATGGCGCTGGAAGACGTTCCTGTCCAGGACAGGGTTCGACCCCGATATCTAGATTTGAGACAAGGGCAGGGTGAGGTATGCTTTCCCTGCGGTTATGGAGGAGGGAGATGGTTCTGTCCTTAGCAGCATTAATTGTGTCCTTCCTTTCCTCCAACGAGAGCTCAGGATGGCTGGATCTCATTCAGTTTCAATTCAATTCAGTTTATTTATATAGCGCCGTTTCACAACAGATGTCATCTCAAGGCACTTTACAAGAAGAGTTATTACAAAAAAAAGTTTAATGTAGAAATTAGAGAACCACAGAAGATTGCGTCGTATAATTCTCAGCAATCCCTCACACTGAGCAAGCATGAGGCAACAGTGGAAAGGAAAAACTCCCTTTTAACAGGAAGAAACCTCCGGCAGAACCAGGCTCAGCACAAGCGGTCATCTGCCGAGACCGTCTGTGGTTTAGAGAATACAGAACAGAGATACAGAACAGATATGCAGAACAGAGACACAGAAAGAACAACAGAACTGATGCAGAAGTTTGTTGCAGGACGTGGAGAACTTTCCGCCACTGCAATGCCATCTTAGTCAGGGTCGTCAAGCAGGGCGGTTCAGGAGCACCTACTGTAGGAAGAGACTAAGAGAAAGAGGGTTAGCGCTTGAACTGACAGTACATAATGCAGTTGGGGAGAAGTAGGAGAGAAAGTAGGAAGAGACCCTAATAATGTCCTCCAACAGCCTAGCCTAAAGCAGCATAGCTACTAACATTAACCTGTCTCCTAGCTACTAGGAGACCTAGCTACCAACACTCTCTACTTGGCTTTAATATATGGCTACGTCCACACTAAGCCGATAAGGTTATACAGGGGAGTTAGACACCTAATGTTATCCACTCAACACGAGCATTTACGCCCCGTTTAAGGTCTGTTTAAGTTCCCATGATTGCGCAATCCCATACCGACCTGTGCAAATACTGGGCATGCGCGACAAGATGCACGGAACACGTGTATAATCTACGCGACACCAGCGCCTACATACAAGAAGCTCTACAGCACAGTACATATCTGCTTGTCCCGTTAACCGAAGAGAACAATATCTGCTCAGAAGAAGAGAGAGTTTTTGGTGTGGACAGACGACAAGATCGATTTATTACTCTTCGCTGTTGTCTTTGTCTGTAGTGTCATATTGTTATTGAAGCAGCATTCATTGATGCCACTTCCTTTCATTATCCGGGGAAGATGTCCACACCAGCTTGTTTACCCAATGAATTAAGATTTACACGGCTCTCTTACCCGGCTAATAGTTATCCGGCCACAGACCTTAAATGACGCCGGGTTAGTGTGGATGATAGGGGGGTGTAGACTAAATAATTATACGTGTAAGGCATTACCCGGCTTAGTGTGTACGTGGCCTATCTCTACCTAGCTACTCTACCACTTCATATCCCTTCCTAGCGTTTGACACTCTACCTCATTCAAGTTTTAAGCCTAGTTTTAAAGATATACAAATTGTCTGCTTCACGAACCAACCCTGGGAGCTGGCTCCATAGGAGGGGAACCTGACAGCTGAAAGATCTGCCACCCATTCTACTTTTAGAAATCCTAAGAACTACCAGTAAACTTGCAGTCTGAGAGCGAAGGGCCCTGTTAGGAACATATGGAACAATCAGGTCTCTTATGTATGATGGAGCTAGATTATTAAGACATTTATATGTCAGAAGGAGGATTTTGAATTCCATTCTAGATCTCACTGGGAGCCAGTGAAGAGAAGCTAAAACAGGGGAAATGTGATCTCTTCTTTCCTAGCAGCAGCATTTTGGACTAACTTAAGACTTTTAATTGTTTTTTCTGTGGACTACCTGATAATAAAGAGTTACAGTAATCCAGCCTTGAAGTAACATAGGCATGGACATGATCATTCCTGGACAGGATGGTTCTAATTATTGTACTATTCCTAAGGTGAAAGACGGAACTCCTAGAGACTTCTTTGATGTGAGATCAAAATGACATATCATGGTCAAAAATAACACCGAGGTTCTTTGCTTTATTACTGCAGGCTAATTTAATGCCATCTAGGTGAAGGGGTTGACTAAGTAGTTTCTTTTTCAGAGCTTCTGGTCCAAAGACAACTTCTGTTTTATCAGAATTCAGAAGCAAGAAGTTTAGAGTCATCCAAGTTTTTATGTCTTCCAGACATGCCTGTAGTCTACCTAACTGATTGGATTCATCAGGATTTATGGATAGATATAGCTGTGTGTCATCTGCATAATTATGGAAATTTATCCCATGCTGCCTAATGATTTTACCAATAGGAAGGATATATATAGTAAAAAGAATCGGCCCAAGCACCGAACCCTGTGGTACTCCGCAAGTAACTATTGAGGTTGAGGAAGATTTATCATTTACCTTAACAAACTGAAATCTGTTAGACAATTAAGATTTAAACCAACCTACTGCTGTTCCTATTATACCGACACTTTGAAGCCTTTCTATGAGAATATTGTGATCAACAGTGTCAAAGGCAGCACTGAGATCTAACAGAACCAGAATGGTCACCAGTGCATTGTCTGAGGCTATGAGAATATCATTAGTAACCTTCACCAGAGCTGTTTCAGTGCTATGATGAGCTCTAAAGCCTGACTGAAACTTCTCAAACAGCTCATTATTGTTTAAATGCTCACATATCTGGTGTGCAACTATTTTCTCAAGAATTTTAGATAAGAAGGGAAGATTAGATATCGGTCTATAGTTAATTAAGTCGTTTTGATCAATAGATTGTTTCTTAGGTAATGGTTTATTTACAGCAATCTTAAACTCCTGTGGTACATATCCATTGACTAAGGATAGATTCATTATGTCTAAAATTGGAGCAGTGACCAGAGGGAAAACTTCTTTTAAGAGTTTAGTTGGGATTGGGTCTAAAACGCAAGTTGAAGGTTTAGATGAAGCTAATATTTTTAGTACATTAGAAGGTTTGGCTGCATTAAAGCAGGTTATAGGAGGAAAAAGGGAAAAGATGAATTAGTTCCACTAATTACAAAAGAAAATCAAAACATTCTTTCGATAAAGAGATGTTTGTTAAAAATAATCTGGATCAGAGTAATTAACTTTTGGGAAATTACTTCCATTCATGAACTGGTCACCGAAGTAAACAATTTAGTTCCAGTATTTGATAAAAAAATACAAGTTCAAACATGGTTAATAAGATTAGTTTCTGTTCTTAAACAATCTCTGTAAACCGAATTCTGTTTAAACAGTTATTAGCAACCTTTGTTATGAAGTGTTGGCCTGGATGAACACGTGAGCTTGTCGGCTTTCAGAGGCTATGTAGTGCACGTGGGGCACTTAGAGTGATTCAAACACATTTATTAAACATTAAACACAAAAAGGGAAAACCTTTAAAATTAGTTATTCTAACTAATTGCCTCTGCCCAAACAGACCTTATGAACGATTAAGTCTCCGAGTTGCTGCATGGCAATGAGGGCAAAGGGGGCTGATGCGACGTAGCGGCTAACAATGGCTCTGATCTGGTTAGCTGCAGTGAGCTCCTGGCTTGCTGCTCCATACAACTGCGTGGCGATCGGCCCCCGGCATCCAGTTTTACAGTACCTTTTTGGCAGCTTTCCTGCGTGGCAATTTTTATCGGCTCTGTGGCGGCGAACTTGATGCGGCTTCTGCTGGTTCTGGACCTGTGGCACATGTGGCTCCAATTCAGTCTTCCCATTCAGTCTTGCAGCCCCTCTGGCAGTCTGAAACTTAGAGGGGTTTTTGTCGGGTTCTCGGGATAAACAATGTCTTTGTACACTAATGTTCAAGATTCACCTGGAGTGGTCTTTGGGTTCATTTGGAGCAAGTTTCCAACAGAAACTGGGGTCTTCCTTTGCAAGCAAAGGACGATGGTTGTAGTGGGTCTCCTCTGGACGAGCTGGCCGGTGCCCGTCGTGAAAGAGGCCGAGCTGGGGGAAACGGGCCGTGTTTATAGGGCAGGATAGCGCCACCTGATGGCTGTGTGTGACACAACACCTTAGACTCTTTTCAAGTGGGGGGTAGGGCTGTGTAGGTGCCAGAGGTTAATGGCCTTGTTCCTCAAACTGCTTCAGCAGGGCTTGTGAGAATCAAGGTCAAATTTTTTTCTTTTCTCCAAACACTTCTGAGGTGTTGACTGTGGGAGTCTAGAAAAATCTTCATATTTGGGGTTACCACTGCTAGCCTCTGTCGGTGCTGTTTCAGCCGTAGTGGGTGCAGATGTGCAAACCTTGGTAAACACGAGATCAAATCTAATGTTATTGATTGCAAGAGAAAACCTCAATTGTGTGTTCAATCAAATAGTTTTCTCAGCAAATTGTATCTATATCCCAATATACTGTTTTTATAGTAGACATCTTTTCACGTTTATGTTTTTAAGTGTAAACGGAAAACCTACTTGTTTGAAAAAGCATTTTAATTCCAGTGGGAAAGGGGTTGTTTTATGACCACCATTTTTTGTGATTGTAAATGTAAATGTATTTTTGTTTCTATTTGTATTTTTGCGAAGCACTTCGTGACCTCTGTCTGTGAAAGGTGCTATATAAATAAATATTACTTACTTACTTACTTACGTGATTTCCACTGGATTCTAAACATCAGATTGTTTACCATACAGTTTAGGCTTACCTGTATGTGACTTGAAGCACACTTATAAAAAGGATACCAGCATAGTTACAGACAATAACAGCAATAGTGGAGCATCATATATTGTTGTGTTATATAGAGGCTTCAATTCATTAGTAAATACATTTGCCAATTTACCCCACAAAAAGTCGATTGTTGTCGACGCTATCATTGCCTCGGTTAGCATAGTTCGATCTTGTTGGTCGATACTTATATATCCCCAACCAGCAACATCAGCAATAGGAATGCAGCACTGAACGAACTGTTCCTAGGCTATCGGTGAACAACAAACAGCACATCCAGACGGTTTCATCATCTTTGCAGGAAATTTTAATCATGCAGATCTCAAAACTTTTCTCCCAAAGTTTCATCAACATGTCCATTTTCCAACAAGGGGTGATAACATCTTGGACTTTGTCTACACTCAACCCAAAGGAGCATACAAAGCCACCCCCCTCCCCCACATCAGCGCCTCTGATCCCCTTACTATCAGGCTAATGCCAGCATACAGACAGAGAGTTAGAATCAACAAACCAGCTCTTAAAGAGGTAAGAGTATGGACCCAAGAAGCTACCTCGGCTCTCCAAGACTGTTTCGGGTCAACTGACAGGGAAATGTTTAAGGAAGCAGCCACCTACAACAACATCACAGACATTGAGAAGCACACAGACACTGTGACCTCCTACATCACCAAATGCATCGATGATGTGACACACATGAAGACTATCACCACTCGAGCTAACCAGAAGCCATGGCTGACAGGGGGACGTCCACAGACTGCTGAAAATCAGAGACAAGGCCTTCAGAGCTGGGGACGAACCAGGCCTGAGAAAAGCGAGAGCCAATCTGTCCCGTGACATCAGGAAAGCAAAACAAGATTACACACACAAGATAACCACCCACTTCAAGGATAGCAAAGATGCGCGCAGCCTATGGCAGGGCATCCAGGCCATCACAGACTACAAGCCTATGCCGCATAGCTGTGAGAGTGACACCACTCTGCTCAACAACCTGAACAGCTTCTTTGCACGCTTTGAAGCACAGAACAACACCCGCCCACAGAAAACACCACCACCCCTGCACGACCAGCCCCTGTGCCTGTCTGCTGGCAGTGTGAAGAAGACACCCTCCACCATCAACACCCGGAAGGCAGCAGGTCCGGACAACATCCCAGGCAGTGTGCTGAAAGACTGCGCAGAGGAGCTGAAGGATGTCTTCACAGACATCTTTAACAACTCCCTGAGGCAAGCCATTGTCCCATCAGGCTTCAAAGCAGCCACCATCATACCTGTGCCAAAGAAATTATCCCCATCATCGCGCATTATCACATCAAATCCACCCTGCCCCCCACCCTGGACCCTGACCAGTTTGCATACAGAGAAAAACTGTCCACAGAGGATGCGATCTCCTCCGCCCTCCACCCAGCTCTCACCCACCTGGACAAGAAAGACTCATATGTGAGAAAGCTGTTCATATACTTCAGCACAGCATTCAATACCGTAATACCAAAACGACTCATCTGCAAACTGGACAAACTGGGCCTCAGCACCTCCCTCTGCAACTGACTTTGGATTTCCTGCGTGTTGGCAACAACATCTCAAGCAGCATCACCCTGAGCACAGGGGCCCCACAAACCTTCCCCCTGTGCTCAGTCCGCTGCTCTTCACCCTGCTGACACATGACTGCACATCCACCCACAGCTCCAACCACCTGGTGAAGTTTACGGATGACACAACACTGGCGGGGCTCACCAAGGGTGATGAGACCCACGACAGGGAAGAGGTTGAGCTCCTGACCAGGTGGTGCAAAGACAATAATCTCCTGCTAAACGTCAGTAAGACTAAAGAGATTGTCTTCAACTTCCAGAGAGGCCACACTCAACACCACCCACTGACCATTGAGGGTGCTGCAGTGGAGAGGGTGAGCAGCACCAAGTTCCTGGGGGTGCATATCAGCAAGGACCTCTCTTGGACCACCAACACTGCATCACTGGCCAATAAAGCACAGCAACGACTCTACTTTCTGCGCAAACTCAAGAGGGCAAGTGCTCCACCACCCATCATGTCTACATTCTACATAGGAGTCATAGAGAGCATCATCTCCAGCTGCATCACTGTGTGGGGCAGAAGCTGCACAAACTACAGCAGAAAAGCCCTACAATTCATCGTGAGAACAGCTGAGAGGATAATTGTTGCATCACTTCCATCCCTGCAAGACATATACACCACCCGCCTCACCAGCAAAGCGCTCACAATTGTGAGTGATGCAAGCCACCCTGCTTACCCCCTTCTGGCAAGAGGTACAGGAGCCTCTGCTCCCGCACTACCAGACTCACCAACAGCGTCATCCACCAGGCTGTGAGACTGCTGAACTCTCTCCCCTCCCCATCCTCAGCCCCTGCCAACAGAAACATCAGACTGGCTGGTGTCTAGAACCTGCCCCCACACTCATAAGGAATCACTACGGACTCTGAGTCACACTAATAACATTGCACTGTACAAACTGCACATATCTCTTGCAACAATATTTATATTTAATGTTATTGCTGTTATTTTATTATTACTGACTTTTGCTCTACCAACAATCTACCTCGCTGTACACTACCCTCCTTATCCTGCATTTTTTGTTTTTAGTACTAGTAGTAATCTTAGTATAAGCCTTTTGCACTTTATTTATTATTTGTCTTAAAATACTATTTTCTGTTGTGCCTACGCACTTTATTGTCTGTTGTCCTGTCCTGATACTTGTCTGCATGGGATAGTGGGAAACGTAATTTCGACCCCTTTTTATGTTTAGAACATGTGAAGAAATTGACAAATAAAACTGACTTTGACTTTCTCAGTGTAGCCTAAATACTGACGGTAGCTTCAAGATAGAGCTGTCGTATGCAACATCAAGTTAGTAAATATAACTTACCCGTGGTACTGGTACAGCAGCACTCTTTATAATATGTTTTGGCTCTTTCCTTCTCGGCTGGGGATGTAATCATCCTCGCTGAAGTGAGCACTGCACACACAAAAATCCTTGATACTGGATATTTTCGCTCCTGTAGAGTAGCCGATGGCAACAAGCCAGAGCTGTCTCGTTGCTACATCCGTAACAGGTAAACGATGGAACTTGAATGGTGAACCCGGCACATTCTTATTATCACAACCTGGGAATTTACAATTTCGCACCATTGTTATTTTTTACGTCTTGCTCTTGCTTTAGCGGTCTTCCATCGTTGTCATTCGAGTACTGTAAACCCTACAGAACAGCTGATCGGGACATGCGCACTATTGACGCTGACAGCAGCGCAGATTAATAGAAAGGGAAAGAAAATAGTGCAGATTAAAACTGAGGTATGAATTTTGCTCGGGGTATTTTTTGTGTGTAAATTAATCAAGTTTTCAAACACTTATAGTTGTTTCACGTAAAACTTGCAGTTTTGTGTCCCCGGAAAAGAAAAATTACACAGAATTTCTTTACATTACCAGAGGCCAAATAAATGCCATCCAGATGAAGTGATTTATTTAGCAGTTTCCTTCTTAAAGATTCTGGTCCAAAGACAACAACTTCGGTCTTGTCTGAATTTAAAAATAGAAAATTAAGAGTCATCCAGGTTTTTATGTCTTCCAGATATGCTTGTAATCTACCTAACTGATTGGTTTCATCAGGTTTTATGGATAAATATAATTGTGTATCATCAGTATAACTGTGGAAATTCATTCCATGTTGTCTAATTATTTTACCAATTGGAAGCATATATGGTAAATGGACTGAACTTATATAGCGCTTTTCTAGTCACTACTGACCACTCAAAGCGCTTTACATTGAAGCGATATTCACCCATTCACACTCACTTTCATACACCGATAGCCAACATGGCTCGGTAGGACGATGTACAATTGTTGAGGTTAAGACCTTGCCCAGGGGCACATCGACATATGACTGGAGGAAGCTGGAATCAAACGACCCTCCGATTGCAAGCCAACTACTCTACCACTGAGCCACAGTCGCTCCACTATATATATAGTAAAGAGAATCGGTCCAAGCATAGAACCCTGTTGTACTCCACAAGTAACCCCCTAAAATAAATATGTTTGCACTTAGTTTAAAAGTACAAGTTTTTCTTCTGTAATTGCAGTTTTTATTATCGATGTTTTAATTTGCGACTAGTTTATGTTAACAGTAGTGGGAAAGTACTGACAGGGCTGCTACGTACCCGTTTTAGACCAATGCGATCGCAGAGTTTAACCTATTTGAAGACGTATGCAGGGGGAAAATATATCTAAAACTTTTACAAAACCAAGTAAAAACTTATGTAGAATGTGTTGCATGGATTTAACTTCCATGAAAGATGAAGAAGACATGGATTTTATGCTTACGCTATGGAATACGTACAGGAACGCCATAACCGACTGTGAGTATGTTCCTATACAGTTGCAGTATTACTGTTTTGATTGAATGATAGAAATTTATTTGGATTGTGTTAGATTGCCAAGATTGGTAAAAAAATAACTCACAAAAGATGCTTTGCATAAATGTTTGTCCATAAAGATAATAGTTTACACAGATATCCGCTTAAGAACCACAATTTAATAATAAACTGAACTGAAGGATCTGCATGATTGTTTCATTCATTACACTGCAGAACAAAGAACCTGGAGATGGATTTCCACTGGTGCAGCTGCAGACCACACTGACTTCCTCTAAATACCTGTTTTCACCTGGACAACAGACTGGACTGGAAACTTGGCAGTGAAGCGTCTACAAGAAGATACAGAGCAGACTGGACTTCTGGAGGAAGCTACGGTCATTCAAGGTTTGCAGCAAGATGCTGCAGATCTTCTTAATTCTGTGGTGGAGAGTGTTATGTCTTCGTCCATCATCTGTTGGGATAGCACTATCAGAACCATGGACTTAAAAGAGCTCAATAACCTGATGAAGACCCTGTTTTCAGTTTTTGCGTGTGGACGGTTGAAAACAATGTTTTAAGAGCCATAAACGTCTGCGACAAAAAATGCTCAAACATCACTTTTGTGACCTGTGTTTACTCTCAAAAACAGCATTTCTGCCCTCAGAGCTGTGTTGGTATCATCCATTGTTAAAGCGTGTGTGGCAAGGTACACAACGAGGGCCTGGGCGGGGACTTGATCCCACGACTCCCAGGTGAAAGTCATGTGCGCTAACCGGTCAGCCAAAGGGAATCCCCATGGCCAAGCAGCCAGGGCACGTGATCTATCGGAGCCACAGTGACAGGACCTCCACACTGTCACATCTCTCCTCCTCTTTAATCCCGTGCAGGGTGCCACCAATTTCAAATCCATGGACTTATTACCAGTCTCACATGGACCCTGCCAGCAACGCCAAATGTGGCAAGGTACACAACGAGGGCCTGGGCGGGGACTTGATCCCACGACTCCCAGGTGAAAGTCATGTGCGCTAACCGGTCAGCCAAAGGGAATCCCCGTGGCCAAGCAGCCAGGGCACGTGATCTATCGGAGCCACAGTGACAGGACCTCCACACTGTCACAACTGAATGTACTATGACTGGAAAGTACTAAGTAGCAAACCACACCCAAGGAGGAGGGGGGAGTTTACCTCAGGAACTACACAGTTCACACAGAAGCTCACAAGCTCATATATGCCACGGGCCAGAGACGGTTTCAATATAAAAAATATAACTTTTATTATTATTTTTTTTTTTTTTTTTTGTTCAACCCTTTAAAAGTAAATCACAGCAAACCAACATAAACACAATCCACAAAACTTGGCACTAAGGAGGGGGAAAGGAAGCCTGTCAGGACTGGGGCTTACCGTGCGGCAGAATCAAACAGAAAACAGGGATCCTCACACTAATCACCAGTGCTCCTCACTCACACGCACTCAAACACAGCAACAAGGGAAGGGGGATTGTGAAGAAATGCCACCACCAACGATTGCACTGCCGCTTGGGCCCACAGCACCTGACAAGACAAGGAAAACAATTAGAATAACCAAAATACTAAACACTAATATGGACTAAAGATAACGTACAACAGTAAATAAACATGCACAAAAGAATTAAACAAAACAATGCAAAACAACAAAACAAATAAATGAAGAAACACATGCAAAATGGAATAAACACCGATTTAAAATAAGTTCTTTAGTGGCCTATTCAGCTCAGCCCTGGACAGCCAAGCGCGTCACTATCCCACAGTCCATCCGCTATGAGGCCCGCGCCGGAACCAGAGCGGACAGCGTAAGCTGGAGCGATGAGGGAGAATTAGAGGAGCCAAAACAGCAGCAATCTTCCAAGGAGTAGCGGACCTGGGCGACCCAAGATCTGGCGCCTCACTGCACTGGCATGATCAGAGCCCCTACAAGCATGCAGAGGGGGAGAGCCTCAAAGGCGGCGGCGTAATCCTGCTATGATCGAGCGGACATTTAATAGGACGCACAACATCCAGCAGAGCAATCCCTTCACAGCCCCAGCAGCCAGCCGTGCCGCACGCAAGGAGTTTTGCGCCTTTGACAGCGACACGCCAAACAAAAGACCTGGCCACGCCACACCACAGTCACTACGGAATGCAGCAGGAAGAGGCCGGCTGGCCAAACACATCCGCTTTTAAAACAGGTGCATGGTGCCACCCACTAATCAAGGTGGTTGGCAAGACTGGCACAATGCCATACAGTGGCCAACATGCAAACGGCATCCGGCCACATGTACCCCCAAGTTTTGTATCGTCGGCCCGACGATAAACCCTGGCATCAACAGCTAAAAGGATAATTGGACATAAGCCACCTGCTCCTCATTCTCAAGCAAAATTACCCTGATGCCCAGTAGACTGAGGGAGATGGTGGACATTAGTATGGCGGCCAGCTGTAGAGCGAGCTGTTCTTCGCAAAGTCTGTTGAGAATTAGACTGGTCAGCTGGAACTGACTGAGCTGGTTGAGATGAATGTATGTGTCCAGGAGATGTCCCCAGAATGGAATGGGACCGCTGGCCATCTCTTAGCTGGTCAGATGACACTAAAGGCGTTGTGCCCAAGGCGGCAGGAACAGCAACCAGCAGTGGATCAGGTGCTCCAGGAGCCAGAAGACACAAATCATCATCACTGGAGGACTCGTCAACTGTTGCTACAGCAGATTGAGCTGGCAACATTGGCAGGGGAACTACGGCTTCAGCCAGGACCACTGCCTTCAACATGTTACGATGGACATTACGGGCTTTGTGCAGGTCATTTTCAGGGGCAACTGTATAAACAGCTCCTTCACCTGCTGGAGCCCTCACAACCTGGTAGACCACTGAACTCCAGAGGTGGGGCAAACAGGAAGCCCAGTCACGAACTACGGCTCCAGCTCAGTTCCAGGCCGCCTTCATTCGGACCAAGGGAGGAGTTTTGAAAGTTTGTTGATTCATCAGCTCTGCCTGTTGTATGGCGTTGCGAAGTCTCGCATTACACCATACCATCCTGCGGGGAATGGTCAGTGCGAGCGTTTCAATCGAACTCTTCATAACCTCCTTCGTACTCTCCCACCATCAAGGAAGCGTGACTGGGCTTCCTGTTTGCCCCAGGTGCTTTTCTGTTACAACACTACTCCTCACCAGGGCACAGGTGAATCGCCTTTCTATCTCATGTTTGGACAGGAGCCTCGGCTCCCTGCAGACTTCCTCCTGGGTCGAGTACCTGACCCAGTACCAGGTGAGGTACAAGACTGGGTAGTTGAACATCAAGCCAGACTCCGCGTTGCTTTTGAAGGGGCCCGTGAGCGGTTGTTGGTGGCTGCCGGGCGACGAAAAGAGAGGCATGACCAGCAGGTGCGAGAGATGCCCTTTGTAGTGGGTCAGCGGGTGTACCTGAGGGACCATGGTGGAAGAGGGCGCCAGAAAATCCAAGACCTCTGGAGTTCAGTGGTCTACCAGGTTGTGAGGGCTCCAGCAGGTGAAGGAGCTGTTTATACAGTTGCCCCTGAAAATGACCTACACAAAGCCCGTAATGTCCATCGTAACATGTTGAAGGCAGTGGTCCTGGCTGAAGCCGTAGTTCCCCTGCCAATGTTGCCAGCTCAATCTGCTGTAGCAACAGTTGACGAGTCCTCCAGTGATGATGATTTGTGTCTTCTGGCTCCTGGAGCACCTGATCCACTGCTGGTTGCTGTTCCTGCCGTCTTGGGCACAACGCCTTTAGTGTCATCTGACCAGCTAAGAGATGGCCAGCGGTCCCATTCCATTCTGGGGACATCTCCTGGACACATACATTCATCTCAACCAGCTCAGTCAGTTCCAGCTGACCAGTCTAATTCTCAACAGACTTTGCGAAGAACAGCTCGCTCCACAGCTGGCCGCCATACTAATGTCCACCATCTCCCTCAGTCTACTGGGCATCAGGGTAATTTTGCTTGAGAATGAGGAGCAGGTGGCTTATGTCCAATTATCCTTTTAGCTGTTGATGCCAGGGTTTATCGTCGGGCCGACGATACAAAACTTGGGGGTACATGTGGCCGGATGCCGTTTGCATGTTGGCCACTGTATGGCATTGTGCCAGTCTTGCCAACCACCTTGATTAGTGGGTGGCACCATGCACCTGTTTTAAAAGCGGATGTGTTTGGCCAGCCGGCCTCTTCCTGCTGCATTCCGTAGTGACTGTGGTGTGGCGTGGCCAGGTCTTTTGTTTGGCGTGTCGCTGTCAAAGGCGCAAAACTCCTTGCGTGCGGCACGGCTGGCTGCTGGGGCTGTGAAGGGATTGCTCTGCTGGATGTTGTGCGTCCTATTAAATGTCCGCTCCGATCATAGCAGGATTACGCCGCCGCCTTTGAGGCTCTCCCCCTCTGCATGCTTGTAGGGGCTCTGATCATGCCAGTGCAGTGAGGCGCCAGATCTTGGGTCGCCCAGGTCCGCTACTCCTTGGAAGATTGCTGCTGTTTTGGCTCCTCTAATTCTCCCTCATCGCTCCAGCTTACGCTGTCCGCTCTGGTTCCGGCGCGGGCCTCATAGCGGATGGACTGTGGGATAGTGACGCGCTTGGCTGTCCAGGGCTGAGCTGAATAGGCCACTAAAGAACTTATTTTAAATCGGTGTTTATTCCATTTTGCATGTGTTTCTTCATTTATTTGTTTTGTTGTTTTGCATTGTTTTGTTTAATTCTTTTGTGCATGTTTATTTACTGTTGTACGTTATCTTTAGTCCATATTAGTGTTTAGTATTTTGGTTATTCTAATTGTTTCCTTGTCTTGTCAGGTGCTGTGGGCCCAAGCGGCAGTGCAATCGTTGGTGGTGGTATTTCTTCACAATCCCCCTCCCCTTGTTGCTGTGTTTGAGTGCGTGTGAGTGAGGAGCACTGGTGATTAGTGTGAGGATCCCTGTTTTCTGTTTGATTCTGCCGCACGGTAAGCCCCAGTCCTGACAGGCTTCCTTTCCCCCTCCTTAGTGCCAAGTTTTGTGGATTGTGATCACGTGCCCCGGCTGCTTGGCCACGGGGATTCCCTTTGGCTGACTGTTTAGCGCACATGACTTTCACCTGGGAGTCACGGGATCAAATCCCACCCAGGCCCTCGTTGTGTACTTTGCCACACGTGTTTTTTTTTTTTTTTTTTATAAGCTATATGACTGCTGCGCGCTGAAGATAGAGGATAGAAAGTTACTCCAAGCGGATAGGATTTGGGAGGTTTGCCACGTCTATGATTGTGCTGAAAAACACATTTATCCAGTTAAGTGTGGATGGAGTTTTTTTTTTTTTCAAGGAGCAGAGGAAATTTTTCTTGAAATAACCCGGCTACCTGTGGACATGGCCTAAATCAAACAATTGAACCTCAGAAGACCCCAGAGTGGGGCCATTTGATGAGAAAGAAAAGTTTTTTATTGTAATAAGTCAAAGTCTATTACTTTTTTTTAACCTTTAAATGTGTTGTTGTTGATGTTGGGTCTTTCTCTTTTTTGCATTAATCGGAAGACTTGTTTATTTTCAAATGTACTCCTAAAATAAAAGCACCAAAGTTACTGATAGTGAATGAATTGTAATGGAAAATGTTTATCAAACAAAGAAAAGCTGACAAATGATTGTAACGGTTAGTGTGTGGTTAGTAACTTAGTCCATCCCCAGGATCATCACCAGACTGACGTAGCCTCGGAATCAACTCCTTCCTCTCTAGTGTGTCTATTCCCATTACTCAGTTTGGATTTCCTTCATCCCCTCATAGTCCTCAACTCACCTCAGATACAGCACTCCAGCTCCTGGTCCACAGCATCTCCTCCATTTCCAGATCCAGAACCACACTTTAGATAGCTTTTTTGGTTAACGTCTTAAATCTTTTGTGCCTGAGGCTCAGACAGCTTCCAAAAACCATTACATAATATAAACCCATTTTATTAGAAATTGATCACTTTAAGTTGCCTTAGGGGGACTAAATGCTTCTCAATTAGAAAAACATGATTCTGACCTATTTATTGTACTTTTTTGTGTTACTTTAGATCAGCTTTAAGGAAGTTTATTTTCTCCTCATAACTTCATTGTGCTGATAAAAAGAATGACATCACTTCCTGTTGGGCACATGTACAGTTTTATTGTTTTACCATGTACACATTTTAGCTGCTATGCCTTTTAGCAATTCGGGTGCATTTATTTTAAGACCAATTCAGTCATATATGCCCACATAGATATTTGCATTGTTAATATGGATATATTGATATCACCATGGAAACAAGATGATTTTTTTCAATTTTATGGACTTTCTTGGACACCACCTGCACTTTTCTTCCTTTGGATCACACTCGAAGTAGATCACAGCATGTGAAACCTTATTCATCAGTCTGGCCACCCAAACCAAACAACAAGGGGAGAAAAACACACACTGTCATTTTGTTGTAGCTACTTTCCAAACACATCAAGCACTGTTAGCTGGAGGATCTGCACACACACACACAGCTCTAAACCAGTTAGCAAGGAATAACAAAGATGTGAAGATGACACTGGGAGGTGCTGGAATGAGCTCAGACTCCTGCTGATCTTTGAATGTAGACTTTTATAGTGAACAGATCATGTTGCAGTAAAAGAAAACAAATATGGTGAGAAATGTGGAAGTAAGCAGCTGTTTCATGCTGACCTCAGGACCCTTCTTATGTTCTCTTATCAGACTTGGTTTGGAGTCATGTTGCCTGTAAGAACATAATAAATTATGACGGTCTGTTTCTGTAAGGCAGCTTCAACCTCTACTTTAGTACAACATATAACCCCTATACAACCTGTAGCAGGAGGAGCACTGTGTTTTTGAAAGACGTCTGGGATTTGTACCGTGGCACATTATATCCTAATTTAGCTTAATATCTTTTATCAGACATTAAATTAGATTTTATATGGAAGAGTGACCAAAAAGATCTTTAGACAAATATCTTCCATCCTAACTGCTGTAGTAAAAGGACCAGATAACACTAAAAGATCAGAAAGTAAATAAACATGATATTCATTTTTACCAGAATTGTCTGTTCCTTATAAAAAAAAAACACTTTCTATTTTTATGGCTTTGAGACAACATACTACATTTGTGTACAGAACAAGTTTGATTACACACAAAAGGGAATCCAGACGCCCTCTCTTCAAGGATAAATCTTTGGAGGTTTGAAATAATAAATATCCTATAATATGAGCCATATATAATCACTGGAACATTGCGGAAAAACTTAATAGAGCCTTTAATTTCAATCACAATCATGAATTTACTGTTTGGATAAAGTTAAAATTCAAAACTGATAAAGGTCGAATCCGTGGAGCTAAAGTCGTTTTGAAAGCATATTCAGTGAAGTAGTTACCTGTAGCCAGTACTGCAGGGTACACAGGTTGTACTGAAGTGAATTATATTTAACAGAGAGCCACACTAACATGTCTGACTTGAGCATCATGTTGGTTGTTGCAGGAGGGATTACTGTGAAGTCAGTGACACAACACAGGCGCCGGTCTGCTGTGGCTACATGTTGTTCCAGGAGAGAATCAGTGACTCAACACAATCTGCTGGGATTCCTTACACAGAAACTTTGAACTGGTTTTTCTCTCAAGAATTGGTGCTATATAAATACACTGAATAGAATAGAATAGAAGGTAGAGCAGATTTCAGCCATATGACAGAAATCTATCAGGAACATACTGTATTACACCGCTATTTCCACAGTATTTTCATCTTTGTTTTAGCCAAACTGCTAAACTTAAAGTCAGACTTAACAGCAGTTGTTCACTCTGTTTAAAGTTGAGAATCCACACAGTTTTTTGTTGTTTAATGAGCTTGAAATGCACTGACACAGTTCAATGAAAGTAGTATTTGCAGACACACAGTGAAGGAGGCTCTGTGATGCTATGACACATTTGACTAAAGCGTAAATAAAAAAGGGTTGATGCATGAGGAAGACAAAAGCTATGATCATATGGGATTCGTTCAGAAACAGACACACACACACATCATGCCCATTTTATTCTCCATGGAACAGTAGTTTCATCAGTACCGACGACTCTCTCCAGCTATATCGGTGCATGTACAGCAGGTTTCCTTGGGCTAATGTAATAAATGCTTTCAGTTTGTTCAATTCTTTGCAGTCACACCTTGATTCCTTTCATCTTCTTTATTTACAAATCTTTACAAGAGTTCTTGAAGAAGAAGCTCCTTTTAACTGTGATGTGCCTGTTGGTGCGTCGTACTGCCATCACATCGCAGCAGCTGAAGACTTTCAAACAAAGGCTCTAAAACAATGAAGGGTGCTTTCTTTGGTCAAAATCAGAGCAAAAGAAAAAAAAAATGTTACAGCACAAATCTTGTTCTAAAATCTATAAAACAACAACATAAAACCCTGACAGGAGAGGATAACATCTGGCTCTGAGGAAGAACGTCACCAAAGGCTTCAATGGAAGATTTTAGAGAGGATCAGTGGAAGTAGCTGCTCAGTCATGTCCTTCCTGCTCCGCCTCCTCCTCCTGGTTGTCCTCACAGTAACGGTGGAGCAGGTGGTGCAGGTGCTGCTGTAGGGCGTCAGGCTGCAGAGACTCCGGGGTGTCATCCAAGCGCTCCAGGTGTATGTTCTTCCCCTGGGCATCCCTCACCACGGTCCTCTTCAGGGTGCGTGACTTACGCATCTGGCTTCTGCAAGAACAAGCCCAAATAATGAGGGTGGTGGTCTCTCCCTTGAAACACACTTCATATGAGTAAAAAATGGAGTCAGAAATTAATATTTAATGATCATGCTGGAACTGAGAACATTTTATGTACAACTAAAAAAGGCAACTTGGTTGATACCCTGCGATGAACGAGTGAACGATTAATGAAAAGCTACTAAAGTCTGGTTACCATGCAGACTAAAGGCAAGCAGGAGTACTGAGATTATTGTTGACCAAGGGGTACACTGACATTCATCAATGAAAACCTTATTAGTGGAGAAGAGTTTACCCTTATCCACAAATTATTGTAGAAAAGTCAGAACTGTAACAGATCACTGAAAGGATATTTCCTGTTCTTCTGAACACTATTTATTAAATATGGCCCATTTACAGTCATATAGAGACGTGTGATGGGGGCCCTTGAACTCAGCGTGACAGCGTCTCTGGGTGTGTGTTAGAGGCCTGGTGCAGTAGCATGTACCATGACTCCCCGGGGGGAAGCTGTGTTATGTCTGTCAGCCTGTGCTTCGATGGACAGTAGGCTGTTATAAGAAGAATTGCGAGTTCCTACGCTCGACTCCTGGCCATCAAAGCCAGGATGAGGGCTATGGGAGGAAATGCATAAGGAAGGACCCAAATGCCACTGGTGATGGAGGATGTCCACGCCCAAAGGTGCTTTGGTTAAGTGCTTAAGCTTAACTGCTACTTTGCAGGTTTTGGAATCGCATGAGAGTAAAGCAGAAAGGCACCCATAACCGCTGCCACTGGTACTGCAGATACACAAGGTAAGGCAAATCCTCAGCTCTGTGATATTTGGAATGCTATTCCTGGGTGTGTGGTTAAAGATGGGGATACCAAATTCCGCAGGCACTCACAGACATATTTAACCATTCATTTACCCAGGCCATGAATGGTACTACCTGCCTACAAGCTGCTACAACCATACCACAGCCCAAAGAGACTAACATCACCTGTTTGAAAAATAATAGAACGATTGATGGGATGTTGTTCAGAAAACAACTTAACACTGAAGAAGACTACCTGTTAACCGTTGCTATCTCCATGCTGTCGTCAAGTTCACTATGGCTCCACTAAAACCGAAAATGTATTTCACACAAAGGCACGAGTGATGGCACGCCCAAAGATCTCTTCTGCTCCTCTGTCACTCAACAATTCAATTCACTTTTATGTATATAGCGCCAATTCACAATAAATGAAGATGTCAAGGCACTTTAAAACAGAGAGGGAGACAAACCTCTCATTCCATATACTGCCATACAGCAACATGCTGGAATTGAAAATCGTTACTTTTGGCACTGGGAAGCAGAGCTGTTTGCAGTTTGATTGGCTAGTAGCGTCATATGAGGCGCTGTGCCGACTCGATGCAGAAATGAAAGCAGACGAGCGCTATAATATATATACTGCCTAGTGAAAGCAGCCAAAAACAGACATTCATGAGTAAAAGGCATAACCAGTTTGCATTCATCCACAAGGAGGGAAAAATTATTTTCCAGGACAACTCAAACATTTACAGGACATTTAACTTTTTACCCATTTTCCATGTGTTTTCTATGACTGGAAAATGATCTACCATTTTCCAGGTTTTCCAGAACTTGTATTAACACAAGTTGTGACTCAAATTCCTTGTATGTGTCATACTTGGCCATTAAAGCTGATTCTGATTCTGATTCTGACTATCAATAAGGTCCGCCATTCAACAAAGAATGTACCAGTCGTGAAAATGCATGTCAACCACAACATCCCAATAATATCTAGAACATTCTGGATCTTAAACATAGTGTCATCCATTTTTAGAAGTTTGGTGCTGGCCACATACTCTCGCTCTTGTGCTAAATGGGCCACATTAAGAAAATCCACACAATGCCTCTATACTAATTTTAGAAAATTGTTTAAGAACATCATAAGTGTGGAAAGCAGGACCGGTTTTGGGCCTAGGGCGCCCACGACGGAGGTGTCGGGAGGGGGCGCTGCTGTGGGGGTCGGGGGTGGGATGCTGGTGAACAGCAGCATGGTGCAGCAAAATGACAGAGCAGTGTCCGGTTTGTGGAAGCTCAATTTAGGAAGAGAGCAGTGATGTCTGCTCTCCCTTAGCAGGAGCAGGCAGAAGGTGTTGTGACAAAGCGCGGGGTGGGGTGGGGGGGGGGGGTGCTACAGGTTTCTCCGTATTTTCTTTCCCGCTGTCTTGCCTTATTAAAGTTTACTTGTAAATTTCATAAGGAAATCCTCTGCCTCTCAGTTAAAAGAAGTGCGAGAGCTGCTGCCTGCTGCAGTTACAGTGGCAGGTCTGGCAAAGTCAGCTGCGGGAGCAGCAATAAAATCCACCTGGTGAAGATAGAGTCGCTCATAAAACAAGTAGAAGACATGTAAATATATCAGGGAAATGGGACAGCAAGTTTCCTTCCCTCCAGAGGAACTGGATGGGGCGCAGCATCAACACAGGTAGCTGTGGTTCTGTTCACTTAGTGAGCTGACTAGTGGCAGATTAAAATATGTTGGAAATGACCGATGAAGGTAGGAAATTGTCGGTGAAGAAGTTAGAGTCCCATTTAAAAAATCTTAAATAAGAGGTATTTTATCCACCTCTTTCTCCCCTTGGATCAGAATTTGAATTAATAAATGTATATAATAATGTGAGACAGACCTGCTGTACTTATCCTTGAAATTAGTTGAATTCAGCCTAGTTCAAATTCAAAATGGCTAAGAGAATAGAGAATGGCAACAGATTTTAAATTAAAAATAAAGTTTTTTTTCCCCTTAAATCTGTAAGTAGTAAGGAAAATACAATTCATGTGTAAGTTTTTTGGAGGCCTCAGACAAGCCCATATTGGTTTGTTTCCTCTCTGCTCCAGAAATTTCTTTTTTCTTTAATATACATGACAAGACATTTTGCTTTGCCTGACGCTTTGCCGTGTCTGGAGACTGCGTTGGTAAGACGTATCGCGTCATTTCCTGTTTGTTGACTCACTCGGTTGTAGCAAGTCGGGGTTTCTCTCTCTCTTGAATTAATCTAATTTCCTCTGTCCAGAAGTTTTTCTGAGTTGCTTTAACACGCAAACACATTAAAACATTCTGTTGGTGCTCTTTACGTTCTGGGACTCGTTAAGCGTTAAACTGGTTTTCTGGGCTCGGTAAGAAACCGCTAGGTTAACTTGGCTTCACGGCTAGCATGGCTTCGGCAGCTTTGTCTCCTGTTCCTCCGTCTCTCTCTGAACCTCCTACTCTCTCCTGCTCTCTCTGTCAGATGTTTAGTTACTCCTCCGCCTCATTTAGTGAAGTTGGTAGGTGTAATAAGTGCAGCATTTTTGTAGCCTTAGAGGCGAGGGTTTCTGAGCTAGAGGCCCGGCTCCGCGCTGTAGAACAGCCAGGCCCAGCAGTAGCTAGCGCAGAGTCAATTAGGACAGGACCCCTTAGCCGTCCTCCAACAGCTCCCGTGCAGCCGGGATCTGAGGGTTAGGGTTAACTAATCCTGGGTGACGGTTTGTAGGAAGCCTAGCGCCAGACCCCAGCCGAGCAGGAGAGGCCGATTCTTGTAATTGGCAGCTCCATAGTTAGGAACGTGGCTCCAGAGACACGAAAGACCACCTTCAAATGCCTTCCAGGGCCAGAGCTGCGGACATTAGGTCCCATCTGAAGCTTTTGGCCAAGGACAAACGGCGGTACAGCAGGATCGTTATCCATGCTGGTGGCAATGACACCCGGCGACGGCAGTCGGAGGTCACTAAAATTAGCGTAGCTTCGTGTGTAGGGCTGCCAAAAAGATGTCTGACTCTGTAATTTTTTTCTGGTCCCCTGCCTGATCGTACTAGAGATGACATGTACAGCCGTGTGCTGTCGTTTCACCTTTGGTTGTCAAGGTGGTGTCCAGAAAACGATGTGGGCTACATTGATAACGGGGGGGCCTTCTGGGGAAAACCTGGACTGTTACATAGAGACGGCATCCATCCCACCGCGGACGGAGCTTCGCTTCTTTCCAGGAACATTGATAGGGTTATCTCTAGTTCCCCAAAGCCGTGACAACCCAGAGTCCAGCTCAGGGATCAGGGACTGCCACCCACCCACTACCCTATAGAGACAGTTTCCCGTCCACTGCCCAAAACTAATGAATTAAAAGTTAATGCTACTAGAGCAAAGTATAAAAATCTCATAAAGATAAATACAACTCTGACTGAACAGAAAAATAAATCAATTAAATGTGGTTTACTAAACATAAGATCTCTCCCCTCAAAAACACTCTTAGTAAATGACTTAATTTGTGAAAATAATATTGATTTGTTTTGTCTTGCAGAGACATGGTTGCAGGAAGAGGACCATGTCACAATAAATGAGTCAACTCCCCCTAGCTACTTAAACTTTAGTGTCCCTCGAAGTACTGGTCGAGGAGGTGGTGTAGCCACCATCTTTCATACAGATTTACTAATTAATCTCCAAAAAATTAATAATTACAGTTCCTGTGAGCATTTAATCTTTAGCCTTCCTCATACTCATAAAATAACATAAGCCACTTTTATTCGTGGTCTTGTATCGTCCACCAGGCCCTTATTCTCAATTTTTAGATCAGATAGCAGATTTCCTATCTGACTTAGTTTTAAACACTGATAAAGTCATTATAGTCGGAGACTTCAATATTCATGTTGATAGTAAAAGTGATAGTCTAAATACAGCTTTTAACATTATCTTAGACTCAATAGGCTTTACTCAAAATGTGCAGGGAACAACCCATCGCGGTGACCACACCTTAGATCTTGTGCTGACTTATGGCAGTGACTGTGAAGAAATAACAGTCTTTCCACATAACCCTATCCTGTCTGATCATTTCCTCATCACTTTTAAACTTACTCTAACGGATCATATCAAACCTGAAACAAAACTTAATTATACCAGAACGTTATCAGACAACGCTGTAGCAAGTTTTAAAGAAGCTCTTCCAACTTTAATTTCCTCAGTACATAAAAGTACAATAGAAAACAGTGATTTAACTCGTAACCCCTCACAACTCGACGTTCTAGTTCATAGCGTTAATTCCTCCCTGCGTCTGGCAATAGACAAAGTTGCCCCACTGAAAAAGAAGGTGGCCAGCCTTAGAAGATTAGCTCCCTGGTTTAATTCAGAGCTACATACCCTGAAGAAGAACGTTAGAAAACTAGAGAGAAAATGGCGCTCCACGCATTTACAGGATTCCTATTTAGTGTAGAAAAATAGTCTATTGCTAATAAAAAGAGCCTTCGAACAGCTAGAACAGCATGTTATTCATCTTTAATCGAGAAGAATAAAAATAATCCTAGGTTTCTTTTTAATACAGTTGCCAAACTCACACAGGATCATAGCTCTATCGAGCCAACCACTCCCCAAGCTCTTAGTAGTGATGACTTCATGAAATTCTTTATAAATGAAATAGACTCTATAAAAAATAAGATAATTGGGAACCTTGCCAATATGCTTGCTTCCTCCCTAGTTAATGAGGCAACATCAAAAATGGTTCTACCTAATATATGCTTAAACTGCTTTAATGCAGCCGCACCTTCGATTTATTCTAAAATTATAGCTTCAACTAAACCTCAACTTGCTGTTTTAACCAAACCTTCCCAACTAAACTCTTAAAAGAAAGTTTTTCCCTCTGATCGGCTGCCTTCCAATTTTGAGATAATAATGAATCTATCCTTAGTCATGAATAATGATACAGCAGGAGTTTTATGATAGCTGTACTTAAACCACTACGTAAGAATACCATCTCATGATCAAAACAACTTAAATCAACAAAATTGACCGATATCAATCTTCCCTTCTTCTACTCTAAAAATTTTCTTGTATAGAAATAGTTGCAAACACCAGATGATTGAGTCATTTAAATAAATAATGAGCGTATTGAGATTTTCAATCAGCTTGTAGACTCTCACATGCACGGAAACACTGCTGGTGAAGGCTACTTTAATGATATTCTCATAGCATCAGACAATGGACTGGTGACCATGTTCTGGTCCTGGTATATCGTCATGGTCTGGCCTTTGACACTGTTGAACCCAATATTCTCATCAAAGGCTTCATAGTGTTTGGGTAAAATAGATTGAGAACGAGCACTAGGTTGGGTTTAAAATCTTCTTTGTCTAACAGATTTCAGTTTTGTTCAGGTTAAATGATTAATATCTTCCACAACCTCAAATAGTTACGTTTGCGGATAACCACAGGGTTCAGGTGCTTGGCCGATTCTTTTTACTATATATATTTCCTATTGGTAAAATAATAAGCCGCATGGGATAATTTCCTAGTTACGCAGATGATCACATCTATATCTATCCATTTCACTATCCTGATGAAATCCAATCAGTTAGGTAGACAAACAGCATTCTGGAAGGACATAAAAACTTGGATGACTCAAAACTTCTTGATTCGTGATTCTGATAAAACAGTGAAGTTTCGGTCTTTGTTGGACCAGTAAGCTCTGAAAAAACAGAAAACTACTATCAACCCCTTCACCTGACTAGCAATTAAATAGTCAGCCTCCAAAATCAAAGCAAAGTACCTCCGTGTATTTATTGTTTTGACCATGATATGTCATTTAGATGCTCACATTTAAGAAGTCTCTAGGAATTCCATTTTTTCGACTTAGGGAATAGTTGCAAACATTAAACCATCCTGTCCAGAGAATGATTCTGAAAAACTATCCATTGCCTTTATTTACTTCAAGACAGATTACTGTAACCTCTTTACTATCATGAGTCCCACAGAAAACAGTTAAAAGTCTTCAGTTAGTCCAAATCTGCTGCTAGATTACTGAATGAATAGTAGAAGAAGAGAATCACCTTATCCCCCCCTGTTTTTGCTTCTCTCACTGCTCCCAAGATGAGATCGTTAAAATAGAGAATATCCAAAAGAGCCCCATCTTGTACAAAATATAGCACTAAATATCTAGCTTCGATCTACAAAAAACGCTGATTGTTCCATATTTCCGTAAGCAGGGCCCTTCGCTCTCGACTGCAGGTTTACTGATTCTTAGGATTAACTAAAAGTAAATGGTGCTGAGTATCTTTCAGCTATCAGGCTTCCCTCCTATAGAACACTCCCATGGTTGGTCGTGAAGCAAACAAAAAAATAGTATTATCTTTAAAACAGCTTAATACGATTCCTCTATTGAACAAAGCTTACAGTTAGAGGATATGTTAATCAGGCATTTAGAGTAGACAGGTTTTTAGAACCAGGTAGCTTAATGAAGTAGATAGTTATTAGTTGCCAGGAGAGTGTCAAAAGCTAGGAATGGATAGGAGAAGAGGTAAGAATGATCTAGGTAAGATAGATATAATTAAGCCATTAGAAATTGTTAGTAGAGCTTAGTCCTCCTAGTAGCTAGGAGATACAGGATTAATTTAGTAGCTATACTGCTTTAGGCTAGATGTTTGGAGGACATTATTAGGTCTATTCCTTCCTACGTATCCTTCCTCCAACATCCTCCCCCCAAGCTGGCATATTGCTGTCAGTTCAACGCTAACACTCAATCTCTTAGTCTCTTCTTATAGTAAGTGCTGCCTGACCCAAGCCCGCCCTGCTTGACGACCCTGACTAAGATGGCATTTGCAGTGACAGAGAATAGTTCTCCACGTCCTGCAACAAACTTCTGGCATCAGTTCTGTTGTGCCTTTGCATGTGTCTCTGTTCATGTTCTCTGTTCTGTATTCCTTCCAAAACCAAAGACTGTCTCGGCCAGATGACCGCTTTGCTGAGGAGCCTGGTTCCTAGCCAGGTTTCTTCCTGATAAAAGAGGAGTTTTTCATTCTTCGCCGACATCGCATCGTTCTTGCTCATGTGAGGGTATTACTGCTGAAATAGTCACACGCAAATCTTCTGTTGTCCTCTAATATTCTACATTAAACATTAATTGTAATAACCTTACTTGTAAAGGCCTTAGATACATCTGTTGTGAAACGGCGCTAAAATAAAATAAACTGAATTTAATTTGATATGTGTGCACTGTAATGCATCTTGATGTGCTAAATAAATAAATAAAATAAATGATTATGAGTAATAATGCCACAAAAATAATTTATATGATTAAAGTTTTACAAAAAAATGTATACAGGGTTAAAATATTTGATATTGAGTGAGCAGGGGTGGATCTAGAAAGTTTTTAAAAGGGGCCAGTTGTGATCTTGGGCTGTTGGTAAAATCTCGCCTAGGGCGCAAAATACCCCCAGTGCTCTACTCCAATGACACAAAGATTGGGACGGACCCTGCATTTGTTCTTTAAAGTGACCGTGTGTCTTTGAAATTAGCCATTAAAATATTATGTTCTAATAATTACGTAAAACACAATTACAAAATATAGGCGATATTTTAAAATATGACTTTAAAAATCAGTTTTAAAATACATAGGTGCGGGTCCTCTTTTCAGGGGAAAGCCATATTAGATGACGTCTTTACTTCTACAAGAGCCCGGACGGACAAAGTGCACGGAACACGGCCACTATTAAAACATTGATTTCCCCTCAAAATGCAAAAAAGATTTGCTATAAATAAATTTTTACGTCTTCGCTAGTTCCAAGCGATGAAAGAGAGACTGATGTGCTCGTCATGTTGCTGCAAATAGATAATTCTCAGGCAATTGAGCATTTGAAAATACTACTAGTGGGACCTCCGTAGTTGAGCTCCTTACTCGAAGACACAGATACCGCATGCTTGTGATAATTTAGGTATGCACTGCCCCCTACTGGCCGAAAATTACACACTGTGCTTTTAAGGAGCAGTACCATTTTCCAGAATTATTTCTAATGTGGTGGAAAAATTTATATTAACAATCATCTGTTCAGTGTATTCTACTGAAGCTCATAGTCACTGTGTGCTAAGTTCTTTATTATAGTGATAAGTCTTACTGAATGACACTGTATGACTTCGGTCAGGTCAAATTAACTGATATTAAAATCCCTGCTTCATGCGTTGCCATGGAGACGATCATCTGAACGTCCTGACATTCTACGAGATTAAGGCTTCCTAATCAAGCACAAGGCGCCTCCAAATCTCCCAGCATCACCCTGAAGAAGCGTCTATCTATGAAGTTGATAATTGTGAGGTTAACTAAATTAATAAAAGGCTGTGTTAGTTAGATGGAGACCTGTCAGTATTTTACATGTTCCAATGCAAATGTCTGTGCCTCCTAGGCTTTATCATCCAAGTTTTTATTAAACCTCCAAAATTCTGACGTAATCTTCTCTCATCATTTATTTAAGAGTTTATCAAGTAACACTAAAATTACATTAACTTAGCATGTTGGTTTTACCATATATAACACTGGCCTACATGCAAAATACTATGTATGGAGGAAACCTAAGACCTATGGTGAAACATGGTGTAGGCAGATGCTTTTATTCAGCAGGGTAAGATAAAGTCGTCCGAGTTAATACGAAGATGGATGGAGGTAATTATTAGGCAATCTTAAAATAGATATGGTTAATGTGCAATATTATATATATATAAGATTTAAACCAACCTGCAATATTTTGCAGAAGAATGAATTTCAGTCTGTAGTTGTACAAAACTGAAAAAGAAATTACACTGAAAAACCTGCAGAAAACTGGGTTCCCATAATGTTTGACTAAGTGGAGTTAAAAAGAAATAGTTCACATGCTTCCCGGATCTAAATTTTATGCATGATTTCTTTTCACAAATCTGAACAAACACATGTCATTGTACATGTTCAATATCTAGTAGGTAGTAACACACCTCCTCAGTACAGAAGCCTGGACAGAACACTGACTGGTGCAGATCCACAGCATGACTTTTAGAATCAGTGGAAAAGGGATTTTATATTATTATTATTATTATTAGATTTGATAGTGAGGAGAACCTTTTTTAACCTTAAGTGCCCCCTGGTGGCTGTTTAAGTGACACTGCAGCAAACAGCAGCTAAAGTTATAGACCCTGAAACAGAATCTACCAGCAAGTAGTTAGATCTCAGCTGAGATGCCTGATTAAAACAGAATGGAACAAGATTAACAGCCAAAGCTTTGCTCTTTGCATTCATTCAGCAAAAAACAAATTATAATTAAAGCTTCACAGCATTGAAGGTTAGAAGATGAGGTCACACCATCTATACGGGTGAACCCAAAAAATTTGAAAATTGTTCAAATAAGTTCATTTATTTGAGTAATTCAATGTAAAGGGGAAACTTAATGTATGATATAGACTCATTAGATGCAAAGAAAGATATTTCCATCTATTTGTGTTTTGATTTTGATGATTATGATCAAATTCTGCAAAAATTTCACATAACATTTTTATTTTTACCTTGAAATTTTAGTTTTGTGGTCATTTTTATGAATAATTTATTTTTAATCTAATTCACCCTCATTTGTTGTAACAAGCAGAGAAGAAAATAAAACCTGTGTTCAAATTCATTTAATTTTTTTTGTAGAAATATCGGCATTGGTACTCGGCATCCGTAAGTACTCTGATCCAAGTATTGGTATTGTATTGTTTAAAAAAATTGTATCTTTGTTTTTAATTTATTCTAATTATGGCTTTTAGATCTCAAATTTCACAGTTCATGAAAATCCCAAATTCGAAATCCCAGAAAATTAGAATTTTACATTTTCAGTATTTGGTTAGGGCTTCTTTTGCATTACATCCTGTCTCAGTGCGGAGTATCATCAATGCTATCAGCCTGTGTAGAAGGGAGATTCATATTGTATTACACTGTTAGGATGAATGTTTATATAACTAGATTCCACATTGCAAGATCTCCCCCATTAGCAAGGAATGTTTGATACAGCCAAAGGATTGTTTGAGGATTTCCAAGAAAACATTAGTCAAAATCTGATAGGGTCGACATGACCTGGCTCCAGTCTAGGAAAGCACAGCTGGAATCCATCACTTATGGTGTGTCCACACTGAACGCGATAGGAGTGAATATAAAGTGCAACACACGCCTAGCTGTTCGCGTGCACATTGGCACCTTGAAGCGTGTACAACGCGAACTGGTCGCGCTTCAAATATGGTATTTTCACGCGCGAACTGGCCTTCAGCGGAGCTTGGGCCAGAGTGCATCTGTGGTGGATTATGGACCGAGCTGAGGGAGAACAGCGTGTTTGGCCCGGGCTTCAGCTGAGCTGGGGCTACAGTACAGCTGGCGGAGGACAGCATCTTCGGCCCGGTCTTCAGCGGAGCTGGGGCTACAGTGCAGCTGGCGGTGGATTATGGACCGAGCTGATGGAGGACAGAGTGGATTAGGTGTTCGGCCTGGCCTCCGGTAGAGCTGGGACCGCTGCACTGGGGGTTTGGTGAGCTATGGATACAGTCTAGCTACGGCAGAGGGATCCATAAACAGCAGCGAGCCTCTCATAAACACCGGCTCCTCGCCACCTGGAGAACGTGACCTGCTCGCCCAGTTTGTGCCATGAAGGTCCAAGCTTCGCCTGCCGAAACACCAACTACATTTATGAGCAGCTGTCCATTTGTCTGCGGTTCGTAAAAGTTAATAATATTTGAGCAGCGTGGGACGTGGTGCGGTAGCTGCTACCAGGAAACCAGGTGAGGAGGCCGTTTCAAGGCTCACTTTTAGGCCGAGAGGTGCTTTTACAGCAACAACGGCTCTTTTAAGAGCCACCCACAAACCTCTTAAGAGCATTCCTGTCTAAATAGTTTATTTTTTTATTTGTGTCTCTGTATAGCAAACTGCTTGTGTCATGTAGCTCGGGGTGATTAGCCACGATGTTTATCAGTATTTCCTCCATGTCCTGCTGAGGCTGTGACACCATGACAGTCACAGAATCACTGAAACTCTGTCCCCTGATTGGTTGTCACGGCGTGATTTGACGCAGGAGTTCAGATTCTTCCAACTCGAGCGATAGACGCCATGAGCGCAAATGCACAAAATGCACCACATAAAATGCAGCGCAAATTTTCCATCGAATCTGTAGCGTGAATTTTTCGCGCAAATCAGGCAGAAAAGCTTTTTTGCGCGACGCAAATCTGCTTCTGAAGTGTCGCGGGACACCAAGTCGCACTTCATCGCGCTCCATTGATTTTATATGTAAACCTGAAGCTTTAGTCGCTTTTATCTCGTTTGGTCTGGACACACAGTTAGGCACCGCACTTGTGTGTATCCAAGATGCACACGCTTCCCTGTGCGCAGAGAGGTATTTAAGAATCTGTACACCTCATTTTAGTTAGTCCCCGGTACGATCGTTTGATGCTGTATCAAGGTATGATCTTTTGTCACAATTTTGTGACATTTGATTAAAACCTGGCCCAAGGCTGCATATCCATTTTCTAAAGCTGTGTCTGTGTTTTTTAATATTGGATGATACTCTGAGAACCAACACCTGAAGTGTGAATGCTATCAGCCTGTAGCGTGGATGCTATCAGCCTTTAGTGTTGATCTTATCAAATTGAAGCGTGGATGTTTTCGGCCTGTAGCATGGATGCTATCGGCCTGTAGCATGGATTCTATCAGCCTGTAGCTCTGCTGAGGTGTTATATGAGATCAGGAAGCTTCAATAGCAGCTTTCAGCTCTTCTGCATTGATCAGTTTTATGTCTCTCAGCTTTCTTTTGGCAATGCTCCATAGATTATCTACGGGGTTAAAGGTAAGGCCAATTTGCAGGCCAATATAGCCCTGTAATCCCATCATGGTCACTGAAGCAATTTTCAATCCTTTTGGCAGCATGAGCAGGTACAAAGTCCTGCTGGAAAATGAAGTCAGCATTTCCATAAAGCTGGTCTGCAAATGGACACATTAAGTGCTCCAGTTATCTAGAGGGTTCTTATTATCAGACGGAAATAGAAGAGTTATTTTTTTTACCTCTTTTATGCTGACGGTATTGACTACAGCTATTGCCTTTATCAGAGCTTCCACAGATGTTGCTGTGGCATCTTCGGCTGTTTATGTGCGGGCCTTAGAGGACAATGTCGCCCTCTATTGCTCGTTACTTTCCAGAGCACCGCGTCCCATGTGTGATCTAGAACTCAACCTTTGTTTAGAGTTGAAGGTGGGAGTCTTCTTATTTGTACTGCATGTTTAATCCATTATTTAAATGTTTCTAGTTCTGTTGCTCAGTCCATGATGTAATTTTCAATTGTGCAGTGATCTGTTATGGACGATTTTTGGATGGCATTGTTGATTTCTTGTTTAGAACTTTTGCAAGCTCAGGAACCCTTTTCTAGCTGTTTTGTATTAATTAGCTGTTTAGAGTGGGACATGTTGAGCCTAAAATATTGTGATATCACAATCAAATTTTCTGAGATTTAGAATATGGGGTTTTCATAATAGGCTGTAGCTCATAATCATAAACATAACAAATAAAGGTTAAAATAGCCCGTTTCACTTGTATTGAGTCTATCACATATATTAGTTTCACCTTTTAAGTTGGACTAATGAAATAAATGAATTTTTTACATCATATTCTAATTTTTTGAGTTTCATCTGTATGGCTAACAGCTTGTCTTAGTGAACAGCCATTTTGCCTTCCCATTAGAGCACACTTCCACACGGCCCAACCTTTTAACCACAGAACCGTCCTCTTGTACCATCTCCTTTTCTACCACATGAGGCAGCAGCACTTTGTCAAAAACTCCAGCATAACTCAATGCCTGGAGGGGAGAGTGAAGAAGGGGAAACACATCTGGCATAATGAGCAGTGGAAAAACATCTGCCCAGCAGCAGGGTAGCTGAAAAATATCCCACTTTGTACAGATTTACCCTCAGACATATTAATGTAATCAGAAATGTCAGTTTTTCTATTTGGACACACTGACCTTCTCAAAGTCTTCGTGGGCTGAGGGGAGATCTTCAGCCAATGAGGGATCGCCTCTCTGCTTCTCCATTCTCTCGCCCCTCACCATGGTTGTCTTGATAACTTTGCTGACTTTCCGACCCCGAACAGGCTCAACCTCAAACTCTGATGCTGTGGTGGCACCCAGAGCCAATGGCTCAGAGAAGCTCAGCTGGAGACAGAACAAAAGTACACCAAGGAACTGTTGAGAAACTTTCACATGCAGCATAGGTCCGTGATTGGTTAACACAGCTAAAGACTGAAACCTATGTCTGAAATAAATAAATACTTATATCCATCCATCCATCCATCCATCTTCTTCCAGTTATCGCAGGGGCAGCAGATTAAGCAATGAGACCCAGACTTCCCTCTCCCCAGCTACTTGGTCCAGCTTCTAAGAAGGAATATGAAGGCGTTCCCAGGCCAACCAAGAGACATAGTCCTTCCAGTATGTCCTGGGTCTTCCTCTAGGTCTTCTCCTAGTGGTATGTGTCCAGAACACCTCACCAGGGAGTCATCCATCCTGACCAGATGCTCCAGCCACCTCAGCTGGCTCCTGTCAATGTGGAGAGAAGTGGCTCTACTCCGTGCCCCCTCCTGATGACTAAGCTTCTCACCCTATCTCTAAGGGAGAGCCCAGCCACCCTACGGAGGAAGCTCATTTCAGCCACTTGTATCCATGAACTCGTTCTATTGGTCACCACCCAGAGTTCATGACCAGATGTTGGGGAAATTATCAAGCATGTAGTTATTTGGCTATTAATAGTCAAGGGACTGCTTATGGCAGTCCATACGATTAATAATTTATGGAACAATATAACTGCTCGGGGCACCACCTTTATCAGGAACTATTTTAATAGCCAAATGTGTATGTCAGTCTCATAATCTGAATGAATGAATTCTTTACCGTATATTGACCATAAACCTTGCCATATTTGTGTTGAACAAGAAAAGACAACAGTTACGCTCCAAAACACTACATTTATTTACAAAAAGAAAAATAAGAAAAACATTTTAATAGAACACAAAACATTCTTTGGAATAAGAAATGTTTGTGTAAAAATGATCTGGATAAGAGTAATTAACCTTTGGAGAATTACTTAATTCATGGATTGATCACAACAGTTAAAAAATCTAATTGCCGATTTTGATCAAATAAGGAGAGTTCAAACACGGCTAATGAGATTAGGTTCTTTTCTTAAATAATATATTTTTAAACCGAGTTCTGTTTGAACCGTTAATAGCTATCTATGTTTATGAAACGCCGGCCTAAACCAACACGTGGGCTTTTTTAGCTTTAGCTGTCTGCGACGCATGTGAGGCATTTAGAGTGGCTCAAATACATTTATTAAACATTAAACAAAAAAGGAAAAACTCCTGTCTGATTGAGTAGCTCAAATTACAGGATTTAAAATGACTCTTTGTTGGGAAAAGTCTTTAAAAAACACTGATAAAAACTTCAGTCCGAGGCCTGGTTTACCCAAAGATAGCAGATAAAAAATAAAAAATAAACACCTTTAAAATTAGTTATCCTAACTAATTTGCCTCTGCCCACACAGAACTTATGAACGTTTAAAGTCCTCCGAGCTCTGTGGCTAAATGCGGATTCTGGATGGTTCAGCTCTCGTCACACGTGGCTCACAACTCCCGTTTCTCAGCAGTTGGCAGCCTGAAACTCAGAGGGGTTTCATCGGACTCTGGGGACAAACAACGTCTTTGTTTATCAATGTTCAAGATTCACCTGGAGTGGTCTTTGGGTTCTTTGGAGCAAGTTTCTGCCAGAAACTCGGACCTCCCTCTGCTAGCGAAGGAAGATGTTTGGAGATTATCTTCTGTTGCACCCCTGGCCGGCAGCATTATGCAGAAGACTAAACGGGTGGAAGCGGGCGATATTTCTGGACGCCCCACTTCCTGTGTATGTGACACAACACATAGATGAGGGTAGGAACGTAGATCGACCAGTAAATTGAGAGCTTCGCCTTCCAACTCAGCTCTCTCTTCATCACGACAGACCAGTACGGCTTACCAATCTGCCTATCGAACTCCCACTCCCTCATTTGTGAACAAACCCCCACATACTTGAACTCCTCGACTTGAGGAAAGTCCTCATCCCTGACCCAAAGAAGGCACCCTACTTTTTTCTGATTTGAGACCATGGTCTCAAATTTGGGGGTGCTGATCCTCATCTCAGCTGCTTCACACTGGGCTATGAACTGCTCCAGTAAAAGCTGTAGATCGTGTTCTGATGAAGGAGGGCCACTCTGCAAAAAGCAGAGAGCCAATCCGAACCAAATTGAAGTGGATCTTCTCAACACCTTGGCTGTGCCTGAAAATCCTGTCCATAAACATTATGAACAGGATCAGTGATAAATTGCAGCCTTGGCGGGGTCCAACTCTCACTGGAAACAAGCAGACTTACTGCTGGTTATGCAAACCAACCTCTGACACCAGTCGTACAAGGACATAACTGCCCGTATCAAAGAGCCCGGTACCCCATAATTAAGGAGTACCCCTCAATGCCTTCTCCAAGTCCACAAAACACATGTAGACTGGTTGGGCGTACTCCCATGCACCCTCCAGGACCCTGCTGAGGGTGTAGAGCTGGTCCAGTGTTCCACAGCCAGGACAAAAACTGCACTGTTCGTCCTAAATCCGAGGTTCAACTATCCGTTTGAGCTGAATAAACCTTACCAGGGAGGCTCAAAAGTGTGATCCCTCTGTAGTTAAAAAATACTCTGTCGTCCCCCTTTTTAAACCAGCCCAGTCTGCCAATCCAAGGGAACTACCCCTGATTTCCATGCATTATTGCAGAGCCGCATTACCCAACACAGCCCTACAACATCTAGAGCCTTGAGGAACTCTGGGTGAATCTCATTGACCCTGGAGCCTTGCCACCGAAGAGCTTTCTAACATTGTTTAAAAAATTTATAAAAATGTAATTTTACATTTAAGCATTTAATTTAAAACACATTCATATCCTTAGAAGTTCATACCCCTAGAAGTCATATTTTGTCACGTCACAATCAGTCGTAGCCCTGCGATGGACTGACGACCTGTCCAGGGTGTGCCCCCCTTTCACCTGTTGACAGCTGGAGATGACCAGCCCTCTGCGACCCCTTTAGGATTAAGAGGTTCAGAAAATGGATGGATTGAAGGATAGCATTGCAATAACAAACTAAATTCACTATTTTGGTGGGATGTTATTTGGGGTATGATGGTACACAAACATCATGGTTTGATAGGTAATTTGTGTTTTAAAGTCACAGTTTTGTGGGTTTTTGTACAGTTTAATCAAGAAAAATAAACAAAAATGTGTATATGGCTTTCTTTACTCTGATCAGTATCAAAGAAAGACATTTTTTTCCTTTATTTTTTTCCTTTTAACTCTTGATAATTTGATTGTATTGTGTTTTGTTAATTAAAAATGTTGAGGAGATTTGATTGTATTATTATTTTTTCATTAATAAAATAGCAAGCAGACATAGTATGAGGAGAAGTTTTAGTGTTTAGAAATCTTTAGATAATAATTTGCCCATACTAAATAAAAACTTAGATTGCTATGGAGTATTTTGATATTTCAGTAGTCTAGTCTCCCAGCTGTACTTCAATACATCATGGGCAGCTGCTGGGAAAATCCCTTCTCAATAACTGGGCTTCGTCTGATTTGCATTTTGTTTCACCTTTGGTTGTCAAGGTGGTGTCCAGAAAACGATGTGTGCTACATTGATAACTGGGGGACCTTCTGGGGAAAACCTGGAGTGTTACGTAGAGATGGCATCCATCCCACCGCGGACGGCGGGGCCCTTCTTTCCAGGAACATTGATAGGGTTATCTCTAGTTCCCCAATGCCGTGACAACCCAGAGTCCAGGCCAGGGAACAGGGACTGCCACCCACCCACTGCCCTATAGAGACGGTTTCCTGTCCACTACCCAAAACAAATGAATAAAAAGTTAATGCTACTAGCGCAAAGTAGGAAAATCTCATAAAGATCTGTTTTTTGTTGCAGACATGGTTGCAGGAAGAGGACCATGTCACAATAAATGAGTCAACTCCCCAAGCTACTTAAACTTTAGTGTCCCTCGAAGTACTGGTCGAGGAGGTGGAGTAGCCACCATCTTTCATTCAGATTTACTAATTAATCCCCCCAAAAAATAGTTACAGTTCCTTTGAGTATTTAATCTTTAGCCTTCCTCATACACATAACACAGCAGTAAAGCCACTTTTGTTTGTGGTCTTGTATCGTCAACCAGGCCCTTATTCTCAATTTTTGGATCAGATCTCAGATTTTCTATCTGACTTAGTTTTAAACACAGATAAAGTTATTATAGTTGGAGACTTCAATATTCATTTTGATAGTGAAAGTGATAGTCTAAATATAGGCTTTACTCAAAATGTGCAGGGCCCAACCCATTCTTGTCACCAAACTTTAGATCTTGTGTTGACTTACGGTATTGACTGAAGAAATAACAGTCTTTCCACATAACCCTATCCTGTCTGATCATGTTCTGATCACTTTTAAACTCACTCTAACTGACCATTTCAAACCTGAAAGAAAGCTTAATTATATCAGAACTTTATCATATAATGCTGAAGTGAGTTTTAAAGAAACTCCTCGAACTTTAGTTTCCTCAGTACAAAAAAGTACAATAGAAAATAGTGATTTAACTCCTGACCCCTCAAAACTTGACATTCTAGTTCATAGCGTTAATTCCTCCCTGCATCTGGCAATAGACAAAGTTGCCCCCTTGAAAAGGAAGGTGGCTAGCCATAGAAGATGAGCTCCCTGTTGCCAAAATCCCACAGGATCATAGCTCTGTCGAGCCAACCATTCCCCCAGCTCTTAGTAGTGACGACTTCATGCAATTTCTTATAATTAAAATAGACTATAAAAAATAAGATAAATGGGAACCTTCCCAATATGCTTGCTTCTTCCTTAGTTAGTGAGGCAGCATCAAAAATGGTTGAACCTAATATATGCTTGAACTGCTTTAATGCAGCCGAACTTTCACATCTACTAAAATTATTAGCGTCATCAAAACCTTCAAGTTGCATGTTAGACCCAGTCCCAACTAAACTTTTAAAATAAGTTTTTAAGATTAAGATTTCTGCTTCAATTTTAGATATAATGAATCTATCCTTAGTCAATGGATATGTACCACAGGAGTTAAATATTGCTGTAATTAAACCTGTACTTAAGAAACCATCTCTTGATCAAAACAACTTAATTAACTATAGACCAATATCTAATCTTCCCTTCTTATCTAAAATTCTTGAGAAAATAGTTGCACATCAGATGTGTGAGCATTTAAACAATAATGAGCTGATTGAGAAGATTCAGTCAGGCTTCAGAGCTCATCATAGCACTGAAACAGCTCTGGTGAAGGTTACTAATGATATTCTCATAGCCTCAGACAATGGACTGGTGACCATTCTGGTCCTGTTAGATCTCAGTGCTGCCTTTGACACTGTTGATCACATAGAAAGGCTTCAAAGTGTCGGTATAATAGGAACAGAACTAGGTTGGTTTAAATCTGTCCAATCTTTGTCGAACAGATTTCAGTTTGCTCAGGTAAACAATAGATCTTCCTTCGGCCTCAATCGTTACTTGCAGAGTACCACAGGGTGCGGTGCTTGGGCCGATACGTTTTACTATATATATGCTTCCTATTGGTAAAATCATTAGGCAGCATGGGATAAATGTCCATAGTTACGCAGATGATATACAGCTATATCTATCCATAAATCCTGATGAATCCAATCAGTTAGGTAGACTACAGGCATGTCTGGAAGATATAAAAACTTGGATGACTCTAGTCTTCTTGCTTCTTAATTGTGATAAAACAGAAGTTGTCGTCTTTGGACCAGAAGCTCTGAAAAATAAACTACTCAGTCAACCCCTTCACCTGGACGGCATTAAATTAGCCTCCAGTAATAAAGCAAAGAACCTCAGGTTTATTTTTGACCAAGATATGTCATTTAGATCTCACATTGACAAAGTCTCTAGGATTTCCTTTTTTCACCTTAGGAATATTGCAAAAATTAGAACCATCCTGTCCAGGAGTGATGCTGAAAAACTAGTCCATGCCTTTGTTACTTCAAGGCTGGATTACATTAACTCTTTATTATCAGGTAGTCCACAGAATGCAATTAAAAGTCTTCAGTTAGTCCAAAATGCTGCTGCTAGGGTTCTAATGAATAAAAGAAGAAATCACATTTCCCCTGTTTTAGCTTCTCTTCACTGGCTCCCAGTAAAATCTAGAATAGAATTCAAGATCCTCCTTCTGACATATAAAACTCTTAATAATCAAGCTCCATCATACAGAAGAGACCTGATTGTTCCATATGTTCCTAACAGAGCCCTTTGCTCTCAGACTGCAGGTCTACTGGTAGTTCCTAGGATTTCTAGAAGTAGAATGGGTGGCAGATCTTTCAGTTATCAGGCTTCCCTCCTATGGAACCCGTTCCCAGCGGTGGTTCGTGAAGGAGACAACTTGTTTGTCTTTAAAACTAGGCTTAAAACCTTCCTCTTTGACAAAGCTTACAGTTAGATACAGGTTAACAGGTAGTTAGAGACAGGTTAGCCAGGTAGCTAGGAAGAGACAGGTTAATGGAAGCCTGGTAGAGTAGCTAGGTAGATATAGATTAAATTAAGCCAGTTAGAGTGTTAGTGGCTAGGTCTCCTAGTAGCTAGGAGACAGGTTGATGGTACGGGAGTCCGTACTCAGATACCGTATTTGGTCACAATCCACTTTTTTCGTACCATGTGAACACAGACTGGACCGTGCCAGGATACGGCCACAGAGACCAGCCTTGGAGGTAGTATCCGAGTCCAGGTACGAGCGGCCACGGATCATGTGAACACAACCCGTACTTTGGCCATACTCAAGACAATAGACGCGATCCACGCGGAAATGACGACAACGCCGGCCGAAATTACGGAATCACCTCGCGACCATACAAATACCAAAACAACGCGATTCAAGCATCCCACAGCAACACAGCAGATTAAAAAAACGGCGGGTTTACTACAACACTCACCCTGTTGATGGCTTCAGGTAGAAGTTGACCAGTAGACCAGTTTATTTACATTCTAGGCTGTCACTCGTTTTATGACGTCGGTACTTCTCACTCCTTTGTTTGTTGGAGAACTACAGACTTATTTGTATACCGCCACCTGCTGTTTAGTTGTAGTAAAACACTGGATTCCTGTACGTGTCAAATACGTGCCATCTGAACAGAAGAAATTTGCATTTTCTCTGGCCGTATTCTGGCACGGCCACACATGTGAAAACCGCCTTAGTCTCTTCCTACAGTAGGTGCTCCTGACCTGCCCTGCATGACGACCCTGACTAAGATTGAGTTCCAGTGGAGGAACGTTCTCCACGTCCTGCTACCAACTTCTGCATCAGTTCTGTTGCTCTTTCTGTGTCTCTGCTGCCTTCTCCAAACCCCAGACGGTCTCGGCAGATGACCGCTTATGCTGAGCCTGGTTCTGCTGGAGGTTTCTTCCTGTTAAAAGGGAGTTTTTCCTCTCCACTGTCGCTTCATGCTTGCTCAGTGTGAGGGATTGCTGAGAAGTCACGACGCAATCTTCTGTGGTTCTCTAATTCCTAAATTAAACATTGTACTGTAATAGCTCTTCTTGTAAAGTGCCTTGAGATGACATTTGTTGTGAAACGGCGCTATATAAATAAACAGAATTGAATTGAAATGATTGTTCTCTAGAATCAGTGATATTTTCATTTAATTCTATACTCTTCAGTTCATTTTTATCGCACTGATTAATAACTGATGTCATCTCAAGGCACTTTACAAGAAAGGTCATCCCAGTACAATCATACAAACATTCCAATCAGTTAAAAAAGTTTTCTATTAAAGGAATCCCAGCAGATTGCATCAAGTCATTGACTGGAAGTTGTGCCTCATTGGCTGTTTTTAGATATAAATTCTGGAATATTTGTGGACAATTCCATCCGTTCTTTAACAGGAGTTGTCTTTTCAAATCCACCACTTTTTTACAGGAACATTACCTTTTCACTGCTCTCCCACAGCCAGAGACATAACAGAGGATCCTGATGAATGTCTGGGTGGGATACAAAGTAATCAGTGTGGCGGGCATACATATGTCACTTCCCCAAACAAAGTCATTCTTGCAAACAGGAGTGATGAAACAGCAAAACTCTTCTGTGACTGTGGCTCAGGAGTTGGGTGTTTACCTTGTAATGGAAGGTTGCCGGTTCAAGCCGGTCTCAGTCGTTGTGTCTTTGGGCAAGACACTTAACCCGTTGCCTACTGGTGATGGTCAGAGGGCCCGGTGGCGCTAGTGTCCGGCAGCCTCGCCTCTGTAAGTGCGCCCCAGGGCAGCTGTGGCTACAACGTAGCTTGCCATCATCAGTGTGTGAATGTGTGCGTGAATGGATGGATGACTGAATGTAGTGTAAAGCGCTTTGGGGTCTGTAGGGACTGAGTAAAGCACTATACAAATGCAGGCCATTTACCATTCACAGAGCTCGTGTTTTGGGTGCAGTTCTGCGCACATACGCTTAAAAGACGAAGCTGAACGGAAAATAGAAGCAAAACCAAAGGTGTGAAGCAGCCTTTGGTGATATGATATAAAGATATCAATGTGTGCGCTCAAAGCTCTCCCTGACCCCCCACCTCAGAACACTTCCTGATATTCTGAACGCAGACACCCTGCTGTGACATCTCCACTGTTTTTACTAGGGCTTCAGGCGATAATATACTCGTAAAAGTTACCCACACAGAGCCTGGAAGTTTGCTTTCATACTCCAAAGTAAAACAGAAGAAGTCTGGAAAATGACCGTAATTCATTGCCTGTTTGAAAGGGGCTATCAATGCAGAGTAAAGTGAGTAAAGTGTCTGGCTACTCTACCTACAGTGAGTAACTTTACTGAATGAAACTGTTGTCTGAACTGAAAATGCATGAGACTTAAGGCCTGTCTACGCAGAGATGAAAGCAGGTGTATCAGCAAAGATATTTCATGGAATACATGTCTCATCCACAAAGAACCGGCGTTTCAGGACACTGTCAACAATCATCTTTGGAACCGGACCCCAAAGTGGAGAAATCTGAAAGCTCAGTTATCTCAGTCTTTACAAGCATTACGGATTTATTTCTGAGCGGATGTATTCCTATATGTAACGTGCATCTAATTCACTGTGTTATGGATTCTACAATATGATTTACTGCCCCTTCCCTGTCACCAAAAGCAGAAAAGGAATCCAGAGAAATCTGTACACCATGTAATGTTTATTAAAACTGTCATTTAAAGCTAGATTTGTTGTTTATTGTGCAGGCTCAGCATTCATTTTGGCTTTTATTTTCTTGCAGTACTTCAGCGCCACCAATAGGCCCAACATAGTATTACAGCGGCTTAAGCAGTGAGTGGATCAGTAAGGAGAGGGATATTTGAAACGATCCTGTTTCATCCCCGTGTAAACATTACCTGAGACAGAGTTTTTCTAACTACTGAGGCTGTTGTGCCATTTAGAGGAGGAGGGTACCATATCCTGGTCTAACGTATAAACATTACCTACTGTAGCTATTTGTTTCATTAGTTTTACTTTGAAAAATAAATATTAACAATCATGTCATGTATTTCCGTTTAATGTAGTCTGGAGGATTTGCACATAACTTCACATTTTTACATAATTATATAATTACATAATTAATTCAATTCAATTCAATTCAGTTTATTTATATAGCGCCATTTCACAACAGATGTCATCTCAAGGCACTTTACAAAAAGAGTTATTACAATACAATGTTTAGTGTAGAAATTACAGAACCACAGAAGATTGCGTCGTGGAATTCTCAGCAATCCCTCATACTGAGCAAGCATGCAGCGACAGTGGGAAGGAAAAACTCCCTTTTAACAGGAAGAAACCTCCGGCAGAACCAGGCTCAGCACAAGCGGTTATCTGCCGCGACCGTCTGTGGCTTGGAGAATACATAACAGAGACACAGAAAGAGCAATAGAACTGATGCAGAAGTTTGTTGCAGGACGTGGAGAATTTTCCGTCACTGCAATTACATAATCTTAAAAATAAAATCATTTGCTACAATCTCAAAACAATTACTTAAGTACTTAATACTTGAGTAGCCTTTTAATCAAATACTTTTTTAATCTTGAGTAATTTTGGGGATTATTCCTTTGTACTTTTACTTGAGTAAAAATATATAGTGTTACTTGAGTACAATGTTGGGCTAATCTACCCAACTGTTTAGGAGTATCACAAAACAGGAGCTGAACTTAAATGCACATCATTGTTAGGTTCCTTAAAGCCCCTAAGTGTAAGAATTAACTCCAACTAGTGGTGCACTAAGAGAATTCAAGCAACTGAGCAGAGTTCTCTGGCTTTTGCCATTGTAACAAGTCATTACTACTACGGAAGCCGCGGAGTGTCATAATTGTGATCATGTCAACGCCTGGCACATTCTCAATTGTCTCGTCAGGTGATGAGATACAGAACCATACATAATTCTGCTTTATTTATGCTCGTTGCTCGTTTCTTCTCTTTATCTCTCCCCCTCCCCCCGACGTCACTGGTTAAAATGCGTGAAGCTAACAATTTAACCCCTTTCGGCTAACATATTCAAAGTTGGAGATGCAACATGGCAGCCTGAGATGGGGGGCGGTGCACCCTCTATATCTATAAACAACCTATTTTAAGAAACAGGAATGCTTTCATGATAATATCATTGTGATTAGACCTCGCTAAAATATGTATTCATGAAAGCAGTACTTGATTTTTATTAATAAAAATCCGAACTTGTTACACACTGGGCCTTTAAGTGTTTGTATTTGAGTTCAAGTTATATGTATATATATATATATATGTATTTCTTTATTGAGTTTACCTCATGATTTTAGTTTAATTTCTCAGTGTTAGTTCTGGTATGCTTTTCTTCAGGATTATAGTTTGGTGATTTTAGGTGTTCTCTTCCTTTTATGTTTTCACTTCCTGTCTCTCTCCATATATATATATATTACTTTGGCTTCTTTGTTTTTGGCTTGATCTGATCTCTTATTCGTTTTCTCTAATTTTTCTTTGTGTTAGTTGTGTTAACCTCATTTGTCTCTAATAGTAAATGAGCCAGGGCCCCAAATTTGGACCATCGGTATCATCTGGGAGGATTAATGCTATCATTGTTTTTTGGCAAGGTATACGTCCCTAGTACTAAAAAACTCACGATAGCAGAGCAGGGTTGGTAACGAAATCACAGCTCAAATTACTTCTTTAAACCAGAAATAACACACATTTTCTCACAATTTCTGCCTAAACTGTATACTTTATTTTGTCCGTGTGGCATGACAGAACACATGGGACACAAAGCTTAACAACTACAATACTCAAGGCACTCTGATGATTCAGAAGATGTCTAATATGCCCATACGTCTTATTTGTGAGAGCCTTAAATAAGACTTCAAAATTGAATAAAGCGAATAGAATGGACAAATAAGATGGAGCCCTATTAGTCGTAAAAGTCAATAAAGAAACAGTTTGTAAAGTCAATGTTTTTATAGACTGGTTTGTAGACTATGTTGATATCCATTATTTTATTATGAATCATCATCATTTTTCATGTTGTCCTCGTCTTCATCGGAACTTTCTGCACAGGTCGCCTGGCTTTCACACTCTGTCAGTTTACACATGTCTGTTCACCTGAGGCCATTTGCAAGACACATACATCATGTGAGTGAATATTTTTCAGTGCAGTTGCAGGTGAGTAGATCCAGGACAGCTTCAGGTGCTGGCTGGCCTTCCATCCAGTGCAGCACCAACCGTTCATCTTCCTTCTCTGTCTCCATCTTCCATCCTCGGCCAACAGGGCTTGGCACTTGCGGGTCCTTTTCTAAACATCTTCTCCAAATACCAGCCTGATAGTTAGCTCGCAGTGTGTGTTGCCTCAAGCTATCCTGTCATGGTGGGAGTTGATGACTATCGATTTCACTTTTCTTTGCACGGAAAATGTGGTATCTGAGTTTGCTGATCATGGTGGGTGATGATTTTGGGATATAGAGGATACATATTTATGCCTTAAGTTTGTTGTTCATTTCTGGTGAGAGGTCCCATTCCTGGCTCAACTTCAAGAATGTGTCCGGTTTCTTTGTTGTTCATCAGGAGTGTAAGTGCCCTTCTCTTCCCTTTGCCTGAAAAAGCGCTTACAGTATTACATGCTGCGTAGGCGTGCAACCCAATGAGAGCCCTACAAGTGTCCATGACAACAGTGGCTGCAACCTTCCTGATAGCTAGAAGCCTTGTTCATAATCACTGGAGTTTGCCTGCATACTTTACATTTTGAGACCAGAAGCATAAGTGGTGCGACTAGGACTAGTGATGCCAGATTAGATCTTTCCCCCTGTTTTAACCACCATGGCTTTAGTCGGGCTTTGGTCAGGAAAGCTCGATTGAAATCTAACATCACTTGAAAAAAATGAACTTTGAGAGAGCGCCATTGACTGCATCATTTCCTTCACTGCCAGTAGGTTTATTTAGCTGCAGTTGTGGTTCCAAGCCCCCCAGCTCTGGGTCTGAATCCATACCTGGCAACTCACGTTTCATGCTCTACCGACTGAGCTAGCCGGGCAATGTTGGTGCTTGCAGGTTGGGAGTGTTTCGGCCATAAGATCTCTAGTAAGAGCTCTTAAGTCTCACGCGAAGAGCTAAAGACACACACATTTTGGTGTCTTCACATGCTACACAAGACATTCAATACGCTGAAAATGAATTTGGTGCATTCAAAACCCATACTGATCAGACTATGAGCCGATTGATCCATTCACTACACTGCCTGCCAGAGCTTAGGCTAATAAGGCCCGCCTTCTTCCGCAGCTGCTTTGGCCTTTGTTGACAGCCTGGTGGCCAAACATCGTGTTGGGATCACAGGATATCCCTCCGCCTCACCCTCCAGCAACGGCGATTCAGTGCCAGTGCGAAGGACAACGGTTTTGAAGGCTGGAAGTTGGAGCTGAAATACATGATGAGGTAATAACTACATTTTCCATGATAATACACTTATCGGTTATTGATAGGGAACAACTTAGTGGCATCACACCGATTTGCATTCTGCCAGAAGTCCTTCATCGGTAGCTATAGTGTATCTGAATTAAGCGCTGATACTAAGGAATTCCCCCTTATTCCTCTGGTTTTTATGTTTACATTCAACAGGAAACAGGGCGTGCAGCCTAGAATTCAAAATTGTGAGTTTTAGCTAGAATAATTTTTAGTTGTTACAACTTGGGCCAAGGTCGGTGTAAAAAAAAATCTGTGACCAACAGAGTCTTATCACATCAGGTGATGCGCTGCATGGTTAAAAGCAGCCAGAGAGTTCAATCTAACTCTATAAACATGGATGTTGTCATCTCAGAGGTACATGTTGACTCTGTCCAACTGAAATAATCAGTCATATTGTGATAACTGATTTCAGAAAATGTGATCATACTGGATGTTAAAATGTATTAATCATAACTAGTTTTCTGACACTAATAATAACTATAATTTGAACAATGATTCTGTAAAATTGAAAACCCTTTTCTTTTTTCTTTTTCATGTAGACTGGTTGCTTAAACACACGATTGCCATTATTAGTATAATCTTCTTCTTTATAATTTAAGAAAAGCCTCCTTTTTATAGCTTTTAAACTACACAGTATTATTGGGTTTGTGATGGTATTTCAGATTCATTGTTGAAGATTATAATTTCAAATAAAACTGGAAGGGCACGGGCCCCTGAGGCCTGGATTTGAAGACCCCTGCTGTAGAGCTACAATAATGAGGAATTTAGAATAAGATTTGAAGTTCCATTATATATAGACCATTCATAACTGAATGATTTAGATGTAAAAAAGGAATGCAAGATGGTGACAGTTTGGTGAGAAGGGCTCTGATTGACCAAGGACTGACTGCAGTGGACCAACCAGGGCTTAGGGCTGGATATAAAAGGAAGCTCACCTGTACAGCATAGAGGCCCTCATTTTGGGAGACGTATCGCGTTGGTAAGACGTATCGCGTCATTTCCTGTTTTGTGACTAACTCGTTTGTAGCAAGTCGGTGTTTCTCTCTCTCTTGAACTGATCTAACTTTCTCTGTCAAGAAGTTTTTTCTGAGTTGCTTTAACACACAAACACATTAAAACATTAATTTTCTTCACGGTTTGGGACTCTTTAAGCGTTTCACTGTTTTTTTTTTTTTTGGGCTTGGTAAGGTACCGCTTGGTTAGCTTAGCTTCACGGCTAGCATGGCTTCGGCAGCTTTCTCTCTTGTCCCTCCATCTCTCTCTACAGCTCCTCCTCTTTCCTGCTCTCTCTGCCAGATGTTTAGTTACTCCTCCGCCTCATTTAGTGAAGTTGGTAGGTGTAATAAATGCAGCATTTTTGTAGCTTTGGAGGCGAGGGTTTCTGAGCTAGAGGCCCGGCTCCGCGCTGTAGAACAGCCAGGCCCAGCAGTAGCTAGCGCGGAGTCAACTAGGACAGGACCTAGCCGTCCTTCAACAGCTCCCGTGCAGCCGGGACCTCAGGCGAGCTGGGTGACTGTTCGTAGGAAGACTAGCGCCAGACCCCAGTCCGCGGCCAACCTCCAGCCCCTTTCTCTGAACAATAGGTTCGCCCCGCTCAGCGACGCACCCGCCGAGCAGGAGAGGCCGATTCTTGTAATTGGCAGCTCCATAGTTAGGAATGTGGCTCCAGAGACACGAAAGACCACCGTCAAATGCCTTCCAGGGGCCAGGGCTGCGGACATTAGGTCCCATCTGAAGCTTTTGGCCAAGGACAAACGGCGGTATAGCAGGATCGTTATCCATGCTGGTGGCAACGACACCCGGCGACGGCAGTCGGAGGTCACTAAAATTAGCGTAGCTTCGGTGTGTAGGGCTGCCAAAAAGATGTCTGACTCTGTAATTTTTTCTGGTCCCCTGCCTGATCGTACTAGCGATGACATGTACAGCCGTATGCTTTCGTTCCACCTTTGGTTGTCAAGGTGGTGTCCAGAAAACGATGTGGGCTACATTGATAACTGGGGGGCCTTCTGGGGAAAACCTGGACTGTTACGTAGAGACGGCATCCATCCCACCGAGGACGGAGCTTCGCTTCTTTCCAGGAACATTGATAGGGTTATCTCTAGTTCCCCAAAGCCGTGACAACCCAGAGTCCAGTCAGAACCCAGAGTCCAGCTCAGGGAACCCAGAGTCCAGCTCAGGGAAACCAGAGTCCAGATCAGGGAACCCAGAGTCCAGGTCAAGGAACAGGGACTGCCACCCACCCACTACCCTATAGAGATAGTTTCCCGTCCACTACCCAAAACTAATGAATTAAAAGTTAATGCTACTAGAGCAAAGTATAAAAATCTCATAAAGATAAATAAAACTCGGACTGAACATAAAAACAAATCAATTAAATGTGGTTTACTAAACATAAGATCTCTCCCCTCAAAAACACTCTTAGTAAATGACTTAATTTGTGAAAATAATATTGATTTGTTTTGTCTTGCAGAGACATGGTTGCAGGAAGAGGACCATGTCACAATAAATGAGTCAACTCCCCCTAGCTACTTAAACTTTAGTGTCCCTCGAAGTACTGGTCGAGGAGGTGGAGTAGCAACTATCTTTCATTCCGATTTACTAATTAATCTCCAAAAAAATAATAGTTACAGTTCCTTTGAGCATCTAGTTTTTAGCTTTCCTCATACACATAACAAAGCAGTAAAGCCACTTTTGTTTGTGGTCTTATATCGTCCACCAGGACCTTATTCTCAATTTTTAGATCAGATTTCAGATTTTCTATCTGACTTAGTTTTAAACACTGATAAAGTCATTATAGTCGGAGACTTCAATATTCATGTTGATAATGAAAGTGATAGTCTAAATACAGCTTTTCACACTATCCTAGACTCAATAGGCTTTACTCAAAATGTGCAGGGACCAACACATTCTTGTCACCACACTTTAGATCTTGTGCTGACTTATGGCATTGACTGTGAAGAAATAACAGTCTTTCCACATAACCCTATCCTGTCTGATCATTTCCTTATCACTTTTAAACTTACTCTAATGGATCATATCAAACCTGAAAGAAAACTTCATTATACCAGAACGTTATCAGACAACGCTGTAGCAAATTTTAAAGAAGCTCTTCCAACTTTAATTTCCTCAGTTTATAAATGCAGAACAGAAAACAGTGATTTAACTCGTGACCCCTCACAACTTGACATTTTAGTTCATAGCGTTAATTCCTCCCTGCGTCGGGCAATAGACAAAGTTGCCCCCTTGAAAAGGAAGGTGGCTAGCCATAGAAGATTAACTCCCTGGTTTAATTTAGAGCTACGTACCCTAAAGCAGAATGTTAGAAAACTAGAGAGAAAATGGCGCTCCACGCATTTACATGATTCCTTTTTAATATGGAAAAATAGTTTATTGCTATATAAAAAGAGCCTTCACACAGCTAGAACAGCATATTATTCATCTTTAATCGAGGAGAATAAAAATAATCCTAGGTTTCTTTTTAATACAGTTGCCAAACTCACACAGGATCATAGCTCTATCGAGCCAACCATTCCCCAAGCTCTAAGCAGTGACGACTTCATGCAATTCTTTATAAATAAAATAGACTCCATAAAGAAAAAGATAATTGGGAACCTTCCCAATATGCTTGCTTCCTCCTTAGTTAATGAGGCAGCCTCAAAAATGGTGGAACCTAATATATGCTTAAACTGCTTTAATGCAGCCGAACTTTGTGATGTACTAAAATTATTAGCTTCATCTAAACCTTCAACTTGCGTTTTAGACCCAATCCCAACTAAACTCTTAAAAGAAGTTTTCCCTCTGATCGCTGCTCCAATTTTAAATATAATGAATCTATCCTTAGTCAATGGATATGTACCACAGGAGTTTAAGATTGCTGTAATTAAACCTCTACTTAAGAAACCCTCTCTTGATCAAAACGACTTAATTAACTATAGACCGATATCTAATCTTCCCTTCTTATCTAAAATTCTTGAGAAAATAGTTGCACACCAGATATGTGATCATTTAAACAATAATGAGCTGTTTGAGAAGTTTCAGTCAGGCTTTAGAGCTCATCATAGCACTGAAACAGCTCTGGTGAAGGTTACTAATGATATTCTCATAGCCTCAGACAATGGACTGGTGACCATTCTGGTCCTGTTAGATCTCAGTGCTGCCTTTGACACTGTTGATCACAATATTCTCATAGAAAGGCTTCAAAGTGTCGGTATAATAGGAACAGCACTAGGTTGGTTTAAATCTTATTTGTCTAACAGATTTCAGTTTGTTCAGGTAAACAATAGATCTTCCTCAACCTCAATAGTTACTTGCGGAGTACCACAGGGTTCAGTGCTTGGGCCGATTCTCTTTACTATATATATGCTTCCTATTGGTAAAATAATTAGGCAGCATGGGATAAAATTCCATAGTTACGCAGATGATACACAGCTATATCTATCCATAAATCCTGATGAATCCAATCAGTTAGGTAGACTACAGGCATGTCTGGAAGACATAAAAACTTGGATGACTCTAAACTTCTTGCTTCTAAATTCTGATAAAACAGAAGTTGTCGTCTTTGGACCAGAAGCTCTGAAAAAGAAACTACTTAGTCAGCCCCTTCACCTGGACGGCATTAAATTAGCCTCCAGTAATAAAGCAAAAAACCTCGGTGTCATTTTTGACCAAGATATGTCATTTAGATCTCACATTAAAGAAGTCTGTAGGATTTCCTTTTTTCACCTTAGGAATATTGCAAAAATTAGAACCATCCTGTCCAGGAATGATGCTGAAAAACTAGTCCATGCCTTTGTTACTTCAAGGCTGGATTACTGTAACTGTCTATTATCAGGTAGTCCACAGAATACAATTAAAAGTCTTCAGTTAGTTCAAAATGCTGCTGCTAGGATTCTGATGAATATTAAAAGAAGAGATCACATTTCCCCTGTTTTAGCTTCTCTTCACTGGCTCCCAGTAAAATCTAGAATAGAATTCAAGATCCTCCTTCTGACATATAAAGCCCTTAATAATCTAGCTCCATCATACATAAGAGACCTGATTGTTCCATATGTTCCTAACAGAGACCTTCGCTCTCAGACTGCAGGTTTACTGGTAGTTCCTAGGATTTCTAAAAGTAGAATGGGTGGCAGATCTTTCAGCTATCAGGCTCCCCTCCTATGGAACCGGCTCCCAGGGTTGGTTCGTGAAGCAGACAATTTGTCTATCTTTAAAACTAGGCTAAAAACTTTCCTCTTTGACAAAGCTTACAGTTAGAGATATGTTTATAGGTAGTTAGAGTCAGGTCAGACAGGTAGATAGGAAGAGACAGGTTAATGTTAGTAGTCAGGCAGAGTGTCAAAAGTTAGGAAGAGATAGGAAGAGGTAGAGTAGCTAGGTAGAGATAGATTAATGTAAGCCAGGTAAAGATCCGGAGCCGGTCGCGGCTTACCGCCACGGAAGAAATGCGCCCCACAGGGGCCAGCCAGCGCCGGAGAGAGGTCCCTCAAGGGGATCCTCCCGCACAGTGCGGCCGCCCATTACCTGCCGGGTTGAATCCCCCGGGCAGACTGTGCGGACCCCACCCGTTTATCTCTTAAACGTTTCTCGCCCTCTTCAACTCTGTCCTCTCAGTTCTGTCTATTTTTCCTTAAGATAGTTGTCGACTATCGGTCTCGTGCCGGTATTTAGCCTTAGATGGAGTTTACCACCCACTTTGGGCTGCATTCTCAAACAACCCGACTCCGAGAAGACCCCGGCATGACGGGGGCCGTTACCGGCCCTACACCGTCCACGGGTCAGGAGGACTCAGACAGAGTGTTGGTAGCCAGGTCTCCTAGTAGCTAGGAGACAGGTTAATGTTAGTAGCTATGCTGCTTTAGGCTAGGCTGTTGGAGGACATTATTAGGGTCTGTTCCTACTTTCTCTCCTACTTCTCCCCAACTGCATGATGTGCTGTCAATTCAAGCACTAACCTGTTTTCTATTATAGTAGGTGCTCCGGATTAGCCCTGCTTGACGACCCTGACTAAGATGGCATTGCAGTGACGGAAAATTCTCCACGTCCTGCAACAAACTTCTGCATCAGTTCTATTGCTCTTTCTGTGTCTCTGTTATGTATTCTCCAAGCCACAGACGGTCGCGGCAGATAACCGCTTGTGCTGAGCCTGGTTCTGCCGGAGGTTTCTTCCTGTTAAAAGGGAGTTTTTCCTTCCCACTGTCGCTGCATGCTTGCTCAGTATGAGGGATGCTGAGAATTCCACGACACAATCTTCTGTGGTTCTGTAATTTCTACACTAAACATTGTATTGTAATAACTATTTTTGTAAAGTGCCTTGAGATGACATCTGTTGTGAAATGGCGCTATATAAATAAACTGAATTGAATTGAATTGAATTTTACTCCCACCTGCTGGCTAATTGGCTCACCTGTGTGGCTGCGCTAGTGTTGAAGGTTTGTGGTGGGAGATTAGGGACTAGGTAAGTTTGGGCAGTGACGGCTAGTAGGGCTGAGCCCTCCCCTGTGTTTAAAAAAAATAAAATATAAATGCATCACATTTTGTAAAATTTACACAACTGGTGCCCAAACATCTCCAGAAACTGAAAACTTTATCCAAAGAGCTAACTTTTCACAGCCCAAACACCCCCTCATTATTTTCAATGCATTTAGTGGTATGAAGTGATAGACAGACTGCTTACCATGCCCCCTCTATTTGCTCATTGCTCAATGGGACTAATTCTGATCAGCCCAGAGTTAGAGCAAGGTTTCGGGCTTTAGCCAGTTACAATCATGGTTAAAATGGACAATGTGTGGTTTGTGGGTGTGGTTTGGCGTAGACAAGAGCGGACACAATGATGGCGGCGGTAATGTACAGCGATGCAGATTTTTCAGGGTTAACTTCGGCCTCGTCACTGTTAAGGATGCTGACAGAGAACGATCTTCAGAGCACTTTTCTGAAACCCTTAAATTAACGCAGATAGCCATCACAACCCCAATGACATCTGCTGAGTGGTTAGTGGTTTCAGTACACTGAAGAGGATCAAGTCATTTCTCCGCAGTAACATGGGGCAGGGTAGGTTGAACGCACTGTCTGCCCTTTCCATTGAGCAATAGCTCATCCATCAATCATTGGACTTTAACTAGGCGGTTATTAACCTTTTTGCATCCCTGAAAGGTCATCAAAGTGAGCTTGTGTTTAAATAAGGTAGGCCTCCATTAAAAACACTTTCTAATATTTGTTTTTTATTAGTGTGATGATAGCCCACCCTACAAATATAACCACCAGCCGCCAGTGAGTTTGGGTCACCATGTACACTTTGAGTTTATTAGTTAAGAAGGTTGGTTTCACCCATGTAATATGTTGAACTCCATTTTTGTTAGAGAAGACCAGCAGGGTATTTTGGTTTGTTTTTTTGCTGACCAGATTTGATAGTATTTAGACCTTATTTTTTTTGTGTGTGTTTTTTTGTTGTCGTTACTTTCATTGCTGTGGTTCCACCTAACTCTCCCTTTCTTCCCAACAGTTTCTGCAGCTTTCAACGTATGGATTGTAAAATAAATGCTGTTTTTCACCTTATGGTAGTTGTCACGTTGCTGACCCCCCCACCCCACTCCTTCCCAACTGCAACAGTGCTATACAAATAACATTGACTTGCCTTGGAAACTTCTGATGGATTAACTGAATTACTTGGAGCCCAACTGTGGATGGATTTGGAGGCCACACCTGAAACGTTGTGCTTTCTTGTGTGATTGGATGGGAAATTCATATGACATGAGCTACGATATCAGGAAGAGAATGGTGGAGCTGCATAAGTATGGTTCTCCTTTGGGAGCAATTTCAAAATGCTTGAATGCCACTCAGTGAGGAGGAAGCCATTGCTCCAAAATAAACGCAAAAGGACAGTTGGAATTTGTAAATGTCCACAGGGATAAAGACCTTCATTTCTGGAGACATGTCCTGTGGTCTGATGAAACCAAAGTGGAACTGCTTGACCATAATCTCCATAACATTTGGAGGAAAAAGAGGGATGCTTGCAAACACCATCACAACTGGCTCACCCGGATCTGCCATATGGCCAACCTAAGCACGTGCCCAGTGGCCCCCTGCCGGCAGAATAGTTTTTTGCTGCAGCATAAAAAATCCCACACAAGACTTTAGTCTCAATTTTCATAATTGTCCAGTCATAATAAAATAAGAATTGTTTACAAAAAATTGGACTCTCGTGATTGTCTCCTTTATATATCAGTTTGTTGACTTGACAGGTAATGATTGGCAGCAGGCAGCAATGCACTGTGTAGATTGGCCAATGATAATGGTGGGTGGGGCTTAGCAGGTGGTTTCCATATATTGTATATGTAGTGGAACTGTGGGCAGAAAATGGACCGCAGTAGCATCAACAGCGGGTTTCACTTTGCCACCCAGCGGGGTGGCAAAGTGAAAGAAGAAAAAGGAAAAAGAGAGAAAAGAAGCGGCTGTTACAAAACGTTCTGCCAATTATTAGCTTTTTCAAAAAAAGCTAGAAATGAGGAGGATTTCAGCTAGCCAGCAGCATGTTAGCTTGGAAGCATAGCCTTTTACCAGTGATGCCCAGCCTGACCTAACGGTGGCAACTAACCTTACCGGAGAAAATGAAACTGCTATAAATGAAGAGCTAACAACACAAGGTAATGCCTTGCGGAATTTTACTGAAAGGAATCTCACTTTTTGTTTAAAATCAATGTGCTAAATGAAGATTTCATTAAAAAAATTATTTGTTTTGTCTTGGGGGCCAACAAGGATATTTGAGGGCTACACACTTCTATCCATCTGGCTTGTAAATGTGATGTATGCCATTCCAATGTTTTAGTAGGAGTTATAAGCTTATTTTATGCTTCACAACCAACTTTTGTACTTGACAAAATGAGCCTCATTACTTCATGTGGGTTTGACAGTAGGACTCGACCGTTCCCATAAGAGGCTACAGATTATTGATAACATTTTTGTTATTACAGACAGGAGAGGAGACAGGAGTACTGAGAGAGAAAAAGAGGCAAAAAGACACAGGACAGTAGAAGAGAGACAGAGAAGGCTCGAGGTAGGACAGGAAAATCATCAGGTATCAGTGTGTTTTTGATTAGATTATGGAACGATCCTGGCCTGGAGCTAAATGCTTATGTATTTACATAAGTAGGTGAATTAGTTATTGACAATGTTGTGAAATGTCTAAAAGGTGCTATTGGGGGGCAGTGATGTGGAGGGAGGGCAGCGGTGGGTGGAGGCCCTTAAAGACATTGTGCCCAGGGGCCCCTGCAATGATAATCTTGCCCTGGCGTCTGGGAAGTCTGGGTGGCAGCGTCATGTAGTGGGGCCGCTTTGCTGCAGGAGGAACTGGTGCACTTCGTCAAATGGATGGAATCACCACAAATGAACAAAAAGTGGACACATGAACAACCATTCTCTCATTATTGTGGTGTTGAGCAATTCGAATTAGCTATGGTAATTCTAATTGACCTAAAGAGAACGTTGGTCTGGTTTTATTTCAGACAATGAGGAAAAAATAAAGTTCTGGTTGCAGCTGTACCCACCTCTTTCTGATCCCCCTCACTGTGAAGCACAGTTCTCTTCACCACTCTTGATACAGCATCTCCTTCCTCTATCTGCACCGTCTCCTGCTGGGAGCCCTCAATGCTCACCTCCTGTGTCTCTAACCCATCCGGAGACACACATTTATGAATCACCTTCCGTGTGATCTGGTGGTCAAGGATGAAAATGGAATGTTAGTGTGAGAGGACGGCCACTCTACTGTTTGTTCTACCTCTGATGTTTCTTACCTTCTTCACTACCATGTTACCATGCTCATCTGTGTACTTCTCTTCAGTCACCGACTGTGGTGGGATGTCTGGCAGGATGTCCGCCTGCAGAAACATATCGTCAAAATTTAGCAGCATGTCCTGCTGCATATTTAATTTCAATTCAATTCAGTTTATTTATATAGCGCCATTTCACAACAGATGTCATCTCAAGGCACTTTACAAAAAGAGTTATTACAATACAATGTTTAGTGTAGAAATTACAGAACCACAGAAGATTGCGTCGTGGAATTCTCAGCAATCCCTCATACTGAGCAAGCATGCAGCAACAGTGGGAAGGAAAAACTCCCTTTTAACAGGAAGAAACCTCCGGCAGAACCAGGCTCAGCACAAGCGGTTATCTGCCGCGACCGTCTGTGGCTTGGAGAATACATAACAGGGACACAGAAAGAGCAATAGAACTGATGCACAAGTTTGTTGCAGGACGTGGAGAATTTTCCGTCACTGCAATGCCATCTTAGTCATTTACTGTATCAGAGTAGCTGTAAAGCTTCCGTTCATTTCCAAATGAAAATAAAACATTTTTGTACCAAGCCTCAGCTGTCAATATCAGTAAAGAACCTGACATGGTTGGACAACTGGGTCAGTAGTTACGGTTCCATGTTTTTTTAAAGCACTGTGAACTGCTGTTTTTTTTTTGTATGAAAAACACTTCATAAATAAAGTTTGATTGAGAGATGGGCCAGCATTAGGCCTCAAACCAAATTATGGTCCTGAATATTGCTTTTTTTCTTTCCAAAATAAGTCAATTTGTGAAGAACATAACCATAACATTTAAGTTAAATAAATATATTTTTTTTCTTCCCAATTGACCTTTTTCAAGTGGTCCACAACAAACCTTCAAAAAGGATTTTACCAACTTTGTTCCTGCAGTAAACTGTAAATTGTTTGGTTAGCTTAAATTAGGTGTGCAGGAGCAGCAAGGACGTGCCACATGGCAGCATCATTGTACAGCAGAGTGAAAGAGTAATCAGAAATATTCACCAGACAGGATGGAATACACCTGATTGGCAAAGCAGTATAGTATAATTTCCTGTTGTCACTGTAGAGCTGTTTGGTGCTCAGACTCTCAAATTGATCTAGTTTGCTCTGTGTTAATGCCTTTCTAAGTTACTTTAACACACTAAACACTCATTTTCTGTTTTACTTTAACTTTTGGGAACCCTTTGTGTCTCACAGGTTTTTTCTTGGTGTGGTTATGTCTTGCTAGCTTGGTTGGCTTAGCTTCAGAGCAGCTATGGCTACTTCTCTTTCTGCTACTTCTTCTCCCTGTTTCCCCACCTAAATGTCTTCCTCTCTCTTTCTCTCTGTGGCAGATGTTTAGTTACTTCCCCGCCTCCTTTAGTGATAATGGTAAGTGTAATAAATGTAGCATTTTCGTAGCTTTGGAGGTGAGGGTTTCAGAGTTACAGGTCCTGCTCCACGCTGTTGAGAATCCAGTAAATAGCCGAGGCCCTTTAGCCAGCACAGAGCCAACAAGGATAGAATCACCTGGCGGTCCTCAGACAGAACCTAGCAGCTGGGATCTCAGGCCGACTGGGTGACTGTACGTAGAAAGCATAGTTCCCAGCCCAAAGGGAACCGCCAACCTGTCTGCGTTTCTAACAGAATTTCCCCACTCAGTGAGAAATAGACTCTGGTAATTGGCAGCTCCATAGTCCGAAACGGGGCTTTAGAGACCCTATCGACCATAGTCAAATGTTTTCCATCGGCCAGAACAGGCGACATAAAATCCCACCTGAGACTGCTGACTAAGGATAAGCGTAAATACAGTAAGAGTGTTATTCACGCTGGCGGTAATGACGCCCGGTTACGCCAATCGGAAAAATTAGTGTTGCTTCGGTGTGTAAGTTTGCTAAAACGATGTCGGACATGTTTGTGTCTGTAATGTTTTGAACTTTTGGAATTATCACAAATATTAGCTTAATCTAAACCTTCAACCTGTATGTTAGACCAAATCCCACCCAAAATATTTAAAGAAGTGTTGAATGTTGATGAATCTATCTTTAATAAATGGATATGTGCCTCAGGAAAATTAAGGTTGCTGTAATTAAACCTTTACTTAAGAAACCCTCCCTGGATCAAGATGATTTAGCTAACTACTGACCTATATATAACCTTCCTTTCTCATCCAAAATTCTTGAGAAAATAGTTGCTAATCAAGTATGTGAGCATCTAAACAGCAACAACCTGTTTGAAGAATTTCAATCAGGTTTTAGAGCTCATCACAGCACTGAAACAGCACTGGGAAAAGTTACTAATGATATTCTAATGGCCTCAAATAATGGATTTGTGACTGTTATGCATTGCCTTGTGTTGAACTGCTTTGTGTTGAAAGTGTGCTATACAAATAAAATTGCCATGCCTTGTTCTGGTCTTGTTAGATCTCAGTGCTGCTTTTGTAGGATTTATTACAGGATCCTTCCATTTAAATTAATCTAAAAAACAAACATACCTTGAAGCTAAACAAAAACAAATACAAATTCAACCAAGTACTTTTTCACTGTTCATCCAGAAAAGCCAGGGTTGCTTTTCTATCCCAAATTAACCATGACAAATTCTTCGGGCTGTCCTCAATCCTAGGAGTGTTTTCCTGTGCTCTGAATTCAAAGAATAATGAAGTCCACATACACAACTGTACTCACAGGTTGGTTCTGACAAAAAAAGTTTTGTAAAAAAACTCAGTAGTCATACTATTTCTAATTGCTCAAAATCCACAACCACAAGTCAAGAGATCTCCAAGTTTAATTCAGTTCAGGTTATCTATGTAGTGATGATTCACCACAGATGTCGCCACAGTAAAAATGTTTTCTGTTTAAGAAATCCCCACAGATTTTGTCAAGTCATCGACCATTAGTTGAGTCCCACAGCAATCCCTCATACTGAGCCAACATGTAGTCACAGTGGAGAGGAAACAAGAGGAACTTATCCTTGATTGCCTGCTAAGGATTTTTTGGAAATATTGTAAGTACTGTAAATTTTAGTTGGTTAGTCATTGAAATTGACAATTTGGCCAAAGATTTCCACCTCCCCTTTTGGCTTCTTAGACCCCAGAAGGGCCCTGTGATGGACTGGCGACCTGTCAAGGGTGTACCCCGCCTCTCGCCCATTGACAGCTGGAGCCCCCCCGCGACCCATTAAGGATTAAGCGGTTAAGAAAATGGATGGATGGATGGACCCCAGAAGCTCCTGGCACTTTAAAATGTATAACATATCAGACATTAAACTGGACGTTACATACTAAAAGCATAGAAATAAAATATATTGAGAATATTATATAAATCTAAATATTTATTTTTGAATAACTGCTTTTACTTTACGATTCCCTCTAGTTTCCTAACAGGATTAGAAATATTGGGACACACCTATAAAAAAAATACTAAACCTATTTATGTGCCCCAGAAGAAAGCAATAAGCATAAAAAGTAGAGCAAATTATTATGATCCCATAAATACATTATTTGTGGCTTTATATTTGCTAAGATTTTATGATTCGGTTAATTACAAGACTTTGCAAATAATGTATAAAGTCCAGAATAAATTGCTTCCATTGCGTATTCAGAATTTGTTTAGAATGGAGGTTATTTATGGAACAGCTACAATTGTGAAATAAAAATATGTAGTACACTTTTTATTCAGAAAAAAAACCCATACAACCAAAGCCTTATTTAATGATAGGACTCAGCTGTGACATATTTTGTTTAATATTGGTTGTCTTAGTTTTGTTTTTGCTGATACACTTCTGTTATCTGTCTGTGGAAGTTTTCTGATAATATTGATATGAAATAAACAACATAATGTTGCTTGTGCAAAGAGCAGGTGGATAAGCAGTGCTTCAACCTACGCCTTTAAGTCCCTAACTGTATGTTAATTTTCCTTTTCTGTGACAGAAACAAAATAAATAAAATGTTAATGTTTTATTTATTGTACGTTTTATTTGGTCATCAATTATGACCAAATTATGTGGTCTATTTGTTTTGTTTGTTATTGATTAGTGTTCATACGGGTCAGTAAATTGGTTGATTGATAATAAAGTAGACCCTTGGTTTTATTGGTTTTATCAATCCTTACACTTCATTACATCTTTACTGAGAAGATAAGTTCAATTTTCAAACTTGTAAGTTATGTCACTGATTTATGAACGTTGACATAATTTATGTAGCTTACTCTCACTAGAGATGCGTTTATTTTAGAACAGTGTTTCCAATCCCTTCTCCTTTATGCACAGCACACATCCTGCATGGTAGATGTTTCCCTGCTTCACAACACCTGGTGTTCTCTGAAATACAATCATCTGAGGCAGGCATGTTAAAACAGGGAAACATCTAAAACATGCATGGCAGCCTAACTTGAGGACTGGGGTTGGGAAACAATTTTAGAAGATGGAAGATGAGCTAGCTACTTTTTAACGGAATATTTACCTTGAAAGTTCAGTTCAACCTTAGAAAACGTTAAGAACCTGTGAAACGCTCCCACCCACTCCACCTCTCTGTGGTGTTGCATCATGCATTATTTTACCTGAATAATTATTCTGCGTCGGACCACCCTGGTGGTCAGCACCTCCTCCTCTGAGCTATCAGAGGACAGTGCTCCTAGCTCCTCTGCTATCTCCTGGTGACAGCACACAACCAGCACGGATGAATGAATGGCTTTTTGCAGGATTACTACAACACACTCTGCTTAGGCTTGCCTCTTTTTGCCAAAGGCACATGTATGGTATAGGGAATGAAATCAACATTTAAAGGTTGTACATGAAAGTGATGTGAGATGAAGAGAAGGCACAGTGAAGAAAAAAAAAAAAATCAACCAAAACAACCATGCACCAATAAGAGCCAGTCTACATACTGCATGGGGTCTCATGAAGACAAATTAAAATGTCAAATGGGAGATAGAAATGTAGAGATGTTCAGGCCATTGACTTTTCACACTAATGGGACAAACAACATGCAGACATCAAAAGATGCAAACAGGTGTGTGTGTGTGTGTGTGTGTAATAGAACTCTTCACAGCAGAGTGTTAATCTATTGTAAATACATATTACAGCAGAATTTTCTTTTTTCTTTTATGTTCAGGCTCACATGCATATAAAAACATGTATCAGTCTCGTAAACTCAACACAGCTGTTTTTAGAAAGCATTTTCTAACTCTTCTATACAACACTACTGCACTCTGAAACCAGGTAAGTCACAAGCCACCCCAGCCTTTTACACATGCTCATCCTCTTACCATTCCCAAGAAGTCATCGTCATCGCAAAACCCTGCCTGACCTCTAGATGGCAGCTCCTCACACATGGGAAAGCCACCCTCTGCAGCACGCTCCCATGAAACATCTAAATCATAAGCAAATTCACCAAGACCTTCACTGGCAAAAGAGAGTCTCCTGTCATCTTCTACATGAAGGAAGTGCTGAGTGGTGCACTCAGAACTGTCTCTCAGCAGGCCCATATCTGGACTCCTCCTTGGTCTTGGTGAAGGGGGTTCTGAGATGTGATAGGTTATCTCATCATCTGTCATCACATCATCCGGTTCAAAAAAGTCTTGGCAGTCAAAGAATTCTAGCTCTGAATCTGAGGGATGTGGAGACTCAGCAACCAGACTTGCTTTCTTCTGGGTGACATTTGGAGTATTCAATTCAGATTCTGATGCTGCTCTCTCAAATTCAGAAAGGTCTCTTCTAAATCCAGGGGCAAACGTAAAGTCCCCAACAGCTTCTGATGCTCTACTGATCTTATCTTGAGAGACAAATTGTGCTGAGCTTGGAGAACAAAATACTGGAGAAACTGGATTTGAATCACTGGAGGATGGTTTGCCACATTTAGAAACTCCAAGGGTTTGTTGACTAGAAAATATTGTGTCATAATCAGGTGGTACCAAAAACCGATCTGACTTTGGTGAAAAAAGTCCTTTTTTCGGAGACAGTTCCGACTCTGTATACTCCCCCAATACATGAGACCTTCGACTTGAAGCTAGAACTGGAGTAACAGTTCGGTGTGTTGTGTATGAAGTGTGATCAGGTAGCATTATAGGAACTGATGGGATTGGCTTATCATCAAAGAATAACACTCCTGTTTTACTGCTACTGTCGGTTGCTGTTGTGACAGGAAACAACTTGCTTTGGCTATCAAATGCTCGGAAGTCTTTTGGAACCTAGAAATGAAATAATTTATGTAAATTTACAAAATCTTCATGGATTCTACAAATCTTTGAAAGACATGCGAATTTGAACTCATTAGTTTCACTGCATAAATTAATTATACTTTTGATTTTTCTACTGTATGTGTAAGCCATGAGTGCCCAAGTCCAGTCATTGAGGTCTACTATTATGCAACTTTGTGTCCTGCATTACTTCTTCATCAAATCTGTATCAAATGACTCATTACCAGTTCTATGCAGAGCTAAATGACAGTACACATAATTCAGTCATTTGGTTCAGGAGTGTTGGAGAAGGAATTTATATAAAAGTTAGGATGGTAACTATTGACAACTGAAATTGGGAACCCATGGTATAAGAAAAAGTTATGGTATGTTATCACCATGCAAAAATGAAATAGACAGAGCCTGGTTAATAGGATATTTAACAACACAAAATAATCCTAACCTACTACCAGGCCACTGTTGCTATGAGGTTAGCAGGGCATATCCTGGGTTAAATGTTAGGTTTTTCAGTGTCTTGTTACTGAGTTATCAAAAAGTCATTGCTGCATTCTCATGCTTCCATTCTTACCCTATGAAGGGCTGCTTTGCTCTCTTGTTCTCCACTTTTTTCTTGGGCCTTTGTTTCCTTTTCTTTTGCATATTTAAGCAATGGCTTTAGACACAGGTCTTTTTTGATATCTTCATCTGCTTCTGATCCACACAAAAGGTCTTTGTTACTTGTCCACAATTCTGACTTGGATTCTGTCAGTTGTTGCAGATGAGGCCAATGTTCTTTAGCAGACCTTTCATGAACAGATGTAATGAGTGATGGTGACATGGTCTCTGAATTGTTCTGAGGAAATGATAAAGACTGTTCTGGCTCTATGGAAGATGTCCATGTGAAGGATGAAACATTTGAGTTAAAGACTAATATTTCATCATCACAACAAAATTCCTTTTCCGATCCAAGGCTGTCAGGGCTCAGAGGTCTGGGGTTATTATCAATCCAACATTCAACAGGTAAGGCCACAAACTCAGAGTCTGATGACAAAGATACAGGTGAGGGGGATCTATCAAAGGGTGTAGGATCCATAAAATAAGAAGATAAGATTCTCATAAACTCAGGAACCGGTGAATCAGGCAATAGCCTACTGAGGTCACTGATGGATGTAACAGATTCGGGTGAGGGGGGTCGGTTAGTATTCCCATCTGACATGAGGATGAAGTCAGCACTGGATTCAGATTCTGAGGATGGGTAGGATGCACCTTGTTTTATGAGATTCACCTGCAGTGTTGGGGTAAACTGAAATATGGGGGGGTCTGGTGAAAAGGGCCTATTCTGAACAAACTCTGAAACTGATTCTGGAGACGATGCTCTTTGGTCAGCCATGTACATGACTGATTGGAATGACACAGGTCTGTACTCAGGCAGTGACTGAGATGACAAAGTCATCCGACTTGTATCCTGATCCTCAGACAAAACAGATTCTGGAGATGAAAGCCTGGATTCTACAAAGTCTGACACCAAATCCCATTGGAAGAAATCAATATCTGATGCTTGAGTTACAGAAGATGATGTAGACCTGAGATAACTGACACACTCTGGGAATGCCAAACTAAATTGTGGCAAAGGGGAATCTGGTGAGAGTGGTCTAAACTCACTGACAGATTTAGTAGATTCAGGTGTTTCTCTAGCACCTTCCACCCTGTGTAAATATGGACACATACATTCTAGAGAACTGTAGAGATAATCGCTTTCTTTGTCGGATATTGATCTAGATAGCAAATTATCAGACCATGACGGTGCCTCAGGTGATTCAAAAGCATACTTTGACCATCTATTAAGAGGTCTTCCTGATAAAGAAATATGTTCAATCATGGGCGGTGGTGACTGTGCCAACTGTGTGTCTGTCATAGCTCTTTCTGTTTCTGTACAAGTGAATTGATGAGTAACGCCTGAATGTGTAAGTAAAGATGAATCATCTTTGTCATTTCTATTTTGTATTCTATTGTCCAGCTCATGTTCTGTCACATTCAGTTCATATTTATTTATGTTACCAATAAACTGCATGAAGGTCTCTCCTGCATACTGAGGATCATGCACCTGAGAAATGAGCTTCCAGTGCTCAGCCTTATGAAGAAGACTGTACTCAGCTGCCATAATGGGGGACTGCTCAGATGAGAGAGGCTCCACTGGTATTTTTGGAATAGTACCATCACTGGTTTCATCCAGTGAGAATTTGGGTACTAATAGGTGTTCTGTCCCTGACTTCATTGATTCTGATGGATCTGTTCTCTCTTCTGTATTAAATAAGACAGATGACTGTAAAACATCCTTAGAATATGAAAATGCTGTTGATGGATGGCTTATAGCAGTCATAGTGGATTTCACAAAGGTCTCAGTAAAATCAGATACTGTAGATTCAGGAATATACCCAAAATCTGATCTTTCTGACTGAGGCGATAGTGTTCTTTTGTCATCAAGTCTTTTGTCATCTGAAACAGAAGATACAAAATCATATGCCATATATGGCAGCACAGACTCTGTGGATGAAACCCCAGTGTATGTTTCTTGTATTACTGTCTCATGTACATTCTGAGTAAAAGAAGGATGTGATAAGTCTGGTGATAATCTATTGTTATCCTCAACTGACTCTTGAGATCCACTTTTAATGCTTCTAAGTAACATCCATGCATCAGGTGACATGGCTTTGGTTTTTGCTGTGCACTCAACTACAGATGACCTGTCTTGCATCTGGTACTCTATTGACTGTGGAGAATCTGGCCTTTCTTCAACCCCAAATCCCATTGCTATCAAAAGTTCACCTAAAGTATATTCAACATCTGAGTCAACAGACTCAGGGGATGGTGACCTATATCCAACATTTATTATAACATGTTCTCGCACTGCTTCTTTGTAATCAGGTATTGGTGAGTCTGGAGACAGAGCATGGTGTTCATCTCCAGATGCTCCTGAACCTGGAGACGAGGGTCTATTATCATAACACATTGATCCAAGGCTTAAAACAATGTATTCAACCTCTGAACATGTTGACTCAGGGGATATAGACCAACTTCTAAAAATAGTTTTAGGTGGTTTAAACAGTGGTTGCTCAAGGTCAGGTAGAGGCGAATTAGGTGAAAGCCTAATTGATATTAAAGAATCTGGGGAAGAAGGCCTACTTTGAGTTAAGGTATGAAATTCAGATGGCATTTCTAAATCTGAAAATACTGATTCTGGTGATTTGGACCTTTGGTACAAGTTAGGTATTATTGAGTCATGTTGCCTAAATATGGGAATAGGTGAATCTGGTGAAAGTAGTCTCAATTCTTCTTTGGATATTGTTGAACACGGAGATGCTGTTCGTTTTTCAAAATGCCAAGGTATACATAAATCGGTCTCCAAATCCTCTTCTGAAAACTCCAACTCAGGAGAAATGGACATGTGTCTTAACCTTATATAGGAGGATGGATCAGTGGAGTAGTGTGGTAAAGGGGAGTCGGGAGACAAATATTGAAGCATAATATCATCAGATTGTCCTGGTGAACAGGATTCTCTTCCATCCTCAAAATCAAAAATCTGTGAAATTAATGGAGCATATTCAATTTCAGAAGCCTCTGATTTGGGTGATGATGGACTGTTGGAATCAATTGTATAAAATGTGTCAAAAAAATCCTGTGTGAAGTCAGGAACAGGAGAATCTGGAAGAATCAACCCATAGTGACTTTGAGGTGTCAGGGACAGAGGTAATGTGGGGTGATCTTTAATGATCACAGAGGAAGATAACTCCATTTCCAAGTCTGAGTTCACTGATTCTGGTGAAGTAGACCATGAAGCTAAGAGTGAAATGATTGGTTCTTCTGGTATTTGAGTAAAAGTGGGAATGGGTGAATCAGGTGAAAGTGCTTCAAGCTCGTCTTTGGATGTTGTTGAACCGGGAGATGATGCCCGATCTTCAAAAAGCCAAGTCATACTTGTATCAATCTCCAAATTTTCATCTGAACCAAATATCTCAGAAGATGAACATAATGCATTAATGTGACGTATTCTAGCCCGATAAGATGTAAATTCAGGAACAGGTGAGTCTGGTCTGAATTCATCTTGTGATATTGTAGAACCAGGAGTTACTGCTCGATCTTCAAAAAGAGAGGGTATAGAAACATCCGGTTCTAAATCACTTTCTTCACCTGAACATAGTGATGTGGGGGATGTGGACCTTAAAAGTGCATGGAAGGACTCTTGTGGCACCTGAACTAAATCAGGAATGTGGGAGTCTGGTCTAGATTCAGATTTTGAAGATGACAAACTAGGAGATGTTTCTCTGTCCTCTATAGGCCGGGACTTACAAAGCTCTGTTTCTAACTCGTCATCTGAATACACAGACCCTGGGGAAGCTGATCCATATGTTACTGTATTTGCCTCCCAGTGTGTGTACTGAGGTATTGATGAGTCTGGTGACAAATGTTGGTATTCATGCAAAAACAGATCTGACGCTGGAGAATTTGGTCTTTCTTTAGCCTCATCTTCAAACAACTGAGAGATGAAGGGAGCATGATCCAAATCTGAATGATTGCATTCAAATGATGAGACACTGTAACAACAGTCATCAACATGAGTAAATGATAAAAATGGTCTAAAGTCAGGTATTGGAGAATCAACTGGAAGGTTTTTGTATTTTCTTCCTGAAGCTACAGTATCATGAGATGGACATTGCTCCTCAAAGAACATCGTCCCCAAATTCATTTCCACCTCCCGATCTGATGACACTGACTCTGGGGAAGATGATCTGTGCTCGCTGTATCTTTTTATGGAGTCTTGTGGTTCTACTCTAAACTCTGGTATTGGAGAATCTGGAGAGAGAGTCCTGAGTTCATTTAGAGACCCAACTGATTCAGGAGATGTTGATTTAAAAATAAAAGTCAGAGACACAGGTGAGAACGATCTACTCTCTGACTCAGAATCAGGTGACAGAGGTCTCCTTTCAGGATTGGTTTCTGAATTGGAAGGATCTGGTATAGCTCTAGGTTGCCTCAATATACTGATTAGAGGAGCATACTCCAAGTGTGAAGGAACAGACGCAGGCGATTCTGATTTAAACCCAACAAATGAGGGAAAACGTTCTGTTACTTCTGCTTTGACCTTCGTTATGCCTAAATCAAGTGACGTGGTCTGGCAATCATCCTCTGAAATTACTGAGCCAGGTGACACAGGTCTGTACTCATCTGATATTGATACAGATATGCTCTCTCCATGCTCTATATCAGAACTACAAACTGCCTCAGGTGAACATGACCTACTTTCAGTACTTAAAACGACTGCAGGGTGAAGTATAAACTGACTAAAATCAGGCACGGGTGAATCAGGTGAAAGCATCATGTGGTCACTTTCAGAATCAGCCGTGAATCCAGTGTATTTCACTTCACTGAAAGGCATGTTTAACCGCTGTAATTGTGTGTATGTCATAGACCGTGTAGTATATGATGATTTGCTCCCTGAATCTAAGAAAGCTGATTCAGAATTTTGGAAAAACTGAAGGGAATCTGGAGACGGCGTGTGAAGGTCACTAATGAATGTTGCTGAATTAGGAGAAGATATTTTTGTTTCTGTTAACAACATTAAAGACGGTGGAGGCATGGGATGCATTTCAGTTTCAGATGAGCCTGAATGTGGGGAAAATAGTCTCTCTTGTATCCAGACCTCTGCTGTAGTAAATCCAGATAAATACTCCAAATCAAAAGAAAGTGATTCAGATGATAAATACCTATCTTCATCAATGATCTTATCGGATTTATGAAATTCAGGCCCCTCAAATTCCGCAGGTTTTGCATCGCATATGTAATTATAAGTCGATGTCTGGGTAACTGAAGCTCCCAACTGGGACAAAGAAAACCGAGGAATCGGTGAATCTGTAGACAACTTACTAGTTTCATCAGCAGACTTTCCTTTGTCCTGGAAATTACACTTGATTACAGGTATTGTCTCTGGTGAGAGGGGTCTATCCTCAGCCTCAGAGTCTGGTGATATTAGCCTGCCCATGTTTTCTGTACTTAGATCCAGTGAAACTACCTTTATACTCGTCTCTATATTATCTGACAAGGCAACTCTGCTTCTAGAGACATCACCGGCATATTGAGGGTCATAAAGCGAACATATTAGCTGGCGTATCCTTGTAACATCTTTTGATTGATTTTGTATGGAACTACATACAAGTAATTCAGGTGAGTCTGGTCTCTTCTCTGTGAAAGTTGATGGCATTAAAAGACCATATTCAACATCTGAAAATTCTGTGTAAGGTGAGGAGGTTCGATACCCTGAACCAGTTATAACTGACTCTGTTACTAAAGGCCTGAAATCTGGCAAGCGTGAATCAGGAGTTAATGCACTCTGGTCATCTACAGACAGTGCTGAACCAGTTGATGGTCTGCTTTCACTAAAATTTGTGAACATGCTATTTTTTGAACCTCCATCTGATATGGTTAATGTTTGTAAATTTAGAGACTGAGAAATTTTAGGGTGGTCACAGGAAAATTTGGGAACTTGGGAATCTAGACACACGTCTTTGAAAGGGGAACAACATGTTTGAACATTTGTGGTCATTTCCAAAGGAGACAAAGACCTGGATTCTAATTCTGCATTGTCTGACTTTAGATGATCTTCTAACTCTCTTATTCTTATTTCAGGAGCTTCTGGAACATGCTCATTTCTGGTGCCAACATACTCAAAAAATCCTGTTTTACTACAAAATGTTTCCCCAACATAATGAGGATCTCGTACTTGAGAAATAAGCTTCCAAAGTTCTTTATCGTAAACAAGTTTGAAGACTGGCACCCTGGTTTCCTTTAAAGATACAGTACTGAGCTGTACCATCATCAAGGTCTCAGGTGATTGTGATTTTGGTGAGTCAGATCTCTGTTCTGAAATGTGTTTGTTTATATCTGATTGTGTATATTCAACATCTGACATGTCTAATTCAGGAGATAAAAATCGACGTTCAGTAAAACGAAGTGATTCTGTGAACCCTGAATTGCGTTTTAGAACTGGCAAATCACCTCTGTAAAATCCTCCAGAGAGCACTGAATCAGGGGATGATGGGGGAAACAAGGATCTCTGCTGTTTGTTCATATGAACTTCTGGTAAATTGTGTCCAAACTCTGGAATGGGTGAATCCAGTGAAACAGGAAAGCTTTGATTAGCAGAATCTACAGATGTCTGTCTGCTCACATTGAATTCTGATGCTAAAGAGACAAACCCAAATTCAATATCCGAGGTAGCAGAAACAGGTGATGAATACCTTTCTAGTGTAACCAGATCAGTTTCTACAATAATTTCTCCAAAATCTGCAATGGGTGACTCAGGTGAAAGTGGCCTACTTTTATCAAGGGAATTGATCGATGGAGATCGGCTCTCACCAAATAAGGATTCCAAAGAGACAGAACAAGACTTCACATTTGAGGCCAATGAAAAAGGAGAAAGAGAGCCTTGCAGTGTGGTTGAGACATGGCAGTCCAGTAAAACCTGGCTAAACTCTGGAATAGGGGATTCAGGCATTAGGCAGTATTTTTCATCAACAGAATCAGGTGAAGGAGATCTTCTCTCATCGAATAATAATGCAAAAGAGATACACCCATACTCTATATCAGAAGTAACAGAATCAGATGAAGAATATCTGTCTAGTCCAGACAGATCATAGTCTAGTACAACTTCTTCAAATGCTGGGATTGGTGACTCAGGTGAAAGTAACCTATCTTCATCAAAGGAACAGATGGACGGAGGTCGGCTCTCACCAAATAATGTTTCCAGTGAAGCAGACCTACAACATTTGTCTGAGGAAACTGAGACAGGAGACACAGACCCCTCTAGGGTGGTTGGAGCATGGGAGTCTATAAACATCTGTCTAAGCTCTGGAATGGGGGATCCTGGTGAGAGCGGATAGTTTTCATCAACAGAATCTACAGATGGAGGTCGACTTTCATCAAATAATGATTCCACTGAGAAAGAGCTCAGCTCATCTGAGCAGAGGGAAACTGGGGAACAGCATCTCTTCCATGTGGTCAAATGGGTTTTTGACAAGCTTTGTCCTAATTCTGGTACAGGTGACTCATGTGAAAGGGGTCCGTTTTCATCAACAGAATTCACTGATGGAGGTCTGTTCACTATGGATAATGATTCCAAAGAGTCAAATCCATGTTCGTCGTCTGAGTAAACAGATTGAACTGATGAATAGTCAGACATCACATGTATGAAAGACTCTGAAAAAAATGTTTTAAAACTAGGAATAGGAGAGTCTATTGATAATGTCATGTTGGCACTGATAGATGATACTGAATCAGGAGATGATGGTCTGTCCCCAAAAATCTGAACGTTTAAGTTTGACTCTATTCCCAGATCTGACAAAACTGTTTCCGGTGACACTGATCTGACACAAAGTGTTGAAGAACCTATGAAGGAGGTCTGGAACTGAGCAACGGGGGAGTCTTGATGACTACTCGCAGATCTGTCTGAAAGTGAAGGGTAGGGTCTAACCGTTTCTAGCAGCATTAATGATTCAGGTGACAATGGCCAGGATTGTGCTTCGGGAACAGGTAATAATGACCTTCTGTACATTTGCAAAGCATTGGTTTTATCATCAATAGCTGACTTTTCCTGATTATAGTTTGATGGTGTGCCATAATGTTGCATCTTTCCTTCTTTGCTTCTAAATGTTTCTCCTGAATACTGTGGATCATATATTTGAGAGATTAGCCTGCAAGGCTCTGCATCATAAGCTAAACTGTATCCTGATGGAGACTGCTCTGTTTTGGATGAAGGCCGGGAAGATGGAAACACTGTAGGTTGTTGAGACAAACACAGTAAGAAGGTCTCATCAGACATTTCTGTTTTCAGTGGTGTTTCTGTTCTAACATCCATTTGATCTTTTAGAACTTTCTTTAATTTCTGTCTGGTAATATGTTTAACTTTCTCTTTTACATGTCTATAGACTTCCTCATTTGATTCTTTAGCCTCTGAAAAAACTTTAGGCAGTTCTGTTCTGCTGTCATCAGTTGATAAAAGCTCTGGTTTTTCCAATTCAGGAACAATATTTTGGTCTTGCTGAATACTGTCAGCTCGTAGCAACTCTGTTTTGTACAAATTTTGTTTTACCATTCTGGCTGAGCTTTTTCCTGTCTCGACCTTCTCACTCTCTGTTCTTTGTATTGTTTCGAACAAGCGGAGAGTCGATTCTTCCTGAAGTACTGCAGCTTGTTTCAGTTCAAAAGTAAACTCTTTGCAGAGAAGTTGGTTTGTTTCAGGATGAGCCGATAATCCATCATCAATTTCAGAGCTACAAGACTCAGGAGAAAATGGTCTATCCTCAGAATGTGACACCAAAGACATGGCTTCATAATAAACATCTAACACAGATTCTGGTGAGGATGCATAAGATGTTCCCATAACTGCATGATGTACATAGGACATATACTGAGGTAATAGAGAATCTAGGGGGAGGTGCTCATTAACTGTATCTAATTCAGGAGAATGTGTTCTAATGTCAAAGAGTGCTGACTGTGGTGACATTGGTCTATATTTAGGCACTGAGTCTGCAGAAATGGGTTTCTCTTCAAGATCACACAGAGAAATAATTACCTCGTCATCTTCATTTGCACATTGTAATTTAGTTAGTGTTTGTTGTTTTTTCAGTGCATCAAATGATAAGGATTTGTCTGCTTGGTTCAGGTTATCAGGTTTGGAAGCCAACATTATGTCAGTTGATTTGGCGGAGGAAGCTGTAAATGTGTCTGATAATTCAAGTGACATAAATTCATTTGCAGATGAAACAGAGGATGATGATAAAGCTGTGTTTTCATAGTAAAATGGCCCTGGCGATACACAGGATGGTTCTAAATCAGACTCGGATAATCCAAATCTGTCTTCTGGATTTAGATCAATTGGATCAGGCCTCTTGCGACTCAACTCCATTACAGGTGAATCAGTTGGTAGAGCTTTATATTCACTTATAGGAGCAGATGATTCTGGAGATGTGCGCAAATCTTCAGAAAGAACTGATCCATGAGCCATTTTAAATTCAGTCTGTGATTGGACAGGAGCGTCTGATTGTGACAATGACCTGACCTCATAGACACCATGAGTGTCATGATGATCAGGTTCAAAAAAACAATATAGTGTTTCAGCAATAACAGAATCAGGAGATGAGGCTCTGTCCTCCATCTCAAAACCTAATGCCTGAGGTAACATGGACTGTTCCCCACTATAGTCACTGAATGGTGATACCGGACTTCCAAATGGTTTCCTGTTTGAAACCATTGGTGTTAATGGCCTTTCTTCTGCATCTGAGGTTAACAGCAAAAGAGCACCCTTTGGCTTCCCGGCTGCAGTTCTCTCTTCCCCAAGTTCCCATGATAGGAATGGTGGTGGAAGTGGAGATAAGGGCCTGAACTGTGCCGCTGGAGAATCTGGCGAAAGAAAATTCTGCTCATTTACCGATGAGACAGACTCGGGTGAGGAGGCCCTGGAGTCGCTCAGGAATATCACACTATCTGTAGCACACTCAGGTGAAGACAACCTGTCAGGAGATGAGCTTTGAAGGCAAGAAATCATTCCAGGTAATGATTCATATCCAGGCTCTTCCATTTCACTTAGAGATGGATTCAGTCTGAATGACTTTGTTTCAAAGCCAGATATGCCTGAAACAAAATCTACTGAGTCAATATGTTCATTCTCAAATCCTTTTCTGTTTGATGCTCGAGTCACTGAATCTGAGACCCTTTTACAACTGAAAAAGGGATCAGCTAATTCTTGACTGGCATCCTCCAGGGTTTGATTCATACGAAGAATTAATTTGTTGTTAAGATCTTCTGAAATCAGAATCCGGTGATCATCAGCACCAACAATGGAGTTAGAAACATTATCACTACCCTTTGTGGGGCTAGCAGCATGCTGAACTTCATCTTTCCTGACTGCTTGAAGCGCTGAGCTCACAATTAACACATGCTGAGCCTCCAAATCCATAGATTCAACATCGTACCCATACAAGACTTTATAAAGTCGGTGGGGGCCCTCATCCACACCTCTTGTGGCTATTTGAGTGGAACCTGTGTGTTCTGTCCTGACTGTAAACTCTGATGTGGCCAGAGCAAGTTGATCATTGGTAGTTTGTTGTGCTGGTGATCTTTTTTGAGAAACCTCATCAGGGTCTGTTAGCTCCATAGAAAGTTTTCTGAAATCCTCTTCAGCTTGTTCACACTCAAACAAGCTGTTCCCAAAATCAGTCAAGGACAGTGGTCGGTCTTCACAAACACCTGTTCGAGAGCTGTTGGAAGTCTCTCGAGAAGCTACTGGGGATAAGTAATCTATGCTGTCTCCTGTAAGGGTAGTTCGTAGACATTCCAAGCTCCACTCCTCTCCTCCCTCTGCCCCTTCACTTTCAACAGCTCCTTCATCTTCACATGGTTCAGAAGTGGATTTGGGAGGTGGAGTGAACTGGGCACACAACGTGGGGCCCCCTTTGTACACAGGGTCTATCACCTGAGAACGGAGGAGGTAGGGAGAGGTGCGGTACAACGTGAAGAAAGGACTTACTTGCTTATAACTTCCAATGTGTACAGAGTCTGTCACCTCCTCATATATTCTTTGTGATGAGCTGGAAGAAAAAAAAAATTGTATATTTAGGGATGTCCGATATTATCGGCCTAAAGTAATTATCGGTCGATATTGGCATTAAAATGTAATATCGGAAATTATCGGTATCGTTTTTTTTTTTTAAAGGATGAGTTTTTCACACCATACACATATTATATATCAAACTCTTCAGCTACTTCTTTTCTCTCTCAGAATGTAAAAATATGACAGATTTGAGGTTTAGTTTTTGAGATATTATTTATTTATTTATTGACAACTTTCAATATATCAAAAGGTAGGTTAATTATTGGCCCTGCTTAAATTATTGCTGGCTCAAGTATGCATGATACAAGATATTTAATTGTGGTTACCTAAAAGGGTTTAGTAGTTTTTGTTTTTTATGAGGGAGGGTCCCCACATATCGGTATCGATTCATATCGGTATCGGAAATTATGAGTTAGGCTATATCGGTATATCGGATATCGGTAAAAAAGCCAATATCGAACATCCCTAGTAATATTTGTTCATAGTGTGAAGGTAATTTATTAGAAAAAACTCAAAATAAACAATACATATTAAAGTTAAATAAGTACATTTCTTTGGATGTCAAAAAAACTAGTCATGTGATGTCATATATCTCAGTGCTGACCTTCAAAAACAATGTCTTTATTCTTAAGGAAAATTCTGATGATCCTGCTGGGTCATAGTTTCAGAGATGGAAACTTGAGAACTTGAAACTTAGACTTGAGTCGCATTTAAGAGGGAAAATCTTGAACTTGTCTCCCTGTCTATGGGTCTAAAAACGGACTTGAACAACAGGTCCGGTAGTTAACTCTAATGTGCAGTCTTCATCTTATCTAAACAGGAGTAAAAGTAAACCAGTAAATAGGGATCATTTGAGTAAATTCATTCCCCCTTTGAATTACTGCATTGCATACGAACCAGTGCTGACTTACGCAGGGAAATTTGAGTTGTGTGTTACGTTTCTCAACAGTAATTGGAAAAAATCATAGACCAAAAAAAATTACTACAAAAGGCTTTGTAAGCAAAAATCATCACAAATTTTAAGATAACTTACTTTGTTGTTTCCAACCCTTTTTGTAGATTTTCTTTCTGGGATTTTTTCAAAGGTTCTCCAGCCATGGAACCTGCCTCAGGTCTTCCTGATGTCTCATGAAGCGATGATAAACTAGTAGATAGCTCCTCTGCTGATACCATGGGCACTTTTTGTCCTGAAACCGGGCCTCTGCCAGCAGGTTCTTTACGTCTGCCTGGCCTTGGACTGTCAATATCTTCATGAAGGGCGAAGAAACCTGAAGAAGCATGTTCAATTCACTTCAATTCACTTTTATTTATATAGCGCCAGTTCACAACAAATGTCATCTCAAGGCACTTTACAACAAAACTCATCTCAATACAATTATACAAACATTCCAATCAGTTAAAAGTTTTCTATGTAAGGAATCCTAGCATGTTGGGGGAAGACAAAAAACAAGAAAGCAAGGAAATGTTTGTCTTAATATTAAAAAGTTCCTATGCCAGTTTGGTAACACCTAAGGCATTATTCTGCCTTTACAACTGTGCACACCTTCACTGTGATCCAAAGTAAGGGTCTGTTCGATCTCTGCATAGGTATGTGAAGATGTCTCCTCTTCAGCAGATTTATTTAGCTTGGTTTCAATAAGATGAACAATGTCCATTCGGTTGATTTTTGTCAACCTTTTCATAAGTGTTGCTTCTGGAAAAGAAGAAAAAAAATTAAAAAGGTTAACGTTAAAAAAAAGTAAACTGAGTCATCCATTTACAGTTGAAACTAGATATTTATAAATCCACTGTGTAAAAATACACAGAACCTTTTTTCTTCCCTGTTTGACAGGGTAATTAGGATCATCTAAATTATTTCTACTTGCCAAATGCCAAACCAATGAGGATCATTGAAGTTATTTTATTATTACATTGTTCAAAGTGAAAAAAATTATAAACACTACTGTGGCTCAGTGGTAGAGTAGTTGGCTTGTAATCGGAGGGTCGTAGGTTCGATTCCAGCTTCCTCCAGTCACATGTCGATGTGCCCCTGGGCAAGGCACTTAACCCCCAAATTCTACATTGTCCTACCGAGCCATGTTGGGTGTTGGTGTATGAATGCGAGTGTGAATGGGTGAATGTGGCTTCAATGTAAAGCGCTTTGAGTGGTCAGTAAGACTAGAAAAGCGCTATATAAGTTCAGTCCATTTACCATTTACTTGTCCTGTATGTAAATATGTATTTATGTTCAGCTGTTTAAAAGAGCATGAAGAAAACTGTGACTGAAAGGTTGATTTCAACCATTGCACAGTTAAAAGCTCAGTAGAATGTCTTGCAATTGGATGGTCATAGGTTCAATTCCAACTTCCTGTTGTCACATTTCGATGTGCCCCTGGACAAGGCACTAAAACCCAAGTTGTCCATCAAGCTATGTGTTGCTGTATGAGTGTGGTTATTCTAAAAAAAACAATTCAGTGGAGTCATACAGGTAGATGTATTTTAAAGAGAACATTTAAAACAATCCAAACGCCTTGTGTGACATAATGGAAATCAGCCCAAAGATGTGGAATATAATTAGGGACCTCTACGTGTGATTCCTCCTTAAATCCACTTTTAAGAAACTGCGAAAAAAATTCCAACTTCATCTGTTAAAACAATTTTAGCAAGAATAAAAAGCATATGTACTTCCAGCCATCATACGGATTAGGATGGAGATGGGTTCTGCATCTCAGAGAAGATTGGTTTCTGGTGTAAAATGTTTAATTCAACCCCAGAACCAAAGCTAAAGGTCTTGTTAAGATGCTACTGAGGCTGTTAAGGAGTGTCATTACTAGGGATGTAAGAAAATACTAATACACAATATTTTTTGTCACAACATCGTATCACTATTCAAAAGCAATGTAGCGATATTTATTTTTATCTTTTCTTTATGAGGACAGTCATTTTAATAAAATTAAAAGTATGGCCACTAGTTGCTGGTTGTTTTCACTTAATAAAACTGGATGTGTTATGCATGAAAAAGGTTGAAACGTTTAGAACGGCATGAACGTTTTTCTACAGTTGTATTCTGTTTTAAATATCAAAAAATATAGTCTTATAGTATTACAATATGGTATTGTACCTGCTGTATTGTGATATATATCGTATCTGCAGATTCTTGCCAATACACAACCCTAGTCAGTCTATAATTTCAGTGTTGCTTCCCTACAGGCATTTGCACTGATGTCTAGAGAGTTGGGGCGGTTGATGTCTACTCTTGTTCAGGCTCGCCGCAAGGTCTGGTTGGCAAAATCCCCTCTCACTGAGGCCTGCAGAAGAACCCTCTGCAGTGTTCCGGTGGAACTGGGCGAGCTGTTTGGTTCTGCGGCTCTGGAAGCACTTGAGCTCACGGTCCAAGCCGGGAGGACTTGACAGCAGCTGTCCGGGCTTCAGAGGAGTGTGCCTCCTCCTAGTAGGCCTAGGGGTCCTCCAGCTGCCCCACAGTGCAGCTCTCATCCACAGGCTTATCCCAGGGGCTACCTTAGGTCCCATCACACACGACCACAGCCTGCTTAGCAGCAGGCGCAGACCTTTCGAGCACCCGAGAAACTGCCTTCTGGGCAGCCTCACTCCTCATATCCAACCCATCGTACCCCCAGAGCCTTTAGAGGCCGGGGACACGGCGCTGAGTCCCTGTGGCTGGCCGGTGGTTGTTTTTCCCAGCAGCAGCTCAGTTACTGGGCTGCTTCTACCAGGGACCCATGGATGCTTTCCACCTTGACCCACGGGTACAAACTTCAGTTCCGACGCCGGCCCCCAACCTGTGGCCGGGTCAAGATGACCATCATTCGCGACCCAGCAAAAGCCCCAGCCCTCGCCCAGGAGTTGTCTTCCCTCCTGGACAAGGGTGCTATCGAGCCAGTAGATCCCTTATTGCACCCCCGGGGGTTCTACTCAACCTACTTTCTGGTAGCAAAGAAAGATGGTGGACTCCACCCTATCCTCAACCTGAGGGGTCTCAACAGGTTACCGAAGGTCCTGAGTCCTCTACTAAAACGGCCTTTCTCCTTGCCATCGTGTCAGCGAAGTGTGTCGGGGAGCGTCATGGCCTGGCGGTGAGTGACTCATGTCTGAGGTGGAACTTCGACGACTCGGGGGTTATCCTATGGCCGAACAAAGCCTTTCCCCCGAAGGTTCGGTCAGCATCAACCCTCAATTGACCTATCCACCTAGCACAATTTAATCTCCAGGAGGGGAGGACCGATTACATGTGCTGTGCCCTGTGAAGGCTCTGAGGGTCTATGTGTCTGCGACTGCTGGTATCAGACAGTCTGACCAGCTCTTTCTCTGCTATGGTGGTCCCAGGAGGGGCTGTGCTCTCTCCAAGCAACGGTTGTCCCATTGGGTGATGGATGTCATCACCCAGGCCTATAACAGAAGTGTTCGCCCCCTGCCATCCGGGGTGAGGTGCCACTCTGCCAGGGCAGTCTCCACATCATGGGCAGCCTTGCGCGGCGTGCCCCTAGAAGACATCTGTACCGCAGCATCATGGGCATGGCCAAGTACCTTCTCCAGGTTTTACCAGGTGAATGTTGCCACTCCCCATCCATTGGGGGCGATCCTGGTGCCGGACTCTCTGGGTTTCTCCCAATGAGGTATGTGCAGGAGTTCTTCGTGACTTTTCTGGCATACGTCATTCAGTGCTTAAGGCACCGCCTCTGGTGGTCAGTAGGGATGAAATAGATAGGTCTCCAGGATCATTAGGGTTCACACGTGACATTGTTGGTATAAACACTCGACCTACGCATGCGCGAGATGGATCATTCAGTGCTTAAGGCACCGCCTCTGGCGGTCATTCGGGATTCATAAAACCGTAGTTACATACGTAACTTTCGTTCTGTCGCAACATGGGCTGAAGGCCCACTCTGAGAGGAAGAAGCTTTTACTCCAAAAGCAACATAAATACCATTTCCTTTGGTCTGATGAAACTAAAACTGATGTGTTTGGCCCTAATGCCAAATGGATTGAACCTGTTTAGCTCTTTTCCAGTCATACTAACTACTCAAAAAGGTTTATACTGGAGCCACATTCATCCATATGCACTCTCCAGCGCGCATACATTCATACACATGTACAGAGCCCGGTAAGCAACTTAGGGTTTAGTGTCTTGTCCATCTACATGTAACAAGAGGAAACTAGAATCAAACCTATGACCCTCTAATTGCAAGACAACTACACTATCTTCTGAAAAAGAACACATGTGCAAGACTTAGAACACCATCTAGACTATGAGGTATGGGAGGAGTAGCATCAAGCTGTCATGTTTTTGGTGCAACAGGGACTGATACACTGCACAAAACAGATGCTATCCTGAGGAAGGAAGATTATGCAAAAATATTGAAGCGACTTCTCAAGACTTCCGTCAGAAGATATAAGCTTGGTGTCAAAGTCAATGCTTCAAAGGTCAGGTACATGAGGATGAGCCAGAATTCGAACCATTCGATTATTCTGAGAAGCTTGGGAAAGGATTGCCAAACATTTGATCCAATTTGTACCATTTACAAGATAATTCTACCATGGACCCATGTCACCCAGTATAAAAACAAAGGTTAAGGGTCTTTTTTATACAGTTCATACAAACATCTAGTTTCATCTGAATGTTCCAATCATTGACCTGTGGCGTTGTGTCCCTCTCTAACAGTCCAAATGTTCAAAAGGGCATGGCTTTGGTCTAGCAGAGAGTTAGGGTTTTCAGTCCTTATCATGTTGATCTTATCCTCACTGAAATCCAGCTGTCGTGCTAACTCTGTTGGCAGGAAAGAACATAAAGAAAATTTTAAAAATCAAAAATATCTAGTCTTTTTCAATAGAAAATAACACACATTCTGAAATGTTTTGTTTGACATGGGCTTTCAAATATGACTCACCTGTCCAACTGAATCCCAGGTGGTCAGCTATAATGGCCAACTGTTGCTCATTTCTTTCTGCTTCATCCTGTGGATCTACTGCAAATACCACCAGACAGGCATGAACAGTCAAATCCACAAGTAAAATCACATTTACACTAGAAACAGTATCTAAAAATTATTCACTGGCTTTCTTTTTATTCATTTACCAGTTTAGTTTAAAGTAATATCATAGAAACACTTGTTTCATAAATTTAATTCATATCTGTTTCCAATTTCATGCTTCTAATGATTTGGTTATTAAAAGGTTTTCGTTGATTTCATAAAGCCTTTAGGTCAATCTTGAGACTTTCAAAACACATAGAAGGAAGGAGAGATGGTAATACATAGACAACAGAGCTCCAGTGACACAGCAACAAGGGATCTTCAGCTACAACGGGACATGACTACAAGAGACAGAGAGGCAGCACCTTTACAGCTAGTGCACTAATGAGGTACAAGAGTTAGAGAATAGCCCCTTTAACTGGGGGATACCTTGACTTTGGACTTTATCATCTGGAATTCGCTGCATCTGTGTCTCAACAGGGTCGTCCCACAGCGGTCTAATGGGAAAGACGTCTCCTGTGGGTGGGAACCGCAGATCTGGGAATGGTTCTCTTTCTATAACTGATGGATCAATAAGACTGCTCTCATCATCTGAGAGAGCAGCCACAGCTTCTTCCTCTTTCTCTGATTCGGCCTGTGCCAACCTCGCCACCAGTTTTGCCGCTTCATCACCAATCTCTTCAAAGAACTCAGACTGTTTCTGTGGTTTAGTTTTTTCTTTAGTGGGAGTTGTTGAATGAGAGGACTGAGAACTTTTGCCACGGACTGGCAACCTGGACTGGAAACTTTTAGGTCTCTTTGATTCAACACTAATAGGAGAACCCTTTTCTTTTTTTGTAGGTAATCTGGTAGACTCCCCCTCACAGAAACTCTTGGCTTTAGAAGATTGTGTCTTGGTTTTAACATCCACAGATGGACCTGCATCTGTCTCAGATTTTCTCCTAGCACCCTTTTTCACAGGAACCTTAAGTTTTTTCTCTTGAGTGGATTCAATATGTTTGCCATTAGAATCAGGCCTGGCAGACCTAGCCTTGATAGGAATCCTGGATTTATATTCTAAAGTGAAGGAGGTATCTTTTTTAGGCGCTGTTGAGGGGAGTGACACATGAGAAGCTGAGGAAATCATAGATTTTTCTTGATCTTGAGGGAAAGACTGATTTTGTGCTCTTTCTGTACTTTGAATCTTCTTACCATTTTGGGAAGCACCTTTAACTGCCTGTTTGCCTGTTGTTTTGGGGGCTTCTACCACTGATTTAGTCTCTTCTGGGGAGGAATCAGAAGACTCTTGGCCTTGTTCAGAGTAAACCGATCTAGTAACTGTAGTTTCTGCTGTCTCTACATTTGTTATTGGTTGTTCATTTAAAACAGTCTCTAAAGCTAATGCGCCTTCATTTATGTTGTTTTCCTTTTTAGTCTCAATAGATTCAGGGGATGCCAGATCTTTGTTGGACGTTTTTGTTGAAGCTGAAATACCCATTTTAGGGATTTTAGACTTAGACACATCAGCTTTACAGCCTAACTGATCTACTTCAGGTGGGGATTGAAGATGTGAATCATTAGCATCTTTTAATATCACATCTTCCGCAGGCTTAAGCTCTAGTGTTAAATTGAGACCTACCGGTGCTTCTCCAACTGATCTATCTTCTTGCCTGGACTCATCTAAACTAGCCGCTTCTAAAGACTGTTCACCTATCTGAAAAAAAGCAAAGCCGCCCCCCTCCTCCTCATAGCTTCTCTTAGTCATGTCAATCGCACCACTCCGTGTCATCTCGAAAAGCTTCCCTTCTTGGAAAAGAAAAGGATTGGGCTCACTGATAGGAGTGCTCTCTTCTGTTGGTGTTCTACCAGGTGTGGTGTCTGGAGTGTCTTGCAAAGACTGACGGTCCACCACCAGATTCAAGATCTTCTGTTCTTCCGCCTTTACACGAGCTGCAAATGTAGCATCATCTTCTCGTACGGCAGACCATGACTCAGTGTCCACCCTTGCAGTGACTCCTTTTGACTCAGTTCTAGGAAGATCTGATACCTTTTTATCCTCTTCTGCATCATTATAGATACAGATTTCATGTTTTGTTTGACTTGTAGCAACTCCTGCATGACCCCATCTATCTTCTTTTACTTCATCTGTAACATTACTTGTTTTTTGCATACCTGTTTGTACCTTGCTAACAGCTGACAATTGACTACTATTATCGTCTTTATTATCCCTTGACCATTTCAAGATTTCTTGTTTTTGCTCATCTGTCCTGTTTTCAATCTCTGAAGTAGCTGATGAGTTAGAAAAATGTTTAACAGCTTCAGCAGAGGAGGGGACTTCTTCCCGAGAAGTTTTCATTTTGAATTTTGAATGATGCTGTTCTGAGACTGAGTGAGATCCCTCTGAAGTGACAGTGGCTGACGTGTTCTTCACCTCTTTGCTCTGGGTTCCATCATGTATACCTGCTGAAAAAGGAGAGGGAGGTTGTACTTTAATATTTGGCCCAATAAAATAAGTTAACTTTGAATCTTCTCTGCGTTTATTGTGTCGACATTCACTTTGCGAAAGCTTCTCACTGCTGGGCTTTAATGTTTCACAGTTGTTATCCCCTATTTTGTTATCTCCTGAGGAAAACAAATATTTGCTAAACTTCATTTTGCTCTTTGAGTCTTGTTCCATTTCATTAAATGTTTTTATTTTGGTAGCCATTTTAAACATTTCCTCCTCTGGAGTGATCTTTTTCTGAGCTTCACAGCTGTCTGTTGCATCCTTGTCTGATGGGTCTTCAGGGATAACATTTGGTTGGAATGAAATGAACAGGAATGCACAATCAGGGAGATTGGGATTTATTTCATGACTTACCTCTTCAGAACTAGGGGTATTTGAGGAGAGGGGACTCTTACCCGAACTTGTCATCTGAGATGTCTGCTCACAACTGTCATCATCAGCACTAGGTTCAGGGTCTTGAAGCAGCCTACCATGGAAAGCAACTTGGGAGAGGTCTCTGGCCTTAGAGGATGATGTGTGGCTAGGGGATTGTTTAGCACTGGTTACTGGTGGGAAAGTGGAGTGGCTTTTTTGCTCTACAGGACTGCTCTCTAATGAATCACGAGGGGGTAGTTCTCTGGTTGGACTAGGCTCAATAGAGTCTGGGGATTTGTGGGAAGAGTTTTCTTCCATCAAAGGACTACCATCTAGAGAGTCTCTGTGGCTTATTGTCAAGGATTCGTCAGCTAATGGACTGAGGGCATCGGATTCATGTTTCAAAGGCAGGATAAAGCTTTCATGATGCTGAGATGGGGATCTAGAGACTGGAGAACCAACTAATGTCAATGCTATCTGATCATCCAGGCTATCATCACTAAGAAATGTTTCTACAGTTTCTGAAACTCTTTTTGTGACGTTTTTACGTTTAGATGGCTTAGACTCAGTCCTCCTAGCAAATACTGACTCACTTGTTGTGTGGTCATCTGCAGCCTCGCTGGAAGGGACAGGGAGAGTCAGTTCTGTAGATACCTGGTCACCAGAGGTCTCTATACCCAAGTCTCCAGACTTCTCTTTGTCTGTTAGCTCTTTTTTAGCTTTTGTAGAAGCTGATGAAAATGCTGTAGATGGCTGTTGTCCAGACAAACTCTCAGGACTTGTGCCTGGACTGGCCAGTCCCTCATGTTTGTAACTGTCCTCTGAACTAAGATGATGGGTTCCATCTCCAGAACTGCCACTTAGTGATTCAGCCACACCCTCATGCTTACAGCTGTCAGAGCTATCATCAAGGCCACACTTTCCAAAGTCTACAGTTTCAGTTGGTTCTGAGTGAGAGGTGGATTTGTCTTCTTGATTGTTTTCCTTCAGAGTGGTCTCTTTTTTAGCATTTTTTGGATCGAACGATACTTCTTCACCTTCTGAGATATGTGAGGTCATTGGTTGTGTTAAAGACTTTGATTGGACAGATTCAGATAGTGTGGTTTTGTCTGATCTTGGTGTAGTTGTTTTAAGCTCAAACAACCCTGACTTTCTCTTTGAAGGGTCCTGTCCTGTCTGGAATGCTTGCATCAGCTCTTTAACTGACATTGTTTCTTCAAGTTTTTCTGAATTGGCTTTTGGGGATTTAAGAGGCAGATGTTTGGATTTAGAGGGTTCTTTGGCTTTTGGCAAAGATTTACTCATAACAGGCAAGTGTGAGGGCTTGCTTCCAAGGCCCTTTTTGCTCTTTTGTTCAGCCTCAACTTTTTTTTGTAAGGCTTTGACTTTGTCCTTTATTGACCCAATGGGGGTTTCTTCGATTACTGGGGACACAGGTGATGCTGGAGCGAGAGCTGATGCCACACTAAGAAGACCTCCAGCCTCTGTTGATCCCTCTGCCTGCTCCTGATCTTTTCCCTTCCTTCTCCCTGGCTTTTGAACATTACCAGTTATGGTTCTTTCTTGCACTGATGGTTTTGCACTTTTCCGTAGTACATCAGTGAATTTTTCTTGGATACCTGTCTCTTTTTTAGTCTTTACTTTGGAGCTTACTGGTACATCCAGGAGGTATTCTTTTAGGTCACCACTGCCCTTGATGGCTTTTGGTCTGGGAGCCCCTCTTTTAGCCTTACTTTCACGTAAGATGGGCTCCTGAACTTCTACGGCAGCCATTTTTTGGGCCTCTTCTATCTCAGAGTCTGAGAGGAGTACCCACTCCTCAGCCATTTTAGCCACTTTAGCTCCCTCCTCTCCCACCTCACCCTGATATTTTCCACTTCTCAGTATCTTACTGACTTTCTCGAGATCCTCTTTGACCTTCTCAAGGTCCTTCTCCATTATTTCTAATGGTTCTCCAGAAACTTCCTCAGTCCCTTTCTCTAGACCACACCTTCCTAAGGAAGGGGATTTCTCTGTTGAGTCTACAGTCAAGATGGCAGTCACTTTAATCAAATCCTGTTTCATCTCTGACACGTCGGACAGAAGATCTGGTTCTCGAATCAGCTCAGATTTCCGGATTGATGTCTCCGTCTCTTCATCTTCCATTTGGAAGAAGAACAAGTAAGGAGTAAATAAAAGCAAAAATTCAAATGAAAGGAGACAAACATTGGAGAAGTTGGTCAGGATACGACTGGAACAAGCTATAGGGATCATAGGACATAATATTCACAATGGGTTCTATGGTGGGTATCAAAGGAATTAGGCTTATATTTTCTTAAATTGTTGTTAAGATAATTCCAATCCTCTAAAAGTAAGGAAAAAAGGATATGAGCAGGAAATAACTTGCTTAAACTCTCACACCCACACAAGACTATTAACCAAAGAAAACACACAAAAAAACACAAAGTATAATGAAACTAGAAGTCAATATGTATAAAATAAAAATGAAAAACACAGAAAATAAAGAAATGTAAGTGAAGGATCTCAAGATTGTTCAGATGTAGTAAATATGCCATGTGATAATGGACAAAATGGTTTTAGAACAAAATATTTATTTTTTAAGAAAGCCAATGAACTGCTCCCAAACACATTAAGATTTTACATATTATTAATTCAAACAGAAACCAATACACGCACTTAACAAATCATATCTCAGGAATGTTTAGAATTCCCTTTGTCATATATTCTGTTCCGTTTCTAACTTAGAAATGTAATCCATTAAGGAAAACAAACAATTAAAACATAACGTTCAAAAAAAGTCAATGAGAGAATTCAGTCATGATCTACATTTAAATAATAATAAACAAATAACAGAAAAAATAATTTTTAATGACAAGCACACACATACACAGTAATGTTAGGCAAGTTATTTCCATGCAAAGCAAAGGGAAGTGCTGATGGTAAGAACATGAAGGAGAGTAAATATAGTGAGCAGACAACTTAATGATCAAATTAATCCAACTCAGCAAAAATGTAGAGAACTCTTCTTACTTCTGTCAGTGTGTCAACACGGATGAAATGAAACATAGTTCCTGTGCATAAAGTATGTTTAATGTATAACATGAGCGTTGCTTTAAGCTTTAATAAAACTGAATACTTAAAGGTTTTAAGGTGAAAGGAAAAGGCTTAGATTATCTGTATCTAAATTATCAAAACATAACGCAAAAACACACAAAATACACACACCCTTCTACTATTTTAGAAATGCTGTAGAGGGATTTTTCAGTTAAAATGTTTACATTCATTGATTAGTGTCAGCCTCCCTTTAAACGGTCAATCTCATATGTTGACCGTTAAAATGTTACATTAATGACAATTATAAAGGAGAAACTATAAAGAAAAAGTAAGAAAAGAAGTCACAGAGGGGCAAAAAAGTATTTTTTGCAGCCACATCTGGCAGCCACCAATTATGCAAGTTATCCCACCTAATAGATGAGAGAGGTCTGTAATCTTCATCATAGGTACAATTCAACAGTGAGAGACAGAATGTGTGACAACAAGGAAAATCACATTGTATGACTTCTAAATAATAATTATTTGAATAATAGTGCAGAAAATACGTATCTAGCACCTACAAATAAGCAATAATTTTGTCCCTAACAGACCTGTTACTTCTTTAAGAAGCTCTTCTACCTTCCACTTATTACCTGTATAAATATGACCTTTTTGAACTTGTTCTCTGAATAAAAGACAACTGTCCACAACTTCAAACAGTCAGACTCCAACTTCTACCATGGCTATAGTGGAAGAATTATTTAAAGATGAGCTATTTTCATTTATTAGTAATTATTAAAAAGAGCTGCAGTGGAATATTCCAGAATGTTGCAGAGTCATGAACATTCTTTTTAAATGTCAGGGACAGTTTCTCTTATTTTGTCTAAACAATGCTGATAACACTCTCATATGGCAGCAGCAGGACAAACAGAGAGGCAAACAGAGCTGATGGATAGGGAGGCACACTCATGTCTAGATGGGGAGAGCAATTACCCAAAAGATGGGTTTCTGTCCAGTTCCTAATAAATATGTTAAAACTCCAACGGAGACCGCATCATTCTTATCCTCATATCAATCTATATGAGATCCTGCCATAACAATGACCAAGACCAGAAAGCTGTCTAAAGATACCAGGGACAAGAATGTACACCTGCACAAGACTGGGGTGAGCCAATCTACAATAGGCTTGCAGCTTGGTGAGAAGAGATCAACTGTTGAACCAATTATTAGGAAAGGAAATAAATACAATATAACTGACAATCTTTCTCTAATGGGGGCTTCGTACAAAACCTCATCCGGTTTCCTCACCGTTCTAGAGATCGCCCAGAACTACACAGGGGGAACTGGTCAATGACCTGAAGAGAGCTGGGACCACAGTAACAAAGTTTACTATGAGTAACCATTGGCATCTCTGTCATGATAAATTAGTTGGGGTACAACAATGCAACAGCTATTAGCAGTAACAAATTCTTATGTGATGCATACAATCTGAATTTTATCAATATTAAGTTAACCACATAAAATAGCACAAACCCAAAAACTACAAACACCATTTTTTAAACATAAAATGTAATTGAAGAAAAATAATTATTTTTTATACATTAAATTAAAAATAAAGGGTAACTCACTATTGTTGCTAATTTATTGAATAATTAATGCAGATATTTTCTTGTGGCAAACTTCTCAATAACTGTGTAATATTTCAAACAATCCCCTTTAAAATTACAATTATCCATAATAAAGTCCTTGAGTTATTTTTTAATTTTTTTATGTATTTTATTTATTTGTGCTCTACGGTTGTCTACTGTGTCTACTGTGATTTCAGATGCTCTTTATTCAAACAAATGTTGATGGGCCAGCCCCAACCTCTGGTGCCTCAAGAGGATTTGGCTTACTGAGCTTGTCAGTATTCAGTCAAAGAGTTAGATATTTATACACAAATGGTTAGAACAAAATCCTCTTAATAACAGAATTGGTCATTATATAATATTACTCTATAAAGGACAATGCTATTGTATTGATTAATTTAAGTGTATAAATAGCTCCACAGCAACAACCCTGATTGCAGAGATGCCATAGTAACTCTTTGGTTTAAACACCACTCGCCATGTTTGGAGGGAGAAGAATGCTGAATTGCATCCCAAAAACCCCATACCTACTGTGAAGCATTTGGGGGGGAAACATTATGCTTTGGGGCTGCTTTTCTACAAAGGGACTAGGACGACTGATCCATATTAAGTCAGTAAAAGTCTGTGTTGCCCAGTGACAGCCCCAAAACATCCCAGCTCTAGGGAATATCTGCATGGAGGAATGGGCCAAAATACCAGCAACAGTGTGTGGAAACCTGCTGAAGACCTACAGGAAACCTTTGACTTCTGTAAGTTTTGAGTTGTACTTTTTTAATTAACCAAATACTTATTTTCTGCATAATTATACAACTAAATTCTTAAAAAATGATACAATGTGATTTCCTGGTTTTGTTTTAATATTCTATCTTTCACAGTTAAAGTGAACGTATGATGAAAAAACAGACCTCTCTCACTTTTAACGGGGACAACTGTCCCAATCGTTGCCGCTAAAGACTTTTTTGCCCCACCATAAACCTCAAGAAAAACAAAAGAACACGAGGATGGGAGGGGAAATGCTTGGAATTGGAGAGAAACATTGATGTGAAGCTTATAAAGGCTTGGCGAGCAGGCTGTATATGTTATTGTATGAGTTTAGCTCTTTTTATGCACTGTTAAACTACAGGGACTATATAAATCCTCACAAGGTACCAACATTTGTGATAAAATGTGTGATTAATTAAGACTGTAAAAATCAGTTAATATGGAATTTTTTTTTGTCCAGTATTTTGTTAAGGATAGAATAAAAAATAGCTTACATCTCTCAAAGGATCTGCCAGTCTGAAAGAGAACACATAATATAGGTTATAGTTAGTTTTTTGAGAGGACTATGGGTGTGCAAAAAAAAAACAAAATAACTACTTAATGAAAGCTAACCTAAAAACATACACTTCGTCATATTCAGTAATATATCTTTAAGGAATTCTAATGTAACCTACTACATTATAATCCGGCTATGTCTAGAATATTGTAAAAACTAATTTAGTGCTGATTCAGCAGTGGAATAGATGGTCAACTGGTCTTATGGGAAGAAAACAGAGGGGGAAACAGTAGCTGCTTTACCTGTTCTTCATGCTCTTGGTCTGAATCTGAGTCCTTATGAGAGCAGGAAGCAAAAGGGAGTACAGATATAAACACCAGGAACAACAAACAAAGGTGGCTGCCAATACATACTAACTGTAATAAACAGGCTAGCAGGTCTGTCAGACTGCAACAGAGAGACATGGATAAAAACATGGATTTATATTTGCTCCGCAGTCTGGACTCTTTGGATTATTCTTCAGAAACAAACTACTTCTGTTATGGAAAAGTCACATGGGTTTACGTGTTATCCCATATAAACAACATGTGTAAGTGCAAATTGACTTTAGGTGTAATTCTACATGGATGTAACAAGTAGGTTTTATATGGAAAATACCATTTCACATGTGAATGTCCATGGGTTGCACAGTTTATTACCATAGAAATGTTCAAAATTCACCCTGGAAATTAGTTAAAAACACTGATGGTAACATGTTTCTCACACAACTCACATGTTTTTTTACATGTTTTCACATGATTCAAAGCTTTCTCACATGTAATGTTGCCCATGTGTTTTCCCCTATGGATGAAAACACATCATCAGCGTTCATAACTGGAGATGATCTTCCCCAGTGCAGCAATAATGCAATTATGCTTCTGAATGTGGCTAAGACGATTTGTCCAAATAAGTATTTAAAGTACCACAAAAAATAAAAATAAAACCTAAAAAAGTTTGGCTAAAGCGAATTTCAAATGATATTTTCTTCATTAAGGGAAAAAAGACCAATTCAAAACTTCCGTGTTGTTTGAGTCATTAAGGTGGCAAACTACTAGTATATGCTGGATCATTGTCCTGCCAAAAAATTCAAGTATGAGCTTAAGTCATGTACTGATAGTTTTCCTTCTAGCCTTTCTGCTGCAAAGCAGCACCCATAATAACATTAAATATGCCAATATTTAGCTGACAGTATAATAATCTGCTTCTGAAATATTGTGTTACGTTTTATGTCAAATATAACATGACGCAATCCTTTCAAAAACTGAGTTTTGTCTCAGTCCACAAAATAATTTATTTAAAGCCACATGGTTCATCAACATGTTTTATAGGATAGGCAGAAATCAGAGCAGGGTGTGGCAACTGAAACTGAAAAAGAAACATCAGGCTAATCTCAGTTCATTAATAGTTTAACCAACGAGAAAATTTATATTTTTCCATACGGCTAGGTTCATTCAGGTAGTTAGAACAACACTTTATAGATTAAATCTGCATGTTAAAACTGTGTTCTATACATACTCAGGTTATCGTCATTTATGCTTTTCATGGCAGTATTACATGCAAATCTTTACCTTATCAACAAAACTTCTAAAAAAAGTCCAACAATATTAGATGCTAAGCATTTGCAATTTTGCTTTGCATTAGAACTGGATGCCATGAGTCATAGTTTTTACACAGAAACAGATGAGAAAAAATATTTGTGTAGAATTCTTACTTTGCTATATAATGGAAGCGTGATATTAAGGTTGCATATGGCAGTTTGGTGAAGTGACCTGTAGTTCCTGGGTTCCTTCATGAATGACAGTCGGCCACATGGCTCCTGAGTGTTGTCTCGTATCTACACAACCAGAAAGATCACAAAACACGCTTATGCTTTTACCAGGTGTAAGAGCATGTAAAACAAAATGACAAAATAGCTCTGTGTTCTTCTGTAACCTAAGTAAATGAGGAACGCTCCTTACTTTGATGAAGAGTGCCAGCCTGTTCTCCTTAAAGGCATAAAAGCTGAACAGATGATGTTGGCCACTTTTGGTGAGTGGAACCAGGTTTCCAAAGCAGTCTGCATATATCGGTTTCCCTTCCAGAACCTGACAAAGTCAGCAGGTAGAATGTGAATATACCCCCGTGAAGGTAGATACAAATACATTTCTTTACTGTAGTGAACTACTGTCTGCTTAAAAGTGCCAATGATGACCTATGGTATTGGATCCATTCTGGCTTTTTTTTCTTTTCCCTCAGTGTGTTTACAGATAGCAAGAAAAAAAGTTGAATTATTGCCTTAGTTTGGCTTAAAAATGTATTTTTAATGCATGGAATCTGAGACATTGGACTAAGGTACCCAGATAAAATGATTGGAAAATTGACTCTCTGTGTATGTAAACACCAGTCAGGAGTACAGTCCTTACTAAATGTTCTGTGCTGCAGCGTTGTTGTCATCCCTTTGTTTGCTCATTGTACATATCCTGCTTGTACTGTTTCACTGACTATAGCATTTGTTAACCATCTGTCAGACTCTAGTCAGTGAGAAAGGACACATGTCACCACCTAGGATTGTGTCATTAAATAATTCGATTTTCTGTGTGACAGGTAAACTTGGACAAAACTCTCTAATGTGGCTTAGCCATTATTCTGATTACCGCCAAACGCTCCACTAGGATGTGCATGGAAATGTACTGAGAGTAAAATCCTCTCATGAGCCAATTTAAGTTAAAATAATTTGTTACTGCTAGTGTCATTAGCCTACGATAAAGTAGCAAATATGTGGCAAAAACATATAGACCAAAGACATCCCATCCACTTTATCTTCTCAGTAGTCTGTTATGATTCCCATAGTGTCAGTCTCTAGTAAATTCCAGGTCCATCTTTCCTTCTCACCTCTACATCTCGGCTCCGAGCAACCTCTGTAAAGTTCTCCTGCTGTTCCAGTGTTTTATCAATCTTGTCATCAGTCATACAGAAACAGCGCAATCTGGCCTCAATTGGGTCATGGGTCTTTGCAAAAATCACAAACTTGGCCATGTAGGGAACACAGATTATCTCTCGATACACCTGAGTGGAGAAATTGACAGATTCCTGGACTTGTCGACAGTCTATCAGCCAGAACCTGAGAGCCAGAGGTGGTACAGCAGAAATTACCATGGAGTACATTTGATAGCCGATGCAGCTGAGTTGCCAAGAATTCAACAAAGATATGTCATATACATGATTCAAGATATTATTTACCTTGCAGAGACGTTAGTGGTGAAGGACACACAGTCATTAATAAAGGTCAATGGAGTTGTTCCTGTTATATCCTCCCACTGTGCAGGTGTTGTTCCTCCTTAACATTGACACAAAATAAAAAGTTTAGAGAAGGAAAGGGTCTTGAGCTGAACTGCTTTGTTTTTGCAATTGTATGAGTGAGCATTCTCTGACCAGTTATGCTACAGAGCAGTCGCAATGTGGGTGTATCCCCTCCAAAACCATTAAGAATTGGGTCAGAGTTGCTCTTGGGGACAGGAATAGTCATGGTAATGGGTTTGTGGAACTTTCTCCTGCGAGGCTCCAGGGTGACAATGGGACTGAAGGAGGCCTTGTTGCCAAGGAGCTTTCTCACAACATCTACATTCACTGGCTGTGTCTGTGACAGAAGGGATGAAAGAGGACCTTACAAAGAGCTACTGTCTGAAATATTTTCAGAATAATGAATTTTTAGCAGAGTTTCCCATAAACAACCATTCAATATATTTCAAAGCCTCATCTTTGCTTACTCGTTAATCAGTTTAGCATGACTTACATAATATACTGATTCAATCAAACAAACCTGATGGTTCAGTATCAAAAGGTGACTGCAGGTTCAATGAGTATATTTCTAAGTTACCTGCAGCCCGACTCTTATCCTCTTGGTGAGCGCACCCTCAGGAAATACTGCCTGTACTTGAGGCACAACAGTACTGCTTAGGACGCCTCCCTCAGGACCAATCAAATTACTGTCCTGCTTGATGCGTGACACCACGGCAAAATATTGGGGGAAATCTCTTGTAATGATTCTGCATATACGTTTCCTTTCCAGCTCCTCTGGTGGGTCTAGTTCTAAAGACAGGAGTAAAAAAGGATGAGTATCAGGACATGTATGATGAGGCTCTTTGGTTACTGCAGGTTTCAGTCCACTTGGACCCAGACACTGACCTTCCTCCATGCCATTCAGTATCTGATTGAGTTCCTCTGGAGTGTATTCACACTGATGCTCCTTCCAGCTCTCTCCCGTCTCACTTCTGAGCATAACTAGCTCCCGCTCCTTCCCTCGGAGTGAGGCAAAGTGGGGGATTTCAACAATCACAGGACTGGAAGGGTGAGGGAAGATAAAGTCAGTGACTCAGATCATGGTCTGATAAAACGAAAGTTATGTATGTAACTACGGTTCTATGAATCCCACATGACCACCAGAGACGGTGCCTTAAGCAATGAATGATCCATCTCCCATTTGCACAGGTCGAGTGTTTATACCAACAATGTCACGTGTGACCCCTGATTACCACGGAGACCCTATATCTTCCGGTGACATCAGAGGATCTGCTCCTGCAGAATCTTCTCGCGAGTGCACAAGTATTCTGAGTGACAGAATGCTCTGGCGGTCATTCGGGATTCATAGAACCGTAGATACATACGTAACTTTCGTTCTATTTCATCCCTACTGACCACCAGAGGTGCTGCCTTAAGCACTGAATGGCCTATACCAGAAAAGTCATGAAGAACTCCTGCACATACCTCATTGGGAGGAACCCGCAGAGTCCAGCCCCAGGACAAATCCCAATGGATGGAGAGTGGCAACATTCACCCGGTAAAACCTGGAAAAGGTACTTGGCAATGCCCATGATGCTGCGGCACAGATGTCTTCTAGGGGCACGCCATGCAAGGCCGCCCATGAGTTGGAGACTGCCCTGGCAGAGTGGCACCTCACCCCGGATGGCAGGGGGCGACCACTCCCGTTATAAGCCTGGGTGATGACGTCCACAACCCAATGGGACAACCGTTGCTTGGAGAGAGCACAGCCCCTCCTGGTACCACCATAGCAGTGGAAGAGCTGATCCGACTGTCTGATACCAGCAGTCGCAGCCACATAGATCCTCAGAGCCCGCACAGGGCACAGCACTCGTAATTTGTCATCCCTCCTGGAGGATTAAATTGTGCTAGCTGGATAGGTCGGTTGAGGGTTGATGCTGACAGAACCTTCGGGGGAAAGGCTGTGTTCGGCCATAGGGTAACCCCCAAGCCATTGGAGTTCCACCTCAGACATGAGTCACTCACCACCAGAGCATGAAGCTCCCCGACATGTTTTGCTGCCGCGATGGAGAGGCAAAAGGCCGTTTAAATAGGGACCCACTTAAGCTCTGCCTGAGCCAGGGGTCAAAAGGGGGCAAACAAAAAGCCCCGAGCACCAGGTGCAGATCCAATGCTGGGGTGTGCGGAACTCATGGGGCATAACTGCCACACACAGAGTAGCAGGGGACCGGCCGCCATCCAGGAGTCACTGGCGGAACTCTAAAATCTTTGGAACTGAACAGTGCACAGGTTCCTCACGCTCGTCTGAAACCATCCAGTAAACAGCTACCACCTATTCCCATACTGTACCCGGGTGGGGTCGGGTCCTGTAGTGGCCAGACCCACAGCTGTAGGCAGAGCAGGTCGGGATGCCAGATCTGGCCCCATAACTGAGACAGAAGATCCCTCCTTCCTAGGAGGTGCCACGGCGGACTGCTGCAGAGCATGTACAGCAGTGGAGACTATGTTCTTCCCGGCCAGAAGGAGGCTACCAACAGCAGCCTGTGACCATGCTGGAGGACCCTCTGTAGCATTGGAAAAATCAGAGGGATTGGCGGAAACGCATAGAGAGAGCCTCTGGCCAATCGTGGGCGAGAGCATCCTGGCCCAGAGGACTGCTCTCCTGCATCCAGGAGAACCCTGCGCCTCAGCCCCCCGGCCTCTAAAGGCTCTGGGGGTACAACGGGTAGCATATAAGGGGTGAGGCTGCCCAGAGGACAGTTCTTTGGGTGCCCGAAAGGTCTGCACCTGCCGCTGAGAGCATGTTGGCGTGTGTGGTGGGACCTAAGGTAGCCCCTGGTGTAAGCCTGTGGATGAGAGCTGCAGTGTGGGGCAGCTGGAGGACCCCTAGGTCTTCTAGGAGGAGGCACACTAATCTGAAGCCCGGACAGCTGCTGTCAAGTCCTCCCCGCTTGGAACGTGAGCTCAAGTGCTTCCAGAGCCGCATAACCAAACAGCTCGCCCGTTTCCACCGGAACACTGCGGAAGGTTCTTCTGCAGGCCTCAGTGAGAAGGGATTGTGCCAACCGGACCTGGCGGTGAGCCTGAACAAGAGTAGACATCAACCGCTCCAACTCCCTAGACAGCAGTGAAAATGCTTGTAGGGAAGCGTCACTGAAATTATAGACTGAAGCTAGCGTCCAGTCTCAGAGCCTCATCAGGTGAGACAATTAGAGCAGCTATAGTTGGCTCCACCGTAGGCTTGCGGTCCAGGCCAAACTTATGTGCGTCCTCCATGGCTGCCAGGCTCTGGCCGTCGGACGTAGGATGATACTCATCATACTCTGCCGATGGACGCACAATAAAATTGACAGGGGCTGGGACACACCTGAAGAAGGGACTGGCCGGGGCTGGCTGAGCCTACGGTACGTCCAGCTCCCGGTGGGCTAGAGCCATATGAATAGTGGCTCCCATGGAACAGTCCTTAACACCACCAATAGAGCTATTGGCCGACGAATGGGAGCCGACCGCGGAGCTCAGATGGGTGGCCTCCTCCTGTGGGACCACCTCCCCAAACTGGGCAGCTGATGATGCTATAGAAAGCACATAATCTTCTGACCCCAAGGAGGCTGCTGGAAGAGCAAGAGCATCTGGCAGATCTGCTCCCATCCCTAACTGGAAGGCCAGGAAGAGGGACTTCATAGCATCAAGCTCCTGGGGTCTCAGCAGCCCGATGTCTAGATTGGCCAGTCAGACCTGTAGCCTGTTGCTGGGTTGGGGCCAGCCGGTCGGGTGATGACGTGGGGTCTGACAGTTGCCCCACCTCAGTCAGCCTTGCAACCCTCACTGCCCAAGGCATGATACTGCAGTTCATGCAGGGATCGTCAGAAAGACCCATCTTCAGATGCCCGAGACCAAGGCATGACAGACATAAATCATGGCCATCCTCAAGCTACAGAGGAGCCATACAGGATGAGCAGGAGTGGTTGCCATCTGTGCAGACAACTAGAGAAATGGCAAAAAATAAAATAAAATGAAAACTAAATGGAGGAGTGACAGAGACTGGGAGAGTGAAGCACCGTCCTCACCATTCAAGGCTATTACACTCACAAACAAGGCGCTAAGTGCTGTACAGATGCCGGGAGAGGGAGTGAAAACACACCTTCACCTGCAAATGTTGCAAGAAACTAGCCCCAAAGTACCTACAGTATGCTGGGAGCGGAAGCGAGCGCACTGCCCTCACCAACCAAGGATAAGCTATCCCAACGAAATGAAACAGTAAGTGCAGTACAGATGCTGGGAGAGGGAGCAAAAGCACAACCTTCACCAACAATTGTTGCAAAACAAATTAGTCATCAAAACACACTTATGCTGGTAGAGGGAGCGAGAGCACTGCCTTTGCCAAACACACAAAATATCAACCGTAGGTGCGGGTTATCAATGTTGGGAGAAGGAGCGAGCACACTGCCTACACCGACAATCATACAAACAACCATCTATGTGAAACAGAACAAACTTATCCAGCAGAGGAAACGAAGCAGGAGTCACAAACCTCCCAGTGGGGTCCGTTGCGGCCTCTGAAGGGCGAGCAGCTCGCAGCTCCGACATGAAGTCACAAGGCCACCAGCAACGAACGATAATTTGAAAAATTGTAGCTTTTAGCAAGCTCCTAGTCTTTAGCTAGTGCGGTAATACTACCTGCGAAGCGAGAAGATGAAAAGGAACAGATCCTCTGACGTCACCGGAAGATATAGGTCTCCGTGGTCATCAGGGGTCACATGTGACATTGTTGGTATAAACACTCGACTTGCGCAGGCGCGAGATGGATCATTAAGTGCTTAAGACACTGCCTCTGGCCATCAGTAGGGATGAAATAGAATTTAATATTGTGTCAATAAGTGCCTCACTAACCAGACTAAAGATTCTAAGAGATCAATGTGATCCATATGGTCATAACATACTCTTCCAGATTAGGCCTATTTTGACAAACATCACGTCCATTCACAGTTGTAAAATATGTATCGCCTTTGATGGGTCCCCATCTAGCTGATATGTGAATTACATAAATGCCTTGTTTTCTTATCATGATTGCCTGACTATTTTCGAAATCGAACGGCTCAATGAATGCCCTGTTACTTCTTGAATAATACCAGGTTGCAATGTCATTCTTTTTATTCACTTCAACTATACGGCACACTGAGGTAGTTGAGTCTTTATCAGTGCAGACAGTCTGTGTTGCTTATGAAAAAAATCTGTATTGTTATTATGGGTTTATTGCTAAAACATTCATTATAAATTCCATATTCCAAAGCAGTGATGCATATGCGCAAAATACAAGACATCTCAGTTGTGACACAATTTTTCATAGAATTCTTTGACATGATAGTCGGCCTGCCTAAACTGCATAGAAAGCGTAGAAGCTGCAGTAGAAGACATGCGGAAGGGAAATGCTAAAGCACTATTTCCACAAAGTCAAAATATATTAATTCTATTGAAATTCAAATCAGATATTAAATAGTGATAAAGGCATTAGCTGGAATTCTTGTTACAAATTAACATTTTATAATAAAATAAAAAAAACTAAATAAATAAAGATAACCATTGCTAATAAATCAAGTAGATTACCCAAGATTTTATCATTATTGTTCCTAAGAACATGGCTCTGACTTTTGTTGTGAACTGGCCAAATAAATCTATTAAAATCATCTCAGAAATGTTTTTAATCTTATTTGTATGACACTAGCAAATGATAATGGAGCAGCTTTTACTATAGTCTTGGCCACAGTTTATGCTGTCAGAGTTTGTAGTTGAATGGCAATCAATGTTTTTATTCTAAATTAATTTTGCTGATATTTTATGCAAAACTTAAGAATGTTACTCAAATACTTACCCAGCCTATATAGCCTTAAGATAACCACAGCGGGGCAAAACAGTATTTAGTCAGCCACCAATTGTGCAACTTGTCCCTCTTCACATGGTCTGATTTTAAATAATTTATATGAAAGTATGGTGGGAAATAAGTATTTGGTAATTAATAAACAAGTCAGATTTCTGGCTCTCACAGACCTTTAACTTATTTTGTAAGAGACTCCTCTGTCCTCCACTCGTTACCTATATTAATGGAACCTATTAGGACTGGTTATCAGTATAAAAGACACCTGTCATCAACCTCAAACAGACAGACTCCAACCTCCACATGGTCAAGACCATAGAGATGTCCAAGTATATCAGCAACAAGATTTTACACCTGCAAAAGACTGGGATGAGCCAATCTACAATAGGCAAGCAGCTTGGTGAGAAGATATCAGCTACTGGAACAATTAATGGAGAATGGATCACTGATAATCTCCCTGGAACTGGGGCTCTATGCTTGATCTCACCTGGAGGGGAACACATGATCTAGAGAACGATGGAGAAACAGCCTATAATTATACTGGGGGAACTGTTCAAGAGCTCAAGAGAGCTAGAGCCATAGGAAAAATGGTTAATATTAATGACACTATGATGTAATGACTACGTTGTTTTGGATTAAAATCCTACGGCAATATACAACATGTTGAAAGTTAGCCACAGACCATCTGGATGATCTGGAGGAGGATTGGGAAAACGTTCATGCTTTGGGGCTGTTTTTCTGTAAAGGGACCAGGACGACTGATTCATGTAAAGTAAATAATGAATGGGGCTATGTATGGTGGCTTTTAGAGTGAAAACCTCCTTCCTTCAGTGTGAGCATTGAAGATGAAATGTGGCTGGGTATTTCAGCATGACAATGATCCCAAATACACCGTCTGTGTAACAAATGAGGGGCTTCCTGAAAAGCATTTCACTGTCCTGGAGTGATCTAGCCAGTCTCCAGACCTCAGTCCAATAGAAAATCTGTGGGGGGAACGGAAAGTCTGTTGCCTAGCAACAGCCCCCAAACATCCCACCTCTAGAGGAGAAAAGGCTACGCCAGGACAAGGAGGAGGCCTACAGGAGTGGGGATCAGGACCTGAAAAGCAGGCCAGGAACAAGCTGACAAAGGAGATCAAGGCAGCAAAAAGGACCTACAGTGTTAAGCTGAAGGAGCGTCTTACTGCAAATGACTCTTACCATTACCAACTACAGGAGACCATCCCCCCCACCCTGTGGGGAGCCCCCGCCTGACTGAAGACCTCAATGACTTTGTTTCCAGGTTTGAAACGATCTTCACACCTTCCACTTCCCCCACCATCTCCATCACAAAAGGCCTAGCATCACCCCAAACCACCCCTGCACCCGACCCCCTGCCTGCACTGAGGATCTGTGAACAGGAAGTGTGTCAACTATTTCAAAGACAGAGGATTAAGGCCATGTCCACACGTAGCCGGGTTTTTTTTTAAACAAAGATTTTCCTCTGCTCCTTGAAAAAAAAATCTCCATCCACACGTAACCGGATAAATGCGTTTTTCAGCACATTCATAGACGTGGCAAACCTGTAGGGCGCAGTAGTTCTCCCCAGTCCTATCCGCCAAGAGAAACTTTATATCCTCTATCTTCAGCACGCAGCAGTCATACAGCTTATAAAAGCAAACAAACAAGACGTGCTTTAACAATGGATGATACCAACACTGCGCTGAGGAAATAAATGCTGTTTTCGAGAGTAAACACAGGTCGCACATGTGGTGTGCATTTTTTGTTGCGGATAGTGGCGTTTGGCTCTTAAAACTCCGTTTTCAACCGTCCACACGCAGATACTGAAAACGGAGAAAACGCAAATCTCCATTTTGCCCGGAGTTTTTAAAAAGCTTAGTTTTTGGTGCCGAAAACCTCCGGCTACGTGTGGATAACAGGCCAAACCGTAGAAAAATATCTCCGTTTTGTCAGATACCCGGCTACGTGTGGACAGGGCCTAAGAAAGCTCCGGGACCCGATGGGGTGTCTCCGTCCTGTCTGAAACTCTGTGCTGACCAGCTGGCTCCCATCTTCACTCAGATCTTCAATAACTCCCTTGAGCTGTGTGAGTTCCCCTCCTGCCTCAAACGCTCCACCATAATCCCGGTTCCCAAGAAGTCCCCTGTCACAGGATTAAATGACTACAGACCACTCGCCCTGACAACTGTGGTCATGAAATCCTTTGAAGGAATGGTACTGACCCAACTTAAGGACATCACAGATCCCCTTTTAGACCCCCTGCAGTTTGTATATAGAGCAAACAGGTCAGTGGATGATGCAGTCAACATGGCTCTCCACTACATCCTGCACCACCCACACTGCAGGTACCTATGCTCGGGTCCTTTTTTAGACTTCAGCTCTGCATTCAACACCATAATCCCAGAGCTCCACCAACAAAAACTGTCCCAGCTCACCGTGCCCCCCTCCACCTGCCAGTGGATTACCCGTTTCCTGACTTACAGGAGGCAGCAAGTGAAACTGGGTGACTTCACATCCAGCTCCCGGTCCATCAGCATCGGCACCCCCCAGGGATGCGTTCTCTCCCCACTGCTCTTCTCCCTTTACACCACTGACTGCACGTCAAGGGACCCCTCAGTGAAACTCCTGAAGTTTGGAGATGACACCACCATCATTGGACTCATCCGTGACGGCGACGAGTCTGCGTACAGAGGGGAAGTGGAACAGCTGGTCTCCTGGTGCAGTCAGAACCACCTGGAGCTAAACCCGCTCAAAACTGTGGAGATGACAGTGGACTTCAGGAAGAGACCCCCATCAACATCTCCTCTCACAATCCTCCAACAGGTTAGTCCACACAGTGGAGTCTTTCAGGTTCCTAGGATCCACCATCACACGGGACCTGAAGTAGACCCCCCACATACACGCTATAAGGAAGAAGGCCCAGCAGAGGCTGTACTTTCTGCGTCAGCTCAGAAAGTTCAACCTGCCTCAGGAGCTGCTGACCATCTTCTACACAGCAATAGTTCAGTCTGTCCTGACCTCATCCATCTCTGTCTGGTTCGGATCCGCCACCAGGCAAGACAAGGACAGACTGCAGAGAACAGTCAGGTCTGCAGAAAGAATCATAGGTAATGACCTTCCCTCCATTCAGGACCTGTACCAGTCCAAGGTCAGGAAGCGGGCTAGGAAAATCACCACTGACCCCTCTCACCCTGGCCACAACGTGTTTAGGCTCCTCCCCTCAGGCAGGCGTTACAGAGCACTGTACGCCAAAACCACCCGACACAAGAACAGTTTAATCCCCTGGGCTGTCGCTCTGATGAACTTGTGTAGTCACTGAGTGTGAGTCCATTCACGTAACAAACTATAACCCTGCACTGCTGTATATACTCTCTTTAAAATAACCACAGTTCGGTGTATATATTATCCTTTATTATTATTTTATTTATTGTATCTATTTTTATTTCACTTATTTAAGTCTGTACTAGTGAAAAAAGTTGTCGGAGTCAAATTCCTTGTATGTGTCATACTTGGCCATTAAAGCTGATTCTGATTCTGAGATCTGCGTGGAGGAATGGGCCAAAATACCAGCAACAGTGTGGGGAAACCTGCTGAAGACCTACAGGAAAGAGTTGTAATGTACCTTGGTTGGTAATGACAGAGGTCAAAGTATTGAGATGAACTTTTCTTATTGACAAAATACTTTTTTAAACTATAATTTCCATATTAATTGTAAAAAAAAAATCAGACCTTATATTCTTTATTGTTTTTCTCATTCCGTATCTCATAGTTGAGGTACACTGTACCTATGATGCGAACTAAAGGCCTCTCTAATCTTTTGAAGTGTGAGAACTTGCATAATTGCTGGCTTAATAAATACGTTTTTGCCCCACTCTACAACACATACCAATAAATACACACAAAAAACAAAGTATAAAGACCACTATTAAAGTTAAGAGGTCATTTTCATGTGAAATGGTTCTTTGGCCTGTTAGTCCATTTTCCATTTCTCCACTGTTGATGGTGAATACAACAAGGGATCAGTGTTGCATACAATACTTTCCTACATTTTCAGTGCTACAGACTTTACAGATTGGTTGAACAATGGTGATTCAGAAGAAGATATCAGAAACATTAACTAGAGAAAAGTTTAACAGAGATGTTCAACCAATAAGCATTACTGTAGTAGTACATGCTGATAAAATAACACTCTAGTCAGTTTACCATGGCCAAAAAACACTTTCACACACACACACACAAACGTGGACAGAAAAACTGAAGTACACACTTAGTGACCAACAAAAGCTAAGCACCCAGCCAGAGTGGTAGAAATGCATTTAAAGGGACTGAAGGTAATGTGACTGCAATGATTACAATACTGTAAAAAACAGATTAATGGTATTAAGGTTGGCAGTGTTGGCATATCAATAGTAATATTGGATTAAGAGGATTTATCTTGTCCAGTAGCATGTTCACAAACAGCGGCTCTGATACATGCTTGACTGAGATATGACAGGTGACCTAGTGGACTAGGGTCAGAGTTCAACATGGGACAGTCCATAGATGGCGCCATGATTGGACAGGGGGTGTTGAAAAACTGTTTCCTGGGGGAGTCTCAGTAGAAGGAACATGTGAGGCATAGGTTGAATCACTGGAGAGGAGCTGAAGTGAAACCCTGTAGTTTTACACAACAGGATGCTTAGAATAACATTAGAGACTGTCAATAGCACTGAATATCATTTTAAATCATGAGAACATGTTAGCCTGCTCATAATCCTCCAATCTGGTTTGATGAGAAGATATTACAATACAACTGTGGCTGACTGTGGCTCAATAGGTAAAGTAGGTGTCTGGAAATGGGAGAGTCGGAGGTTCAATTCCAGCTTCCTCCTTTCACATGTGTATCTGGGTCAGTGTATGAATGTTCCTGCATGTTTGACAGTGTGAATGTTGCTCTGGTGTAAAGTGCAATGAGTGGTCTAAAAAAGGGTTAGACAAGTATAGTGCATTCTCAGCTCCATGTGAATCAAATATGTTCTATACCTCCTGTTTGCATTCTACGTTTCATAGAAGCCCCCTAGTACTAGTTGAAAATGATACATAAAACAGCCAGTAAAAGTGATGTCTTGGTGTTGGGTTTTAGCTGCTGATTCCACTGTGAGATTCACAGCTTGCCACTGGAACTAGAGTGTGCCTAAATCAACCATTCCTTCTGGGTACCTGACTTTGCTTGTTCAATGCGTGAGAATAAAAAGTATGAGAACAGTTTCTAAGAAGAAACAAAATATAAAGAACACAGACAGGGGTAAGGAAAAGCACTAATATACACCAGTGCAACAAAGTGAGGTACTGGACACTAAAGGAAGGGATGAAAAAGAAAACATGCAGAACTAAAACATGAAGTGAAAGACAGAAATGCATGCTGGCATCCATAGATTGTTTCATATGCAGTACTTAATCCTTCATGAAATCTTTTAACCCTACCCAAGAAATTTAGTTCCTGGTGGCCCAAGCTGGAGGATTCTGCTAACCAAACTCTCTCCCTCATTTAAAGGTGGAGGGGCAGTGGGGAGGTGAAGTTTACTGTGTGATACACCAAGCATCCATCCGCAGCAGAGTGGAGGAGAAAACACACAATGTTTTGGTTGAACGGTCAACCTAACTATCTAATAAGCATTCAATTAGATATAAATATTCTCTTGATAAGGAGACAGAAATCAATATGAAGGCGTTTACTATAAAAAAATACTATTGGAAGTGATACGGTTAGCAAAGAGCATTAAAATCTGTACTTCTCACTGCGGTAGCATAATCAACCAGACAAAGTTGACACAATTACCCTTTAATTTGACTACATTTATTCATTATGGGGGGGGGGGGGGGGGTCCCAAATTACGGATGTTTGTTAAATATTGGTGCACTGATTTTGACACAATAAATTACTTTTAATAATAGGGAAATAAAGCATTAACTTAATTTTTAATCAATGGTTCCCTGTTTTCCTGGGATGGGAATGCAGGACACAGAGGCTCATTTCTCATTTACATAGCACAGGAAGACTGAATCTGAAACTACATATAAAAGCAATCATGGCGCATTACTGGACGCATAGTTAATAAGAAGCTGTTTAGTTAAAGTTAAGGATATCCAGCTGAAACGAGTTAGACAGCAGCTGCTATGAAATCAAAGTTGGCATGCTGAAGAGCAAAGACTGGCAGGCCCTGGCACTGGGAGGGAGCAAGAGCTGATACACAAACAGGTTAGGCAAAGGTTGGGGGAAATCAGTCTGAAAGAAATAGGGCAGCACATTGTAAGTTTTAAAACATCCAGAATATAGAGGAAGTTCTCCACACCTTTCATCTACGGTCAATGCATCTTAAAAGAGGAGCAACTCCTTTTTTACAAAATGTGCTCTGTATCCCAAGGAAATTTCAATCGAACACAACGGGACTTGGTAATTGGTCTTGAATTTGAATTGTAATTAACTGAATTGAATTGAATTGAATTAACTTTATTGTCCCACAAGGGGAAATTCAGTTTACAGTACAACCTGTCCAAGATCATGACAAATAAACAACAAGCAATACAAACAGATCCAGGTCACTGCAGGGCTTGTAGCCAAAAGGATGGTGCTCCCTTGATAAAAAGATAAATTCAGATATATGTTGGGGGAGAGGGGTCCACGGTGGGGGAAAAAAGCATTCACATGTGTTTTGATCCTTAGTCCAGAGTCAAAAAACAGGTAATAGAAGAAAAAAAAAATACACCTAAACATTTAAGCACATATTCAGACAATAACAATGACACATCAGGAGGGATGGGCGGGTATGAGCTCCAGTCCACAGGTTAACGCGCTGCCATCGAGCCGCGCTGTTATCCAGCTTCCTGGTACAGGAGAGAGCATTAGGATACAGCGAGACGGTGTGTGTGTGTGTGTTAGTGTGTGTGTGTGTGTCTGAATCCCATGTTAGTGTGTGCGTCAGTAGATGCAGGTGAACGGGGGGGAGGATACTCTGTTTACATTCCTCTACCAGGCAATGAGAATGTGGACCAGTTGAAGGTCTTCATGGGAGCCAAAACAATATTTATTTGGATAAGAGGGAGAGCAAATTTCCTCTCTGCCCTTCTGTCTGTCAGTGGTTTCTTTTATAATCTAATTCAACTAAATTGTAGTTCAGATTAAAGTTCCAAATCCAATTAATTTCCAGTTGCCTCAATCCGGCAGTTTCTCCAAGTCTGATGACAATTTGCGGATTAGTCCCAGTTTGTCGGCCAGATCGCCTCTTGCAGCGTCTTGTCTGCGTCCCAGCTCCCCAAGCATCTGGTTCTGAGTCCTGTCAGCACGAATCAGCGCATCCAACATTTCCTTCAGCCGACCAATCACTTCCAGAACAGTGACCAATCTCGACCGTGTTTCAGATCTTGTTTGCTCCATTTTGCGGTAGATCCAGTAACTGCCCATTCCAATCAGCAGAAACCCGATCACCATGATTCCGAATAGATAGATATCTTCAGCGTCCTCTTGCGAGAGTATGAACAGACACAAGGGCAGAAACTTTTTCCAAGCGTCCAGCAGGAGTGGGCTTTATCCTTGAGATGTAAATGAACAGCAGAGTCAATTCCTGAGGAGTTAGCTCTCCTGTGTTGGGCCATGCGTTTTTACAGTGGTTGTTTTGTTTCACCAATGTAGACGTCCTTGCATTCTTCATTGCATTGGATTGCATACACCAGGTTGCTTTTGTGTGCGTGTGGTGTTCTGTCCTTGGGATGTACTAGTCTCTTTCTGAGTGTGTTGCTGGGTTTGAAATACACAGGGATACTGTGTTTGTTAAACATCCTCCTGAGTTTTTCAGAAAGACCAGACACATATCGAATGACTACATTGTTTTGTTTGTTTTCTTTTTCTTTTTCAACCACTTTGTTGGCTTTCTTTCTAGCTGCAGTTTTCACAAAAGTCCAGCTGGGGTAACCACAAGTTGTGAGGGTGTCTCTCACGTGCTTGCGTTCTTCCCCTTGGGCCTGTGAGCTGGTGGGTATGTTATCAGCTCTGTGTTGCAGGGTCCTGATAACACCAAGCTTGTGTTCCAGTGGGTGGTGTGATTTAAATTTCCTTGAGATAACCATGACCTGGATGAATGAGAATATTCACAGGCTTGTGCTCTGTGTCAAATATCTAAGACCGAGAAGTACAAGCATAATTTAACACAGAGTCCTAATATTTTTGTGCTGGCATACTGTAAGTATCTAGCATTATTTCCTATCTTTTGGTTTGAAGTCTCTACCTGCAGCCTTACCCAAGAAACTGGGCTCCAGACGGCCCCACTTCAATGAGCCTGCTGGCCAGCCCTTCGCCCTCCACCATGGGGGGCATGGTGGCCAGGCGGTGGCGTTTGACCAGCCGACAGGTGACCCGTGTTGGGGCGCTGCACTTCTTGGGTGGAATGATGATGCGGAGGCCATTGTGTCGGCAGCCGCGCATAGCTCCACCCCTGGCGTCCACCATGAAGCTGACCAGGAAGCTGGAGTGGAACAGGAGACACTAATCACCAATCAACACATGTGGGATTGATAGCCTTTGGTTATGAGAACACAGCAAAACTACTAAACTGTTTTCATAAATCTCATCTATGTTTAAACTCCTACAGATTTGACCATAAAATCATTACAAAACCATGTTTATGTAATAAAGGAAATCAATACTGTGGATATGATATACCCTGACAGTCAAGTCATTTATGTTGCACTAGACTATCTATACTCCAGTTACATCTCTGTGTAACCTGTGTATTGTTGTGCTAAGGGACCTGGGAAAATGAAGCAGAGATAGCTGATTGTTTCTCTGAAAAGTCTCTATCTGAGCCCAGATATCAGTTCAGACAAATGTTTAACGGCGCCCCCCTCTGTTAAGGAGCACTGCTTGGAAAACGGGTTCACTGGTTGGGGATAATCATTGTTTAAAAGAACAACACAGTGCTTTTCCGTCACAATCTAAGTGTTCTTCATCATTCAAACATATTAACAGACAGAATGATTTAGCTTGCTGTCTGGGTTGTAATGAATGCTCAGCTTTAAGCCAAGTTCATGCTTCTCCGACAGCAAATTGGGACGCAAACACAGACGTATGGACAGACGTTTTTCGTTTGTGGTACTCCGCTTTTCCACTTCACTCTCTATTATTTTTGAAGCGTTGCTCGACCAGGGCAGAAGGGGGTGCTAACTTTTCATGGCGTCTCTGCCTACTATCACAGCGCTGTTTCATTTTTTTCTAGGCTTGTGAACCTATTTCTTCCTCAAGGAGCAATGAACGACAGAAAGTAAGCTTTGATTAAGCTTTTTACTAGTGCGGGTTATAGAATACTCTAGAAACCCATGGAAAAAAACACAGCAGCCGTTTTTTGTTCTTTTCCTACACCTCTGTGTGTTCAAAATCGCCAAAGGAACGGATTAGATAAGTTATCCGTTAAATATAAAGCATATAGTCACCAAACGCTGCATTAACGACTGATTACAGCAACTCTAGAGCCCCGTTCTGGTGAAGTGATCTCTGGTTGTTACTGAAACTGACCAATCAAATACATAGACTATCCGTTGACGGAGACGGATAGTTAAAAATTGGGCCTCTATTCCATGCGTCCTTGCGTAGATGATGGAGAGCCCTTGCGTTGATGGATAATGGCGTTGCGTCAATCCGTCTCTGTCAAAATGGAGAAGCATAAACTAGGCTTTACCCAGCATACTTATCGAGCTCTGCAGAGAGCAGCTGAACCACCAGTCAGTAAAAGTTGTAATCAAGTTCTAATCATACCAGAAGGTTAGGAAGAGTTTTTTTTTCCTTTAGGATTTGTTGAAACACGGTTAACTAGCATCAAACTATTCCCCCAGCAGATTTAGGGTTTAAAGTCATATTTTAATTTAACTGTTTTTTTGTTTTTTTTGTTTTTTACTCTAAGTAATGTTATTGTTGTTTTGGAGCTACACAAACAGAGTTCAGACTTAAACATGATAGAGATTCTGTGGAAGAAACTAAAGATCAGGGCAATTGTGAGGAGGTTTTCCACCAAACATTAAAACACACACATTAAAAAGCTGCCCAGAGATTAAACCAAGGCTTTAATGATTGTGACTGAAAAAGAGTTTTCCATTTATTATTGAGACGGGAAACATCAATAATTAAACTGCCAGTTTTAGATCTTTTTACATAGCTGTTTTTGTCTTTAATCTCTCTCCTTTCTTGTTAAAAATAAACTTCTGTTGGGTCTGACCCAGAGCGGAACAAACTTGCTCAGAAAAGATCTTGATGTTGCGTTTAATTACCACATGAGGTTTACTCTTAGGAATTTTTGTATCCCATACCAATGCTATTGCCCACTCATGTCGTTAGGTAAAATGCCAGTTGCTACAAATTTAAAAGGCATATTTGTTAAAGACAGATCAATGATTTTTTGAAAGATTTTGAAATGATTTTTGTTGGAGAGTTTAAAAGATTACATTGATTTGTTTAGTTCTAGTATTGTTCTAGTATAGTTCTTGTAGAGTTCTGGTTTGGTTCAGGTATAATTCTAGTATTGTTTTGGTATAATCTAGTATCCTTTAGTATTGCAGCTGCCTCTTCCACACACTGAAGATTAAATCAAGCGTCCCTTCATGATTTGGAACAGCTACTTTAGCTTCACACTTCCAGCTGCTCATTTCATTTGCTCCTACAGCTTTCTCTTGTTAGACTTTAGTCTCTCCTAGACCAAACAATTTTTTGTCTACAGCAAACGTTGGCCCCCTTTGTCATGAATGTTGACTCCATCTAATCTAACTCATACAGATCATATCAAAAATGTTCACAGATAAATCTAGAGCAGTCTCTGTTTTCTCACTACTCAGTGAATAAAATTACATTAAGATCTGTATTGAGTAATCTCATTAAAGCCTGTTATTTGATTCTAAAACACACCTAGAGGTACAAGGTCAATAAATATCAAGTGTTGCTTGTTTCACTGGGCGACACAGTGACATGGATGTCATGTTAGTGCAAAAGTACATTTCACAAGATGGTGTATGAATTCAACAGACATGTCCCCAACTTTCAGCGCCTCCATTTCTCCAGACATCACAGTTTCAGCTTTTAGCCTCCTGCCTCAGATGGTGGAAAAACGTAAAGACATGAGGTCCAGAGAACAATGCAGGTTTCATACCTGGAGATTTTAGTTTGGTTTACACAGTTTTCTATACTGTAAGCCTGAGAACAGTATGAGAGGCGATGTCTGCTGAGGACAGACACACAAACATCCACCTCTCCAAGTGGAGAGCACGCTGTGAGAGGAGGAAGAGTGCTGAATATGATGATGATGATGATTAAGGAAAATATGATTGAACCAAGGTGCAGTGGGTCACCTGCTGTGGTCTCCATGATGATGGCACGGAGAGGAACGGCTAGAAACAACAATCAGATCAGACAGAAGGAATCAAATGTTGAGCAGAATCAATCTGAACAAAACATAAACCCTGAGAGGAAAATGAGAGTAGGAAGGGAAAGATTGTTCTTCTACAGAGAAAGAATATGGTTTGGTCTATAGCTACAATCTGACCATAGATGCATTTTGCCCTACTTTTGAAAACTACATGAACACAGTTGTGGCTCTTTCTCCAGGCTGAGTCTAGATTTTTGGACTTAGTTGGATCATTTCCTCCAGACTTCCTTCAGCTTGTGCAAATGAAACTTATATAAAATCTGTATGCAAAGTCATAACAACACAAGCAAGAATCATGAGAGTTAGTTCCCTCATGATGTATGTTGCTGACACAACATTTACATGAATAAATATACAGTGGAGCCCCTCCTGTTCGCAGGTTTTCTGTGGAATGTAACTCCAAACTATTTGCATAAAGTTGACCTATTTGCCCTATTTTTCATATCTAAAATATAAATGCAGCTGGAATACCAACATGCAATGCTACTTGACATGCTATTGGCTGGTCTTTGCAAAGCAACCAGTCAGGAGCTTAATTTATCATTCTAGGTGCCGATTGGCTGTAGCAGCAGACCGTGGAGGTTGGCATCTGAGGTAGTTCTAATGCAGTTTCTACTGTGTGTGTCATGGCATATTATATTAGATTTTTTGCTTGAACTATTAAAAAAGGTGTAAACACTTTTAGAGGAGATCTAAAGTATCTATGGCTTCAACTATTCATGGATTGTTGCGTCCCTAACCTACAAAAATACCAGGTTTCTACTGCACTTTCAGTTTCTTCATCGAAAGGATATTAACCTGCAGTAATCCACCAAGGCTGATAGAAAACCAATCATCAAGTGAAAGTTAAAGTGTTTACAAGGCAAGGCTGGTAACCTGACCACTGATTGTCCTTCTACTATATAGGTCACTGCTGTTTCACTATGTTTCCTGTGGCAGCAGAAGCAGATCGTGTGTTTCTGCTGAAGACTGAGACCCAGCTTCTTGTGGTGATTAGTGTACTGCTGTGTATATTTGTGAGCTGCTGAAAAGGTCAGGGAAACTGCTGCTCCATTACAATCGCTTCAGATAAAAGAATCAGGTGCAGCACTGTGTGGTGGGTCACATCATCAACGGAAAACCAGAAGCAGGAATGACTGCATATTGTGGAAAATTGGACTTCTAACTGGTTACCTGCACTATAGACATGCCTTCAGATCAGATTTTCAGCTGAAACAAGTGTGCATCCTTTTCCCAGGCTTGACAAGGCCAATGCACACTTCTACCATAGAGTACGTTAATAGGAAATTCTGCTTTCCTATCTAGATAATCCTGTCTTTTGATTTTGACTATATATATATATATATATATATATATATATATATATATATATATATATATATATATATATATATATATACACTCACCTAAAGGATTATTTGGAACACCTATTCAATTTCTCCTTAATGCAATTATCTAATCAACCAATCACATGGCAGTTGCTTCAATGTATTTAGGGGTGTGGTCCTGGTCAAGACAATCCCCCGAACTCCAAACTGAATGTCAGAATGGGAAGAAAGGGGATTTAACCAATTTTGAGCGTGGCATGGTTGTTGCTGCCAGACTGAGTATTTCACAATCTGCTCAGTTACTGGGATTTTCACGCACAACCATTTCTAGGGTTTACAAAGAAAGGTGTGACAAGGGAAAAACATCAAGTATGCGGCAGTCCTGTGTGCGAAAATGCCTTGATGATGCTAGAGGTCAGAGGAGAATGGGCCGACTGATTCAAGCTGATAGAAGAGCAACTTTGACTGAAATAACCACTCGTTACAACCGAGGAATGCAGCAAGGCATTTTTGAAGCAACAACATGCAAAACCTTGAGGCGGATGGGCTACAACAGCAGAAGACCCCACCGGGTACCACTCATCTCCACTACAAATGGGAAAAAGAGGCTACAATTTTCACCAGCTCACCAAGATTGGACAGCTGAAGACTGGAAAAATGTTGCCTGGTCTGATGAGTCTCGATTTCTGTTGAGACATTCAGAATTTGGCGTAACCAGAATGAGAACATGGATCCATCATGCCTTGTTACCACTGTGCGGGCTGGTGGTGGTGGTGTCATGGTGTGGGGGATGTTTTCTTGGCACACTTTAGGCCCCTTAGTGCCAATTGGGCGTCGTTTAAATGCCACAGGCTACCTGAACATTGTTTCTGACCATGTCCATCCCTTCATTACCACCATGTACCCATCCTCTGATGGCTACTTCCAGCAGGATAATGCACCATGTCATAAAGCTCTGATCATTTTAAATTGGTTTCTTGAACATTACAATGAGTTCTCTGTACTACAACGGCCCCCACAGTCACCAGATCTCAACCCGATAGAGCATCATTGGGATGTGGTGGAACGGGAGCTTCGTTCCCACGATGTGCATCCCACAAATCTCCCTCAACTGTAAGATGCTATCCTATCAATATGGCCAACATTTCTAAAGATGCTTTCAGCACCTTGTTGAATCAATGCCACGTAGAATTAAGGCAGTTCTGAAGGCGAAAGGGGGTCAAACACCGTATTAGTTTGCTGCTCCTATTAATCCTTCAGGATTTAAACCATAGCGTAGCACAGTATCAAAGATAATATATTTCGCTTTATCCGCCATCTTTAACCATATCCTGCATTCTTGTTCTTTGGCCACCTTACCACGTCATGGATGGACTCGATTCGTCTGACTACCAAACTATTAAGATACACGCATTTTTAGTCGGATATCATATGCTTACCAGTTTTTCCAGGTGGTGTAGCAACAACGTAGCAGTTTCAGTTTTGTTGCGTGCAGTGTAGTAGACCCCATGGAATTGCATTTTGCAGCGGAGTTAATAACCACACACATTGGCACCACATCGCAGCGACATTTTTTAAAGCTAATTCCCTAATATCTGACAAGACAAATGTAAAAAATATATATATATATATGTATACACACACACACACATATATATATATATATATATATATAAAATTTCCTGTTTCCCGTCCGATCCCGTGGATTATTTCCTGTCCCGTCCCGATCAAGTTACCAACAGTCAATTTGACTCCCGTCCCGCGGGAATCCTGCAGGAATCTCATGACCCGTGGGAATCCTGAAAAATTGTAACCCTCTAGCGTGCATTACAGAGGAAACTTATATTTCCTCTGGGCTCAATCCTCCAGAGAATCTCAGGAAAAATTCCACAGAGGGATTTCAGCCTCCACAGCTCTGCAAGGAGGGATGATGGTGGTGCGCTGCAGCTTCCTGGTCATCACCGTGTTAATTTATCTATTTCTATCTGAGAGACATTTCCGCTTTCTTCATGACTCATTCTTTTATCTATGTTCCGACAGAATTATGTCGGATTATTTCTGATAACTTAAACTTATGTATTCAGTAATTATTCATACTAAAAATCCATGTGAAGAAAATTCTCACTTTTCTCAGGTCAAATATTTATGTGCGATTAAAATGCGATTGAATTCGATGAATTAATGACAAAGCCTGTAATTAATTAGATTACACATTTTAATTGAGTCCCAGCCGTAATATATATATATATATTTTTTTTTTTTCACCCTTGTCCTACACATCAGGATTTAATATGGAAGGCAGTTATATTGTTGGTGTCAATCTTAAAAAAATTCTCCACAGTGTGACCTGACCTACCCTGAATGGATTGGACTGGAGGACAAAGCAACATTATCCAGGTTCTCTGTTCCCCAGCTCAGCCTGTAGGAATCCCTCTCATTCTCCCTGGCAAGTGATGAAACCTAGAATCAAACAGATCTTATTCAAATTCACTCAGAACATTTGGAAGACCTCTCATGGGCCAGCCATCACACAGACCTTTACAGAAAAATCTCTTAAAGGCATTTTTCTGTAATACTGGTAACCAAAGGGAGTACCTGATGACAGGACAGCATCTCGTCCATCGTGCCTTCATGTCTTGGAGAGTAGTAGCCATGATGGGTGGGTGTGAAGGACCTGTCTGAACTGCAGCACAGCAGATCCGGAAAAAAAAATTGTCAAAGCAGCGAAGGTCAAGAGCAGGGAAATTAATTTATAAGGGCAAACTTGGTAACAAGTTTAGCATTCAACACTAATCATTCCCAACAGGATCCATGTCCAATATCTGCCAAGAACAGAGTTGGTTGCTTCTGACCTGAGCTCCTAAATTCAATGAATGTCACATGTTGAAACTAATGTCAGACAGAGCTGAGGGCTAGATGTAGTTTGTAATACTGGTGTTAGCCATTAGTGTTGTGTTCACAGGTACAGCAAACAATCAGGAGTCAAGTTAAGAGGAAGAGAGATCATCAGCCGTGAGTCAGGACGTACCTTTGCATTCCACTATGAAGGTAGGAATGACAGGGGACACCAACCATGACACATGCCGAGCAGAGACTCAAACAAAGTCAGACTGTTACTTCTTTCATTTTCAGGAGGAAGGCTTTCATATGAAAGCTCTGTGCAAACGTTTCAAAACCACCCCTCATCAATTTATATTTGAGTTAAGTCTGATCAGTTTCTGAAAGTCCTTGACTTTTTTATTTCCGTGTTCAATCTTGCATTGTCAGCTTTTGCAACTTTTTCAACCCAATCCTTAGCCAAAAGGGCTGAGTGCTGGAATTTCCTCCATAGGTGGAGCACATTCTTGTCCCCTTTCTAAAGAAACAGGGAGCGACAGTCAACAGATGGATCAAATGAAGGATCTAGTTCTTCAGAGAAGAGAAATGAAACTAAATATGAGAAACACAGAAAACATGAGTGAAAATAGAAGGGACAGTGGAGGAGAGAAGATGTACGACATAGTGAAGAATATGCCGAGAGGCCTAAAGGGAGCAGCTGTAGAAGGAAGGTCTGATGAATCCCTCTGCTTCTTTCCCAGGATGTGTTTCCCAGTTTCCTATTTGTTTGCTTTTTGAACTTGTTCAGTTTCCTCAGCTCTTTGAAGACAAAGCATGGACTAAAGTTCCAGAACATGACTAGACTGAAGATAATCTTAATGTTGTCATATTTTTACAAAACTAGAACATTAACTGCTCCGGGACATTTTAAAGGACTACAAGAAAGTCTGATTCTTTGGAGTAAAGTCAAATTATCAGAGGTGCTTTGGCACTTTTGCTCACTAATGCATATACTAATGAAGGACAATGTTCAAATAATATTTGTAATATGAAGAAATGCTTAAAAATGATGAAGATGAACAGAAATCTTAGAGAATCAAATTATGTTTGAAGGGAAAAGAGTTGAAGAATACTTGCTCTTTAACATAGATAAGGAACCAATGGTAAAAACATGTATTTGTATAAACCTTTGACTAAGCAGACAGTTATTTCACCCATGAATCTTCACTTCACAGTGCGCTAGTTATTATCTGAGGCCCATTGTTCTAGTGGTTGATGGGGGAGGTAGTGTGGTGACGTGTGTGGTACCTGTCCGTGCGCGCCCCCTCCAGGCTGAAGCGGAGGTAGTTCATCCCATCCAGGTATTGTCCTGGCAGGGAATCATCTCCCAACTCCCTGAGGTCTTCAGGCCTGAGATACTCCCCTCCATCACCAGTCATTGTGTCATCACCTTCCGAAAAAATTTTTTAAGCAAATGCTGCAGGATTGTTAAAGTTTATTGAAAATCTGCCCCAAATCCCCAATCAACCTGTTAATTCTGTTGTCTCACAGCAAACATTTAATGCACCAGCTCATGCACCTTGTGTCATCTGATGCACTGATGCTAAGTTCTACTGCAGCTTTACTACGACAGAGGAAGGCCAGCGTCACATGGATTCAGGTAGCACCCCTATAGATCCACCTCTTTAGTGAAAGCTTTCAGTTCCACTAGACTGAGGCTACGTCCACACTAAGCCGATAAGGTTATACGGGGAGTTAGATGCCTAATGTTATCCACTCAACACGAGCATTTACGCCCCGTTTAACGTCCGTTTAAGTTCCCATGATTGCGCAATCCCATACAGACCTGTGCAAATACTGGGCATGCGCGAAAAGACGCACGAAAAACGCGTATAATCTACGTGACGCCAGCGCCTACATAATATACAAGAAGCTCTACAGCACAGTACATATCTGCTTGTCCCGTTAACCGAAGAGAACAATAGCTGCTCAGAAGAAGAGAGAGTTTTTGGTGTGGACAGATGACGAGATCGATTTATTACTCTTCGCTGTTGTCTTTGTCTGTAGTGTCGTATTGTTATTGACGCAGCATTCATTGACGCCACTTCCTTTCATTATCCGGGGAAGCTGTCCACACTAGCTCGCTTAGCCGTTGAATTAAGATTTACACGGCTCTCTTACCCGGCTAATAGTTATCCGGCCACAGACCTTAAACGACGCCTGGTTAGTGTGGACGATAGGGGGTATAGACTAAATAATTATACGTTTAAGGCATTACCCGGCTTAGTGTGGACGTGGCCTTAATGAGGCTATGGTTGCTAGCCAGGCAACAATAAGTGACAAGCTTCCACACAAAAATTAAAGGCTATGTAAAAAAATTATAATATTCATTTCCCAATTGATATACAAGCTTGGTATAATTTAAAAGGATAGTAGTTTTCTCTAGCATATGCTAAGTTATTATCAAAAAATTTATTATAACTATAATGAGTGAGTGAATGATTTAGCATCAAGGTCATTATGGAACTGGATCAAGCATGATAACTAGCCGCTATTTCAATTTATACTTGAATCTTACTGTATCGATTGAATCAATATGAATGAACTGTACAGAAAGGAAGTCATATGGACGGAATAAGTTTGAATATAAGATGAACCGATGAGGTAGAAGACCTTCAGTCAATGCATGGTCATCTCTGTGGTGGTCTGGTATCTACAGTTTCCAACCCTAACCTGTGTGCAGTGTACACAACTATAACCACACACTATATACATTACTGTCATCTGATTGTCTGTTAAAATGATCCTGAAATATAAAAATGATATTAATAACAAGAAATAAAAATAAAACTTGAGTCTACACCGGGTATGTGGGAGTGTGCTATGTTAACGTAATATTTAGGGATGAATTGTACAGAACCTTGAGTTTATTGTTTGAGTTGGTCTGAATAATGAGGAAAGTGGCCAATGCAAAGTTTCTAGAGAAGTGTCTGTATACTGTTGAGCTGTATAGGAAATATTGATCGCAAAATGATTGCTCATACTTTCTTCTGAAAACCCTGACCTAAGCATGTAAGGCCCAAGAGTGAAGCTGCAGGCTACGATGGAGAGGAATGGAGTAAAGGTCCAGGTCTGCCCAGAAGCATGAAGCCAGGCCAGCAGAACAAAGGAGAAACATACTGAAGTCAGACCCACAGGTTCCCCTGCCCAGAGCATACTGACTTCCTGGAAAGGGAAGAGGGTCACAAGGTAGATATGATGGAGAACAATGCAGTACAGACAGCTAGGATCTGCTGTGTGAACAAATACAGCAGCTCATCTAATCTGATACTGATGCAAACATCAAATAGTGATTGTCATCATTTCTGGTATCTGCCAGTGGATGGTTGGTTAACAGCTGCCAATAAAAGGAACAGAGCCGATTTAAATGTTCAGTTTAAATGTTCTTGTGGAGAATATTGGAAAACCTGCATGCTGAGCCATAATCTGTATAATCTGTATAATGGTACACATTTTGGGTGTAATAGCACTCAAAAGGTTAAGAAGTGTTGATGATGTTTTAATCAAACTTCATATGGTTTTATGCTTTTACTTAAACAGGAAACATAGTCTTTTCCTCTTTCTGAAAATAATTGTATTATCTTTTAAAACATAAAAAAAGATGGGGCAGTGGTTAGCACTGTTGCCTTGCAGCAAGAAGTTTGTGGGTTCGTATCCCGGCCCAGGGTCTTTCTGCATAGAGTTTGCATGTTCTCCCCGTGCATGCGTGGGTTCCCTCCGGGTACTCTGGCTTCCTCCCACATTCCAAAAACATGACTGTCAGGTTAATTGATCACTGTAAATTGTCCTTAGGTGTTTGTGTGTGCATGGTTGTTTGTCCTGTTTGTCCTGCCCTGTGATGGACATGAAACCTGTCCAGGGTCTACCCCGCCTCTCGCCCATTGACAGCTGGAGATAGGCACCAGCACCCCCGCGACCCATAAAGGCTTAAGCGGTTAAGAAAATGGATGGATGGAACATAAAAAAAGAACTAAACAAGTGGAAAGTAAAGAACTGACTGGAGATAGATTTTCTTCAGTGAATTAGCTAGTATAAGCAGTAATATAGCAGAGCCAGTGCTATTAGAACTGAGCCCACATTAAGAATAAAATATGTTTAGATCTTTTAGATATTTGCACAAGCCAGTGTCCCAGCTGTACCTGAGAGTAGCATGAACAGCTGTTGGGAAGCCCTCTGATCAGTAGATTGATCTGACTGAGTCTGGGATGATTGGATGCGGCAGGTAGTATTTTGCTCAGCTGACATACAGTAGGCGATCTTTCTCCAGCACCATGATAGTCACATATAGCTGAAGGCTGCTTCAGATGAATAATTCAGGAAGCTCCACTTTTCTTTTTCACTGTAGCTGCATGAGAATATTCCTAAATAGCAGAGATGATGGCCGGGAGTCCTCTCTGCTCAACAGAACAGTGTACTGTCCACTCAGTTTACACATAAAAATTTCTGCATGTGTACTTATTCAGTACGCATTAGTACCAAACCAACAACTGTACTGGATAGTTTTTGCATGAATACATGGACCATCACACTCCTGATATGAACTCATGGAATGCCAGAGAAACTGGACTTCTTCCTTCCACTAAAAGGCCAAACACTGTTCTATTCCTTCCTCATTCCATACTTTGAAAAATGAATGCTACTGACTGTTATGCTTTGCTTTACTGCTTTATGGTGATCATCCCATAATGCAATGAAATTTGCTGTTGTAACTTAAAGTGTGAAAAGGTTAAATGAATGATCACAGCTCTCTGCAATAAACAGCACTGTAAGCCATCACACTTTAACACCATGCTGGATACCTTCTCCATCTGTGTCTGACAGAACATCCTCATCAATGGTTCTCCATGCTGGAGGTGGACAACACAATTACCTACTGCAGTTTCAACTCACAGTATTACCACACTGTGATGGTACTGGCTATGAGGAGCCATTACAGATATAAGTGAAGAACAGGTATGGCTTCAACTAAGGTCAGTTTAAAACTGTAAGACACACCTAACTCCTAATGATTCCAGACTGTTATGAAGTTTCTCTGAGAATATGTCTGCTTCAGTTAAATAAAAAGATTTGAATGGAAGAACTGCATTGGGACTGGGTGTGTTCTGCTGTTAATGTCAGTGTCCTGGCTTCTACAGTTGAGACAGAAATGTGTCCCTTACCTTCTTCATCAGAGACATCCAGGACTTCAGTCATGGTCTCCGGCACATTCAGCTTGTGTTTCTCTGTCACCGTCTGTCCCAACAGAGGAAACATGGAGGACTAAATGTTGTTGACGCATAAAACCCATCAACCTCATCATTTATTACACTCACTTCAATTCACTTTTATTTAAATAGCGCCAATTCACAACAAATGTCATATCAAGGCATTTTACAACAAAAGTCATTTCAATACAATTATGCAAACATTCCAATCAGTTGAAAGTTTTCTATGTAAAGAATCCCAGCAGATTGCGATGAGTCATAAAACACTAGTTTACATTTAAACAATACTAATCTCTACTCAGAAGCACCAATGAACTTCGATAAAGATGTTGATTCAACGCCTTCCCATCATAGAGCCTGCTGCTGGAATTACTGCTGTTAGCAGACTGGAACATCTCAAGCACTGGATGATGATTGACCTTGTTGCACCTGCTGGTCCACCAGAGATGCCTCTAGGACTTCAGTTATTGCTCCTTTATTGATGATTAGACGCCACCAATAACCAGCAGCAGTAAACATCCTTCATCCCAATGTTTCTTTCATTCAGTGGTCTGGCTAATAATAATTACTGATGATATAAGGCTGCTGAAACAGAATCAACATGATGTTGGCCTTACAGAGATACAGTGGGGAGAACAAGTATTTGATACACAGCTGATTTTTGAAGTTTTCCCACTTCCAAAGTATGTAGAGGTCTGTAACGTCTATCAAATGTACTCTTCAACTGCAAGGAACAGAATCTAAAATAAAAATGCAGAAAATCACAGTGGATGATTTTTAAATATTTAAAAAAACAGCTCAAGCTAAGTCACACTGGATAGCAAGAATCTGTGACCAGCAATTCTCTGTCAGGAGTCTGGGACTGACTCTGTTAGTGTTGGAGCCCTAGGTTTCCTTCAGAGGCCTCTCTGGGTCAGAGCCTGCTGATCCCTGGTGGGTGGAGTCATGTCTGTACTCTGGAACATAAAAAAAGGAGCATTGGGTGTCTGACCTAGTGGTACCCAAGCCCTGTGTTGCTACCTTCTTGCGATTCTCTCTGTGATCTTCTGATGAGTGAATCCTTCAGTGTTTTCTCCACCCTCAGTCAGTGGATCAGATCTGTTTCACTCTGGGATCCTACACTTCTCCTCTCACTCTTCCACAAGGTAAAGAATCCCAGATTCCGTCTGCACAGCTGGAGACAGTTGGCATACTTGTCTGCCTTCCACACTACCTGCCTCCTCACTGTGCTTGGCCTCCGCCCACTCTCACTCTTCACTCATTCCTCCTGCTGTCCTCCACCTACCTTCAATTCAATTCAATTCACTTTATTTATATAGCGCCATTTCACAACAGACATCATCTCAAGGCACTTTACAAGAAGAATTATTACAATACAATGTTTCATTTAGGAATAAGAGAACCACAGAAGATTGCGTCGTGACTTCTCAGCAATCCCTCATACTGAGCAAGCATGAAGCGACAGTGGAGAGGAAAAATTCCCTTTTAACAGGAAGAAACCTCCAGCAGAACCAGTCTCAGCACAAGCGGTCATCTGCCGAGACCGTCTTGGCTTTGGAGAAGGCAGCAGAGACACAGAAAGAGCAACAGAACTGATGCAGAAGTTTGTTGCAGGACGTGGAGAACGTTCCTCCACTGGAACTCCATCTTATGGTGGTTTCACACTGCACTTTCACGCGAGGCGGCAGGGCAGCTGGATTACATGCAAAATCTATGGTACCTATGTAGCCGGTGGGCGTCATGTTGCGGCAAACTGCCATGCATCTCAATGTGCCCGTCAGAGCAGCGGCTGCTACTCCGACGACCCGTCATAGCATGCACGCTGCTGCAGCATAAAGTAGGGAAAACTGAACTTTGGGGCAGCAAACGCGGGGCAGCAACCAATCAGCAACGGGATGCCGGCATACGTAGGACAAACTGAGCCGCGGGCGGGAGGTACGTGGGTAGCGGAGAAGACAAGCCGTGCCACCGGCTGGAGCCACTCGGGGAGAGGGGAGCATGGAGGATGAGCCGTGCACTGTAGCTAATCAACGAGCAGGGTCTCTGCGGTGGTCAGAGGGGAGTCAGCTAGATGGAAGTGGAAGGCTGGGGAGTTGGAGACTCAGGAAAATTCTGACTTTATTTGGTGGAAGTTATCAGATTGCCAGATAAGCAGTTAAATATGTTCGTTTAACTTTCTTGTTATATTAGCTAACACTAGAACAAACCCGGTTAGGGCAACTACGGTTATTAAATATTCACTACTAGTTTCCTGGTGGAAGAGAAATCTCCACCGGCTTGCTGATGTACTGACGTGACGCGCTGCAACCGACGCAGAGTACAAATGTGCAAGCAGTGGGCTTTGAGTTTTCTAAACAGCAACTTTTGTCCATTTGAGCTGTTTGAAGCCTGGCGGCAAAGTTCGGTCTGAACGAGCCATAAGTCAGGGTCGTCAAGCAGGGCGGGTCAGGAGCACCTACTGTAGGAAGAGACTAAGGCCACGTCCACACTAAACCGGATAATGCCTTAAATGTATAAGTATTTAGTCTACACCCACCTATCGTCCACACTAAGGCGGCTTTGTTTGTGGTCTGTGGCCGGATAAGTATTAGCCGGGTAAGAGAGCCGTCTAACTGTTATCTCAACGGCTAAATGAGCACATGTGGACGCAACTTATCCGGTTCCCGGCTAAATCAGAGCAGCAACGTCAATCAAATGCTGCATCCTAAATTGATGACGACAACAACGCGACAGCATATAATGACAACAGCAAAGATGGAGACGAGTCTCGCTATGCTACTTTTTCTATTGCAAATTCAGACGTTCGCAAAGTTAACCTTAACCTACTTGCGGATGAGAAGGCGACACAGGAGGCGACACAGGAGACTACTAAGATTAACCTGTCTCTTCCTAGCTACCTGTCTAACCTGTCTCTAACTACCTGTTAACCTGTCTCTAACTGTAAGCTTTGTCAAAGAGGAAGGTTTTAAGCCTAGTTTTAAACATAGACAAGTTGTCTGCTTCACGAACCAACCCTGGGAGCTGGTTCCATAGGAGAGGAGCCTGGTAACTGAAAGATCTGCCACCCATTCTTCTTTTAGAAATCCTAGGAACTACCAGTAAACCTGCAGTCTGGGAGGAAAGTGCTCTGTTAGGAACATATGGAACAATCAGGTCTGTTATGTATGATGGAGCTTGATTATTAAGAGCTTTATATGTCAGAAGGAGGATCTTGAATCCTATTCTAGATTTTACTAGGAGCCAGTGAAGGGAAGCTAAAACAGGGGAAATGTGATTTCTTCTTTTATTCATTAGAACCCTTGCAGCAGCATTTTGGACTAACTGAAGACTTTTAATTGTATTCTGTGGACTACCTGATAATAAAGAGTTACAATAATCCAGCCTTGAAGTAACAAAGGCATGGACTAGTTTTTCAGCATCACTCCTGGACAGGATAGTTCTAATGTTTGAAATATTCCTAAGGTGAAAAAAGGAAATCCTATAGACTTCTTAAATGTGAGATCTGAATAACATATCTTTGTCAAAAATAACACCTGGGTTCTTTGCTTTATAACTGGAGGCTAATTTAATGCCGTCCAGATGAAGGGGTTGACTAAGTAGTTTATTTTTCAGAGCTTCGGGTCCAAAGACGACAACTTCTGTTTTATCAGAATTCAGAAGTTTAGAGTCATCCAAGTTTTTATGTCTTCCAGACATGCCTGTAGTCTATCTAACTGATTGGATTCATCAGGATTTATGGATAGATATAGCTGTGTATCATCTGCGTAACTATGGAAGTTTATCCCATGCTGCGTAATTATTTTACCAATAGGAAGCATATATATAGTGAAAAGAATCGGCCCAAGCACCAAACCCTGTGGTACTCCGCAAGTAACCATTGAGGCCGAGGAAGATTTATTGTTTACCTGAACAAACTGAAATCTGTTGGACAAAAAAGATTTAAACCAGCCTAGGGCTGTTCCTATTATACCGACACTTTGAAGCCTTTCTATAAGAATATTGTGATCAACAGTGTCAAAGGCAGCACTGAGATCTAACAGGACCAGAATGGTCACCAGTCCATTGTCTGAGGCTATGAGAATATCATTAACCTTCACCAGAGCTGTTTCAGTGCTATGATGAGCTCTAAAGCCTGACTGAAACTTCTCAAACAGTTCATTATTGTTTAAATGCTCACACATCTGATGTGCAACAATTTTCTTAAGAATTTTAGATAAGAAGGGAAGATTAGATATCGGTCTATAGTTACTGAAGTCGTTTTGATCAAGAGATGGTTTCTTAGGTAGAGGTTTAATTACAGCAATCTTAAACTCCTGTGGTACATATCCATTGACTAAGGAAAGATTCATTATAAAATTATATATATATATCTAAAATTGGAGCAGCAAACAAAGGGAAAACTTATTTTAAAAGTTTAGTTGGGACTGGGTCTAAAACGCAAGTTGAAGGTTTTGATAAAGCTAATAATTTTAGTAGATCTGAAAGTTCGGCTCCATTAAAGCAGTTCAAGCATATATTAGGTTCAACCATTTTTGATGCTGCCTCATTAACTAAGGAAGATGCAAGCATATTGGGAAGGTTCCCATTTATCTTATTTTTTATAGTCTATTTTATTTATAAAAAATTGCATAAAGTTGTCACTACTAAGAGCGGGGGGAATGGTTGGTTCGACAGAGCTTTGATCCTGTGTGAGTTTGGCAACTGCAATAAAAAGAAATCTAGGATTATTTTTATTCTCCTCGATTAAATATGAAAAATATGCTGTTCTAGCTGTTGAAAGACTCTTTTTATTTAGCAGTAGACTATTTTTCCACACTAAAGAAGAATCCTGTAAATGCGTGGAGCGCCATTTTCTCTCTAGTTTTCTAACATTCTGCTTTAGGGTACGTAGCTCTGAATAAACCAGGGAGCTAATCTTCTATGGCTAGCTACCTTCTTTTTCAAGGGGGCAACTTTGTCTATTGCCAGACGCAGGAAGGAATTAATGCTATGAACTAGAACGTCAAGTTGTGAGGGGTCAGGAGTTAAATCACTATTTTCTATTGTACTTTTATTTACTGAAGAAACTAAAGTTCGAAGAGATTCTTTAAAACTTGCTACAGCATTGTCTGATAACATTCTGGTATAATTAAGTTTTCTTCCAGGTTTGAAATTGTCAGTTAGAGTGAGTTTAAAAGTGATCAGAAAATGATCAGACAGGATAGGGTTATGTGGAAAGACTGTTATTTCTTCACAGTCAATGCCATAAGTCAACACAAGATCTAAAGTGTGGTGACAAGAATGGGTTGGTCTCTGCACATTTTGAGTAAAGCCTATTGAGTCTAAGATAATGTTAAAAGCTGTATTTAGACTATCACTTTCACTATCAACATGAATATTGAAGTCTCCAACTATAATAACTTTATCAGTGTTTAAAACTAAGTCAGAGAGGAAATACGATATCTGATCTAAAAATTGAGAACAAGGGCCTGGTGGAAGATACAAGACCATGAACAAAAGTGGCTTTACTGCTTTATCTTTAAGGTCATTGCTTCATTTCTCCAACAGTACAGCTCCATCCCTTCATAATTGTTTCAATAAATATTGACTGTGGCTCAGTTCATAGAGTAATCAGAAGCTTGTGGGCTCAATTCCAGTTTCCTCTTTTCATTTGTTGATGTGCCCCTGGCAAGGCACTTAACCCCAAACTGCCTCCTGAGCTCTGTGTGGGTGTATGTTTGAGGGAATGTGGCTCCAGTGTAAAGCACTGGTAGTGGTCAGTAGGGCTAAAGAGTGTTAGGTTTATCCAGCAAATTTATCAATAAAGCTTCCATATTGGTTCTAGTCTCCTGAGAGCATCTCTACATGTGGGTCAGGCAGTTAACAAAACCATGCCATTCCCATGTCTTATCATAAATCCCAACTAAGCTCTATTCTGAACTTTGACTAGGCCATTCTTTTAGGTTGCAATGGTTTGATTTAAATAATTTTAAGTCACTACAGAAAAGCATCTCACAGCATGATGATTGCATCACTTTGTTTCACTATTGGGATGGAGTATTCAGAGTGAAGTGCATCTTTCCAACACTGGGGCCATTTTGGTTTCATTCTCCTCTGATCAGAGCACCTTGTTCACCATGCCTCCTGCCTCTCCTATGGGGTTTGTAGCAAACAGTAAACATGACTTCTTATGGCGTTCATCCAGTCATTCTTTCATGAAGGCCATTTCAGAAATTCATGACTAAAACCAATTTTTTTTATTTTTATGTTTAAGGATTTTGAAAACCATGTAACATTTTCCTCAGTTTTTACAGCCCGATCTTAGAAAAGTGTGTGTTAAAAAATAACACAAGAAATTTGGTATTACACTTAAAGCACATTCTATGTTCATTTCAAGACATATTTTGTTAAAACTGTGATAAAAGTATGACACAGTGTACACTTGTTGTTTTATAAATGACATTTGTTGTTCCTGAGCTGATTGAGTACATGTGTTATTTTTAAAGGGGACATATTATGAAAAGAATAACTTTTCCTGGGATTTGGGGTGTTATTGTCTCTCGTGCATATACAGGCATACCAAGTTTGAAAAAAAAAAATCCATGCTGTTGTGAGTGAGATAGGCGTTTCTGAATTCATCCTGCCTTCAGTCACTGAGTGAGCCGTTCAAAATCTGTCCGGTTTTCTACGTCACAAGCCGGAATATTGGAATACCCCCACCACCACCACAGAGTGCTGTCTCCACCCATCAGGTACAGCAGTAACTGATTGAAAAGCACTGGTTGAGATTAGGAAACACCATGTTGAAGCTCCACGCAAAATGCTCCGTTTCTGGCTGGTCAAAAGAACTCATAACACTTTATCAGCTCCCAGTCGAAGAGGACAGAAGAGCAGCATGGTTTGGCTTTATTTTTTAGGGGTAGATGCTGCAGGTAAGGGCAAGGAAGACTGAAGACATGTCGTTGCACAGGGTGACTATCTCCGGTGGGAAGACAGCAGACGAGCCATCAAACGGAGGTACTACAACTGAGGAAGTGCCGCGGCTCAGAGCTCAAAGAGCGGGGTCTATGCGGTGCGGGAGACCTGGAGTCAGCTAGATCAAACTGGAAGGATTCAGAATCTCAGGAAGAGAACAGACTTAATTTGGAGGAAAATATCAGAGTGCCAGTTAAGCAGTTAAATAAGTTGTTTTAACTTAGAGTCATTTGTTCAATAATCATTCAGAATTATCCTGCTGAATTCTCTGATTATTGGGTTTTTCAGGAGACTCCTCTCTTATGGGAGCAAATTCTGGTTCAAACATGTTTAGTTGAACTACTTTATTTGTTTTCATATGGTTTTCGTATCTCATTTGAAAGCACCATCCAAGCCAACATACCTAATCAGAGTAAATCCACTGTTAAAAATTGGTTTCTTAAAGAAAACTCAGCTGAAAACTTTAAACTGATGTATGCACTTCAACCTTATCTAAATCATCAACATCCACCAACGCACACTTAGTAAACAAACTGACAGATGATTTTCCATCCAAAATCTCAGACATGATGGATAAGATTGCACCTCTTAAGGTTAAAACCATCTCTAGTAAAAAGAAGTCTCCGTGGAGAAGCGATCCACTGGAATATAATGAAAAAAGGGAGTGCTTGCACGCCGAGAGAAAATGGCGGAAAACTCGACTCCAGGTTCATTATGAGATATATAAAGAGAGACTGAAAAAAGTATCAAGTCACCTTAAAGGCTGCAAGGGAATAATTCTTTTCTGAGATTATTCACAGAAACAACAATAATGCTAGGACATTATTTGCTACAGTGGAGAAACTAACTACTCCTCCAGTGACATTACCCCATGAACTAAACTCCACCAGGGCCTTTAATGAATTTGCCAGCTTCTTTACTGAAAAGATCTTGAACATCAGAAGATCAATCAGTACATCAGCTCCAAACCCATTACCAACTATGAGCCCAATTAACACCCATGCAGAGAAAATGACTCACTTCCAAACAATAAATCAAACAAGCTTTGATGAAATTATTGACAAACTAAGCTCTGCCACCTGCTGCTTAGATATCATACCAACAAAATTTCTAAAAAAGATCCTCCCAGCCATCAGAGCAGATCTGATCAAAATAGTTAACGGATCCCTCCTATCAGGTGTTTTCCTCAAAGCCTTAAAAACAGCAGTTATCAAACCAATACTAAAGAAGAGGAACCTAGATGCAAAACTACAGACCAATCTGCTATCTGCAGAGAACAGTCAGGTCCTCAGAGAGGATCCTAGGTACTGATTTTCCCTACATTCAGGACCTATTCCGGGCCAGGGTCAGGAAGCGCTCCAGAAAAATCACCACTGACCCCTCACACCCTGGCCACAACCTGTTTAGGCTCCTCCCCTCAGGCCGGCCTTACAGAGCGCTGTTCGCCAAAACCACCCGACACAAGAACAGTTTCTTCCCCCAGGCTGTCGCTCTGATGAACTCTGAATAGTCACAGAGTGTGAGTCCATTCACATGAACAATAAACTATAACTCTGCACTGCTGTATATACTCACTGTACAATAACCCCGGTTTGGTGTATATATTATCCTTTATTATTTATTTCTATTTATTTTTATTTCCTTTTTTATTTCACTTATTTAAGTTCTGTACTGGAGAGAAAAGTTGCCGGAGTCAAATTCCTTGTATGTGTCATACTTGGCCATTAAAGCTGATTCTGATTCTAATCTCCCATCTATAGGTAAAATTATTGAAAAAGCTGTGTTCCAACAATTAAATAGCTTCCTAGCGATGAACCACCTCTTTGATATTTATCAGTCTCGTTTTCATAGGTACCACAGTACAGAGACAGTCCTCGTCAAAGTTTTCGATGATATCCGTACAAATACTGACCGTGGTAAAACCACAGAAGTGGGACAATTAGACCTCTGTGTGACACGTTTGACCATGATATATTACTAGAACGTCTAGAGAGCTTGGTCGGACTCTCTGGTACAGTACTCGACTGGTTAAAATCCTACCTTAAGAACAGGAACTTCTTTGTGTTGATTAGCCAGTGCTCATCACAAAACACAGAAATCCCAATTGGGGTCCCCCAGGGCCCCTCATATTTAGCATCTACATGCTCCCACAAAGCCAGATTATAACCACCAACAATGATAAATACCACAAATATGCTGATGACACTCAGCTTTATATTTCAATGTCACCAGGTGATGTTGAACCCATCCAAATGCTCAATTAACGCATTGAGCAAATTAACATCTGGATGTCCCATACTTTCCTCCAACTGAATAAAAACAAAACTGAAGTACTTCTCTTCTGAGCCAAAATGATCGATTAAATATCAGCACAAAGCTTCAGTTGGTATAACTACAAAACTACCAACCAGGGCATAAATCCAGGTGTAATAATGGACTCAGACCTGAACCTCCAGGGTCACATAAAGGCAATAACAAGATCAGCTTTCTATCACCTGAAGAACATTTCTACGATTAACGGACTGAGACCTAGAAAACTCATCCATGCATTTATTTGTAGCAGCCTTGATTACTGTAACAGTATATTCAAAGGTCTACCTAAAAAATCAATCAGACAGCTGTAGCTAATCCAGAACGCTGCTTCTCCTTGTGTTCTTACTAAAACCAAGAACACACACAATGCATCACCCCAGTTCTAAAGTCCTTCCATTGGCTCCCTTTAGCTCAGAGAATAGACTTCAAAGTGCTTTAATTAGTCTATAAATCATTGAATGGGTTAGCACCAGAGTACATTATAGATCTGCCATCATGGTACAAACCATCCAGATCACTCAGGTCCTCCAGCTCTTGTTTACTGATTGTCCCTAGAACCAGAACCAAACATGGAGAAGCAGCTTTCAGTTTCTATGGTCCTCACATCTGGAACAAACTACCAGGAGAATGCAAAGCTGCAGAGACAGTAAACTCTTTTAAGTCGAAAATTAAAACTTACCTATTTAGACTCGCCTACAAGGAACTGTTTTTACTTGCTTGTATTTAATTGTCACACAAATGATTTTCTTAATTACTGTAAATGCTTTCTTGTGTTAAAAACTTTGAGCTTTCTTCACCAAGATCAGTTAATGAACTAAACCTGTGTTTTTTTTAGCTTGTCCCTACATTGTTGTATTTTCTTGATTATTTTCTTATTGTAACTGCTCGTTTGTATTCTAATCATATGTAAAGCACCTTGAATTGCCCTGTGTTGAAAGTGTCCTATACAAATAAAACATTTTGAGTATTGCGATATTTGCTCTCTGTTAAGGTCTTTCTAAGTTATTTTAACACACAAGCACACTACTACACTTTTTTCCAGTTGGTGTACTTTACGTTTTGAGAACCCTTTGTATTTCACATGGTTGTTCTCGGTGTGCTAAGATCTCGCTAGCTCGTTAGCTTAGCTTCGTAGCAGCAATGGCTACATCTCTTCCGTCTCTTTTTCCATCTGTAGCTCCTGTATCAGGTATTTAGTTACTTCCCCGCCTCCTTTAGTGATAATGGTAAGTGTAATAAATGTAGTATTTTCGTAGCTTTGGAGGCGAGGGTTTCAGAGTTAGAGGCCCAGCTCTGCGCTGTTGAGAATCCAGTAAATAGTCGAGGCCCGTTAGCCAGCGCGGAGCCAACAAGGATAGAATAACCTGGCGGTCTTCCAACAGAACCCACGCAGCTGGGATCTCAGGCCGACTGGGTGACGGTATGTAGAAACCATAGTTCTATGCCCAAAGGGAACCACCAACCTGTCTGTGTTTCTAACAGATTTTCCCCACTCAGTGACGCACCCACTGAGGAACAGACTCTGGTAATTGGCAATTCCATAGTCCGAAACATGGCTTTAGAGACACCATCGACCATAGTCAAATGTTTTCCAGGGGCCAGAACAGGCGACATAAAATCCCACCTGAAACTGCTGGCTAAAAATAAGCGTAAATACAGTAAGATTGTTATTGTTATTGGTGAGACGGTACACAATATGGCGTGTGTTGCAGAGCGTGCCTCGGTAGCTCCTGGCTTTAAACATCGGCCTCGAGAAAAACCCGTAATTTATAATACCATTGATGGCCAAGTTATTGTTGAGGATGAGTTCCTCAATTTTCTTGCGGTCAAAATTAAAACAATGACCCAGGACGAACTCGTCCTTGTTGCCTCAAACACTTTCAACTCAGAGTGGATTGAGTCCTCGAAAAAGGTACTGTTTGAACTTTGTCCTGACACCAAACAACGGTGCGTGGGCTTTAAAGGCAACCAGAAGGACGCTAACAATATCAAAAGCTGTTTGAAAGTCCTAAATGAGTGTGGAGATAAAATTCCCCGTTTCGTCTCTCACTATTTAGATGAGCTACCTCCGGTGACATTTAATAATCTGGATGTCTCAAGCCTGCTTAGTAAGATGGAGAGGATATACAGTGAGATCTCCACGCTAAGACATGCAGTCAAACTTCAGGCAGATGTCAGCTAGACCCTGCACTCAGTGACTGCGACCCTAGGATGCAGAGTTGATGCTGCTGAGCGCCGGCTGGAATCGAGCACTGGAGGACGACTAATAATCCCGGCTGGGGAAAATAAAGAGGAGCTGGCTAAAGGAAGCGCCCCTGGTTTTCATGCGGGGCCCACCGGTGTCAAAGTTCCTACATCGCCTCGCACGAAGCCGTCCTTTCGGTGACGGGGGCGCCTGTGTTGAGGCAGGTATCGGGAGTGGGACCATGACCAGATGCCCGACTCCTGGAGGGACTATGGATAATTCACCGAAATGGAGCCGTGTGGTGAAAAAGGCTCGGAGAAAGACTGAGGCTGAGGGTCAGATCGCCTCGCGTGCTGGGAAACCTGAACGAAGAGTAACTAAGCCTATTGTCGGTACTGGTGCGCAAGGAACTATAAGAGTGATTCGCACAAAACTGGTAAGTGTTTTTGCTACCAAATTCTCACCGGACCTTGATGCAGAGACTCTGTCTGAATACTTAAGTGGACAAATTGGTCGCAGCGTCAACTGTCAACGCATTGTCACTGCAGGCAACAGATACAGCTCGTTTAAAGTGTCCGCAGAGTGCAATGAAGTGAACGAAATGTACAAACCAGAACTTTGGCCGGAAGGCTCTATTGTGAGACGGTATTACGAACCACGTAAAGTGGAGGGACCAGGGGCTAGTAAACTGGGCCTCTCTGATTCATTGAGTGTAAGAGTAGGCCTGCCGATCGGGGCTGTGGCTACAAGGTCCAGCTAACCATTATGCGGGTTGGTTCTTATAACTGTCGTGGGCTACGCCTAGGCCAAAACACTGGAGATAAAGTCCGACGTGCTGCAGTTGACAATCTGTTGCAAAGTTGTGACGTTTTATGTTTGCAAGAAACGTTTTTATCTAAACAGGACCTAGGAAAATTGAACTTTTTTAATGACAACTTCCTTGGAGCAGGAGAGTCGACTACTGACTTATCAATGGGAATTGTGAGAGGAAGAATAGCAGGGGGCGTGGCTATCATGTGGCACAAAAAGTTAGACTCTATGATAAATATTATTAGACTTGAAGCTGACTGGTGCATTGCCGTAGAGATACGAATGAACAACAAACACTTTACTATCCTCAATGTGTACATGCCATATGAATCACAACAAAATGAAGAGGAATATTTGAGTCGACTTGCTTTTATAAATTCTTTTATCTTACAAAATCTATCCACAAGTGTATATGTAGTGGGTGACATGAATGCTGACCTGTCAGACAAAGATTCCATGTTTGCCAAGCATATGCTGCAGTTTTGTGATGATAATATTGTGCTATCTACCCAAAGGCTCTTACCTGCAGAAAGCTACTCTTACATAAGTGAGGCGTGGCATTCTACATCATGGCTTGACCATTGTCTTAGCACTGCTGATGCTCATGCTAGTATAAAATCAATGGAGATTGTTTATGAGGCAGTTATGTCTGATCATGTCCCTGTGGTGATGGTACTTGACTGTGATAGTCTCCCTGAAATGTCACAAGAGGTCAATAGTGATGTTAAGGCTAGGTTGGACTGGTCTAAGCTAACAAAGGAAGATGTGATGTGTTACCATGGTAGAACTGATGGTTTTTTAAGGAATGTATTTTTACCCAGAGATGCCATTTTGTGCTCTGATGTAAATTGTCATGATAATTCTCACTGTAAGGACCTCTGTTCTATGTATAATTGTATTGTAGGAGCTGTATATGAGGCCAGTAAGCCATGCCTAACTTACTCAAGTAAAAGACAAAGAATTAGGCCAGGATGGAACAAGTATGTGTCTGCTCATCATGCTCAAGCTAAAAGTGCATACAAGGCCTGGGTATTGGCAGGTAGGCCCAGAGAGGGGCCCCTCCTGAACCACAAAAAGCTTACCAACGCGAGGTATAAATATGCAGTTCGTTATATCAGCAAATATGAGCAAGTAATGAGAGCTGAATCTATGGCTGAGAAGCTTCTTGGAAGCGATGTTACTGGCTTCTGGAAGGAGGTGAGAGCAATGAACAGGGTCAGTACTTTGTTACCAACTGCAGTTGAAGGAGTATCTGGAACCGATAAAATAGCTGAGATGTGGAAGCAACATTATTCTGAACTATTCAACTGCGTAAAAAGTGATATTTACCAAGTTGGCACTGTTGCCAAGAGTGACACTGTGGGAATCACACGTCGAGAAGTGAAACAAGCAATTACACAGCTCGCTGATAACAAAGCAAGTGGCTTAGATCAGATTACTGCAGAGCACCTCAAATTTGCAAGTCCTAGGGCTGCGGCTCTTCTTGCAATCTGCTTCACAGGCTTTATGACTCATGGTCTATTGCCACACTCCATGTTGTCTGTTAACTTGGTGCCTGTCATCAAGGATAAAGCTGGTAAGGTGGGGAGCTTGGATAACTATAGACCAATTGCTTTAGCCAGTGTGTTATCCAAAGTCCTAGAAAGAATTTTACTTGATAAACTAAGCAGTCATATTAATACCACTGACAACCAGTTTGGGTTTAAGGCTAAACATGGTACTGACATATGTATCTATGCCCTGAAGGAAATGGTTGGAAAGTATAAAAAACAGAACTCGTCAGTTTTAATCTGTTTTATTGATGCATCCAAGGCTTTTGATAGGGTCAATCATTTTAAGTTGTTCACAAAGCTCAGACAAAAAGGTGTGCCAAACAGCATAATTAGGATTCTGGCATATTGGTATACCAATCAGAGCATGCAGGTTAAGTGGGGGAATACAATCTCTACACCATTTAGAGTGGGTAATGGGGTCCGCCAGGGGGGTTTACTCTCACCTGCTCTTTTTAATATATATATGAATGACCTATCTCATCAGCTAGGAGCCATTAATACAGGATGTATGGTTGGAAACACCCTTGTAAACCACCTACTGTATGCCGATGATTTGGTTATTTTTTCTCCCAGCAGTGCGGGGCTTCAAGAGATGCTGAACATATGTACTGAGTATGGTGCTAAATTTGATGTTAAATACAATAGTAAAAAGAGTGTTGTGCTGATCTGCAAAACAAAAGGAGATAAGGAGTTAATATTTCCAATCTTTCACCTTGCAGGGCAAGCTTTAACTGTAGGTAATAAAACAAAATACTTAGGACACATTATCACAGATCAAATGTGTGATGACGATGACATCTATAGGCAACGCCGCATGTTATATGCGCAAGCTAACATGTTGGTTAGGAAATTTCACATGTGCTCTGATCAAGTTAAGATTAGCCTGTTTAAAGCATACTGTACTCCTTTGTATACTGCCCATCTATGGACTAGGTTTACAAAGTCTAGTATCCAGAAGCTCCAGATTGCTTACAATGATGGGCTGCGAATACTGCTTAAAAAACCTGTGAATTATTCTGTAGGGTAGGAGTCAACACATTCTAAGCACTGCTGAGAAATCTAATATACAAATTCATCTGCAGAGTGAATGGTTCATGTAACCTTATAATTATGATGTTGTCAAACCCAAGTTTTAGTGCTGTGCGATACCAGTCATCTTTGTGGAAACACTGGTATCATTGCCTTTTTTAACTGTTCTGTTGTATGTCTATGTGCTGTCTATGTATATTTATTGGACCATGAGTCTGGAAATAATGTTGATTGATTGATTGATTGATTGATTCACACTGGCAGTAATGACACCCGGTTACGCCAATCCGAGGTCACTAAAATTAGTTTTGCTTGACTGTGTAAGTTTGCTAAGAAAAATGTCGGACTGTGTAATCTTTTCTAGTCCCCTGCCCGATCGGACCAGTGACGACATGTTTAGCCGGATGCTGTCATTTCATCAATGGTTGTCTGAGTGGTGTCCAGCAAACAACGTGGGCTACATGGATAATTGGAAAACTTTTTTGGGAAAAGCTGGTCTGATCCAGAGAGACGGCATCCATCCCACTTTGGATGGAGCAGCTCTTCCTTCTAGGAACCTGGACAGATTTATTAGTCCTTCAAACCACTGTTAAACCAGGGTCCAGACCAGGAAGCAGAGTCGTAGTTTAACCCACCTCCCTGCAGCTTCTGTACTGTTACCCACTCAATACCCCATTGAGACAGTGTTTTACCCACGGCCAAAATCAAATAGACTAAAAGTTAACCTGACAAAGCAAACTATGAAAATCTCATTAAAATAAATACGACTCGGACCAAACAAGAAAATAGAGTAATTAGATGTGGTTTACTGAACATAAGATCCCTCTCCTGAGAGACTTTATTAGTAAATGACTAAATGACTAAATAAAATCATTGGCATTCTCCCAAACATGATTAACTCTCTCTCAGTAAATGAGGCAGTATCAGAGAGAACTGTAGGACCATGTTTATGTCTGTACCATTTTGATTCTGTTGAACTTTCAGAATTATCACAATTATTAGCTTAATCTAAACCCTCAACTTGTATGTTAGACCCAATACCAACCAAATTAATTAAGGAACTTTTCTCTCTGGTTACTGGCCCTATCCTAGACATGATTAATCTATCTTTAATAAATGGATATGTGCCTCAGGAATTTAAGGTTGCTGTAATTACACCTTTACTTAAGAAACCCTCCCTAAATAAAATAAATAATAAATAAATAAAAAATTTAAAAAAGCCACACCCTTTTGTGAAGATCCTCTGCATTGGAAAGAGTTAACCCAACTGGTTTCCAGCTGCTGTGCTGCACTGTTATGCTAATTTGCTCGATTGTGTAAATTCTGGAAATTTCAGGGCAAAACATTACACTTCCTGTTCTGAAGGGGCGGGGCTTAGGCGATGTCAAGATTTAACCTACTAGGATCGTCAGGGACATGATAAACATCTACCAGATAAGGTTTCAACCAACTGTGGCTTTCTGAAGAGGAGTTGTCACTGTTTCAATATTTATGGCGAGAAGCTTAAGTTTGAGGCATAGCCACGCCCACCTGGTTCATTGCAGAAGAAATCCTTTGATAACTTTTGATCCCCCATGCCTTCTATCTCTGTTTCCTGATATAGAAGTCTCTAGGTCAAAAGCTGTGGGAGGAGTTCGATCAAATACAAGTACAAATGGCACAAAATGGTGTGTTTGATTTAAAATGGCCGACTTCCTGTTGGGTTTGGACAATGGCTCCAAGAAACTGTTTTGTAGATCGTTAGACACTTCATATGTGTGTTGAATGAGATTGTGCTCAGATAAAGTATGGCTTGGCGACTGGTGTTTTTTACGCGTTTTAGGGGGCGCTGTGGAGTAATTAGGCCACGCCCACCATATCCATCCTGTTGAATCTGGTTTGGATTGGATCAGTTTTACGGAAATTACAGTCAAACGTATCGCCGTGTCGTGATGCCTCACTTTATCACGCTGCCACAGCCACACCCTTTTTTGAAGATCCTCAATACTTGACACAGGGTTTCCCCAACTACTTTCCAGCCAATGTGCAGCATATGGTAATTTGCTCAACTGTGTAAATTCTGGAACTTTCACAGCAAAACATTACATTTCCTGTTCTGAGGGGGCGGGGCTTAAGTGATGTCAAGAGGATCGTCAAGGACCTGATGAACGTTCATCACAAAAGCTTACACCCATCTGTGATATTCTGTAGAGGACTTATAACTGTTTGAATATTTTTGGCGAGTGGTCCAAATTTGAGGCCTGGCCACGCCCCTTCAACATGTATGAATTCAAAATCTTTTTGATAACTTTTGATCCCCCGTGCGTGAAGGCCATCTTGAGCAATTTTGAAGCTGATCGGTCAAAATTCCAGGGAGGAAAAAAAAAAAAACAAAGAAAAAAAAGAAGAAAAAAAAGAAAAAAAAGAAACCCTCCCAGGATCAAGATGATTTAGCTAACTATAGACATATATCTAACCTTCCTTTCTTATCCAGAATTCTTGAGAAAATAGTTGCTAATCAAGTATGTGAGCATCTAAACAGCAACAACCTGTTTGAAGTATTTCAGTCAGGTTTTAGAGCTGATCATAGCACTGAAGCAGCACTGGTAAAAGTTACTAATGATATTCTAATGTCCTCAGATAATGGATTTGTGACTGTTCTGGTCTTGTTAGATCTCAGTGCTGCTTTTGACACATTCGATCATAATATTCTCTTAGAAAGGCTTAAACATGTTGTAAGGATCAAGGGAACAGCACTAGGCTGGTTTAAATAATTTCTGTCTGACTGATTCCAGTTTGTTAAGTAAGTAAGTAAGTAAAATTTATTTATATACCGCCTTTCACCGACCAGAGTCACAAAGAGCTTTATAATTAAAAGCAAACACAGGAAAACAGTACATCTACACGTCATTTCTAAAAACAAGTACAGAAGAAAACACAGCAATATAAAACACAAAGGCTATGTGGGGTAGGTTGAAAACGCCTGCCTAAACAAGTGTGACTTCAGTTGAGCCTCGAAACTGTCCACTGACTCTAACATGCGCAGAGACTGGGGAAGATCATTCCAAAGGCGAGGGGCAACAGCCTGGAATGATCTTTCCCACCTGGTCTTGAAACAAGTGCGGGGGACCATCAACAGGTTCTGAGATGAGGACCTCAGGCTCCTGATTGAAACATAAGGCTGGATCAGGGCCTTAATGTATTCAGGCGCCTGACCACGAAGAGCCCCAAAAGTCAGCACCAGGATTTTAAAATGAACTCTATTTGTGACAGGGAGCCAATGTAGGGATCTCAGGATGGGAGTAATGTGGGCTCTCCTGTGGGTGCGGGTCAAAAGCCTTGCAGCAGAATTCTGGACTAATTGCAAACGTGCCAAATCTTTTTTGCTAAGACATGTAAGCAGGCTGTTACAGTAGACCAGTCGCGAGAAAACAAAAGCGTGGATAACCATCTCTAGCTCATGGCTTGAGATCATATGTCTGAGCTTAGAGATGTTGCGCAGATGGAAATTACAATTTTTTACGAGCTGTTTTGTGTGACGTTCAAGGGACATACCTTCGTCAAGAATTACTCCAAGGTTACTCAGATTTCTTTTTACGGAACTGCTGAGGTCGCCAAGGTGGTAAGTAATAAGAGGGACAACACTGTCCGGGGCTATAACCAGAGTTTCCGTTTTACTGGAGTTCAGCTGGAGGCTATTATCAGTTAGCCATAGTTTAATTTTGGCCAGGCAGTTAGTAAGTGAAACCAGTCTCTGGGGTTCTGAGGGCTTAAAAGAGCAGTACAGCTGGAGATCGTCTGCATACGTCTGCAATGATAGGAGACATCACTAAACTGCCGGATCAGCTCACCCAAAGGGAGCAGGTAAATTAAAAACAAAAGAGGTCCAAGTACCGAACCTTGGGGTACACCCCACAGTAAGTTCGCGGATTTAGACAGCATATTATTAGAGGACACGCAGAAAGTTCTACCAGTCAGATAAGATCCAAACCACTCTAACGCCAGGCCTGACATGCCAACCGTATCCCGGAGTCTAGAAAACAAAATGCCCTGGTCCACAATGTCGAACGCAGACGACAGGTCTAACAGGACCAGGACAGAGCATTGACCAGCGTCGGCAGCCATCATGATGTCGCTGGACACTTTCAGTAATGTTGTTTCTGTGGAATGAAACTTCCTAAAACCTGACTGGAAAGTGTCAAAAATGTTGTTTGCCTCCAGGAACGTTGTAAGTTGATTGCAGACCAACTTTTCCAGGATTTTGGCCAAGAACGGGATCTTAGATATAGGTCTTAAATTCTGAAGATCAGTTGGATCCAAACTAGGCTTCTTTAATTGCGGTTCCACAACGGCATGCTTAAGAGAGCATGGAAATACACCAACTGAAAGTGACATGTTAAACATTTTAGTGATCAACGGTCGATTTGAATCTAAAATATTAACAAAGAGCCGGGCCGGAACAATGTCCAGACGGCAATAGGACACCTTCATGCTGTTTATAGTGCATAAAAGATCCACTTTGGTGAATGCCTTGAAGGATGACCAGCTCTGAGGTGGAGGGCCATCATGGGCCTTAGTGGAAGGAGGAGAGGAAGGAAGTTTGTTTTTTATCTCTCTAACCTTGTCAACAAAGAAGTTCAGGAGCTCATTGCAACTCGCCCTGCACTGCACGGCGACAGCAGTGGCAGCAGGGGAGACGATGGAACTGATCGTGTCAAAGACCACTTTGGGATTTCTCTTATTTGAGGCAATCAGTTCATGAAAATATTTAGATCTGGCCTCATCTAAAAGATTATTTAGAGAGGAGTGAAGGTCCCTTAGGTGTAGTCTATGCACTTCAAGATTGGTGGCATGCCACAGACGCTCCATTTTACGGCATGATCTCCGCAGATTCACAATAGTGTCATTAATCCAGGGACATGACTGTTTATGTTCCAGATTGTTGGTTTTAAAAGGTGCCACTTGGTCCAAGATGGTAGCACAGTGATCAATAAAGGCGAGCATGAGTTCATCTATTTCAGTGCAGACGCTAACAACAGAAGAGTTATAGATTTCACAGAATTTTTCTGTGGTTGACTCTGAAAAAATCCTCCTCTCAACTTTAACGGGTAGAGGGCGCAGTTCAGAAGTCCCCAAAAAAATCGAAAAATAAACCAAAATGGTCACTTAGGTGCAAATCCTCAGCACTCAGATTGGCCACCTGCAGGCCAAGTGTAAAAACCAGATCTAAAGTTCCTCCTTTCAAATGAGTGGGGCCTGAGACATGTTGTGTGAAGTTCAAAGCTTCTATCATAGATAAAAAATCCGCTGCTGGTCCAGAAGTATCTCCAATGTGCAGGTTAAAATCCCCAAGGATTAAGACTTTCTCCAGTCTTAAAATGGATGACAAAAAGTCAGAAAAATCAGCTAAGAAAGCACCAGCAGGGCCAGGGGGACGGTAAATTAAAATGCAATAAAATATGTTCCTAGAACCGATTTGCATCATGTGTGATTCAAAAGTAGTAAAATGCTCCATGCTAATCACTTAGTTAAGGAACCCGTTTGTATACACGGCAGCTAGACCACCACCGCGAGGAGACAGGGGCAAGGCGTCCCGACAGCTGAGCAGCCTACTGGACATATTTCATTTAAATGAATGAACTCGCCTTCACGCTGCCACGTTTCGACCAGGAAGAGGCAGTGCAAGACTTTCCTGGAGAAGAGCTCATTTAAGGCGAAAGATTTATTTCCAATGGAACGGGCATTTAGTAATCCAAAGCGGTTGAAGGAAAGTGAAGCAGCTGCGTTACCAGCTGAGCACGCTGGGATTTGCCGCACACATCTCACGCTCTCAGGTGACGTCCAGCTGGTCCAATGACTTTCTGGAGGAGTAATTGCAGGTGTCCGATGCAACGTCGGTGTCCAGGGATGGGCGCCACGGGTCCAGACTGCTCCCTCGTGGAATGGAAACCAGGCAGGACGCGGTGGAGGGACAGCACTGTTTCCCACACCTTGCTGCTGGAGGGGAATGGGTCGCAGCCACCTGTAGCATCGCGCTGGACGAGTGAAGCCGGACAACCTCCACGCGGCTCGTCTGATCCGGACCTGGACACCAGGTCTGCAGCCTCTGTCTCTAGACCTCTTTTTTGAGTAACCCAGGCTTTGCAACAGCAACAGGTACTCCTGGGAAAGGGGGTCGCACACGAACGGGGGAGGGAAAATGTTCCTGTAGCTGCCCCAGTCATTAAAGCGGCGTTCCATAGACGCTTTAATATCAAAGACACGGCACTATCGCTTGCCATCAGAACTGACATGATGGCAGACAATGTTAAAAATAAAGCCGGACACGGACATTGTAGCAGACAGTGTAGCTGACGCGCAGTGGAATAGCCAAACATAGGCGCCATCTTCAAGTTTGTTCATGTCAATGATAAATCTTCTTCACACTCAAGTGTTACTTGTGGAGTATCACAGGGTTCTGTGCTTGGACCGATTCTCTTTACTATATATATGCTTCCAATTGGTAAAATAATTTGACAATATGGAATGAATTTCCACAGTTATGCTGATGATAAACAATTATATTTATCCATAAAACCTGATGAAACCAATCAGTTAGGTAGATTACAAGAATGTCTGGATGACATAAAAACCAGGATGACTCTGAATTTTCGACTTTGAAATTCAGACAGACAGAGGTTGTTGTCTTTGGACCAGAACCTTTAAAAAGGAAACTGCTATGTCAATCACTTCATCTAGATTGCATTAACATGGCCTCTGGTTATAATGTTAAGAACCATGGTGTAAGTTTTTTTATTAATTTTTTTTATTTCAGTTTTCTTACAACTACTTCTAAAGACAAGAAATAACAAAAAAAGAAAAAAATACATAAGAACCAGAACCAGACTTAGGTACTCGATGTCATTTTTGACCAAGACATGACATTTAAATCCCATATTAAACAGGTTTCTAAGATTTATTTCTTTTACCTCTGGAATATTGCTAAAATTAGAAACAGTCCAGGAGTGATGCAGAGAAACTATTCCATGTATTTGTTACTTCAAGGCTGGACTACTGTAATTCCTTATTATCAGGAAGTCCACAAAATGCAATTAAAAGCTTTCAGTTGATCCAAAATGCTGAAGCAAGAGTTCTGATGAATATTAAAAAGAGAGATCACATTTCTCCTGTTTGGGCTTCTCTCCATTGGCTCCCTGTTAAATCCAGAATAGAGTTTTAGACCCTCCTCCTTACTTATAAAGCCCTTAATAATCAGCTCCATCGTACATCAGAGATCTGGTTGTTCCATATGTTCCTAACAGAGCACTTTGTTCTCAGACTGCAGGTCTACTGGTAGTTCCTAGGATTTCCAAAAGTAGAATAGGAAGCAGATCTTTTAGTTATCCGACTCCTCTCCTGTGGAACCAGCTCCCAGTTTTAGTCCATGAGGTAGAGACCGTGGCTCAGGAGTTGGGTGTTCGTCTTGTGATCGGAAGGTTGTCAGTTTGAGCCCCGACTCTGGCAGTCTCAGTTGTTGTGTCCTTGGGCAAGACACTTCACCCGTTGCCTACTGGTGGTGGTCGGATGGCCTGGTGGCGCCTGTATTCGGCAGCCACAGGCTGTCAATGCCTCAGGCTACAACGTAGCTTGTGTGAATGTGTGTGTGGATGGGTGAATGACTGAATGTAGTGTAAAAGCGCTTTGTGTTCCTCTGACTGAAGAACGCTATACAAATGGAGGCCATTTACCATTTAGAATGGCTAAGGTTATCCTGAGCTATTTTTGTAGTTATGCTGCTATAAGTTTAGACTGTTAACTTTTCAGACTGATCATTTTTCTTCACTCTTCTACTTTTTTCTTCTACTACTCTCCATATATATTTTTTCCTGCTGTTATTGTGATTGTTAACCCAGTTTTCTCTCAGTATTTTTCTCCCCATAGAAGCTCCACATGGTCTGGTAGCCTGTTCAGCTATAATGCCCCCTGCTGGATGCGGAACATCGGTCCAGATGATGCTCAAAGTCACAGAGTATCCTCCATGCTGTCTTTTCTCTGTCTTATCAGACCCCCAGACGGTCGTGGCAGATGACCGCTTGTCCTGAGCCTGGTTCTGGTTCTGCCGGAGGTTTCTTCCTTTTAAAGGGGAGTTTTTCCTCTCCACTGTCGCTACATGCTTGCTCAGTATGAGGGATTGCTGAGGAATTGCTGTGGTGGGAGTCTGCATGATCCGGGCACAACCTCACATCAATGACTCATCGCAATCTGCGACTTTTGATTGTTTGTATAATTGGATTTAAACAACTTTTGTTGTAAAGTGCCTTGAGATGACATTTGTTGAGAATAGCGCTATATAAATAAAAGTGAATTGAACTGAATTAAAAGTGTGTTGGTTTATTATCGATTTATCCACACAGAGGTTAGCAAACCAAGCATGCTTCAGTGTTTGGACGATACCGTAGTTGTGGTGATGATCTCCTCAGTGACAACCCGCAGTGTGTCCACTACAGAGATGTAGCCGAGCCTTCGAGCTATACCCAAGGCAGTGTTACCATTCTGGGGACAGAAAGCGGATGTTAGATGCCTGGGTTTGCTTTCGAGCTAGGGTGTCTTCTTAGGGTGTGTTTACGAACCACAGTAATGGCATTGGGTTTGGCCCCATGCTGCAGCAGAACATTTATGATGTGTGTGTTTCCTTGCTGGGCAGCTTGATGCAGAGGAGTGTATCCACTCTGGGAAGAGAAACGGAACAATGAATCAGGAACAGCAGAAGCTGAACACTTCATTAACTGCAGTAACATAACTACCTTGGTCTTGGCATTTACACTGGCCCCATTTTGAAGCAGGAAGTTCACCATCTTGGCGTTACCATAGTGACATGCTACGATTAGTGGGGTGTAGCCCAGCTAGGAAAAAAAGAAATACATTGTATTGTCCGATCAGAAAAATCATGAAAACATGTATGGAGGAGTAATTAGATATTGAATGTAAGGATCCAAACTCATTTTTGGATGGTGACCTGGACAATCCTGGAGCTGTTTACAGAAGTCCAAACCCAAAAAATCTCATTTCAATAAGTGGCCTAATTTTGAAATGTTGGGGAGACAAAAAAGGCATGACAGTGCTCTGAAGTCAGCAACATTCCAACCATGTAGAAACCATGTTTTATTGTTGTCAATATGATATAACAACAGAAGAGCTTTTTGATGAGATTCTGAAAATCTTATTAGAACACCTTGTTAGAAATCAGGTGAAGCCAAGTGTCCATCAGGTATGTACTTAAGCCACATCCTATAATATAAGGTTCTAAGACTGGGGCTGTACAGACATGGTCCCGGTGTCTGTACTGCTTCCGTATGGACTGCAATTCACATCGACTGCATTTTTTTGGGTGGAACATCTCCATAATTTTCCTCCAGCCAGAGGACTTGATAACAACTATAGTAAACTAAAGCCACGCTTGTCTTCTTCTACTTTTGTCCAACATCATTTATTCATTTGCTTGTTCTACAATGGGCAAGAAAACTCAGTTTTTATATGGTTTATTGTTAACATGTCTAATTAAGTCTTATGTTGTTTTTTGTCATTTAAATATCCAAATCCTGTTAACTTTAGCAATGAAGCTAAGTTATGTACTTTAATTATTTTCTATTTCTGCTAAATATGTTTATAATTAATTTAATTTCCTTAAAATCTGCATGTAGCATCTAGAAAAAATGGACTTGATGTTTAAAGTTAATGGAGCTGTGAATCCGCCCCATAGACATTGTGAATAAAGCACCAGCACCATTATCCATCAAGGAAAGCGTAGAGTCCCATGTTTTAATTGTCAATCGCAACGTAAAGCGCACGTCTCTCGCACTGGATGCTTTATATTGCAAGGCCAGTGTATCTACTATGGCCTTTTGGGGATTTTTTTGAACAGCAGGAGGTGTAGAAAACAATAAAACAGACCACTGGATGTGTTTCCATGTGTTTTTAGAGTATGCTAAGAGCTGCTTTACTGCTCAATCAGAACTCTCTCTCTGTTGGCCATTGCTCCTTGAGTGGTTTTGCATATACAAGCTGAAGAAAATGAACTCTAATTCACCAGAAACGTTACTGCAATGGTAGACAGACCCACCAGAAAAGGTTAGCATCCCCTGCTTTTAAGGTGGGGAATTGCTTTGCAAGACTCACAAACCAATGGATAAGCAGAAAACGAAAATGTCTGTCAGTACGTGTGGGTATAGGTACAGACTTGCTAACGGAGAAGTATAAACCAGGCTTTAGGCGTAAAGGTCCTAGCAGACGTTTTTAGTGTTATGGCTGACATGTTGCAGTTCTTGTCTCAAACCAAATTAGTCACTACTGACAATAATATATTAAGAATGGCAGAAGAAGGGAGACCTGGAGGATATACGATTCAAGCATTGGTCAAGATTTCATCTAAAAAATTGCATCTTATCACAGCTAATCTACCAGGATACCATACCTAATCTACCATTATACACAACCTCCTCCATAAATCTGTACATATCCGTTCATCTTTACATAGCCTGTATGTTTTGGGCAAGTACAGGGTTTAAAACAAAATCTACTGGTCTGTTCTCCACATTGGCTAGACTTATCTTAAGTCACTAGGACACTAGTATGTTCCAGAGCAAAGAGGGAAAAAATGGTACTCCTCCTTCATACTTTAGTCTGCTGGTCCAAGTTGGCGCCGTTCTTAGAGAGGATCTCAGCAACAGATACTCTGTCTTCTTGGGCTGCCAGATGGAGGGCGGTTAGGCCGCTCTGCTGAAGCAAACAGAGCATTAACAGGTGACAGAATACTAATAGTTAACTTTGTCTTATAGCAAGGTTAAGCTCAACATTACCTTGGTAGGGACATTGATTTGGGCTCCCTTGCTGATGAGCAGAGCTGCCATGTCTGTGTGACCCTCCTGAGAGGCCAGATGGAGTGGGGTGACCCCCTGCTTGGTCAGGATGTTGGTCTCTGCGCCGTACTGCAGCAGCACTGTGGCAATGTCCATCTGGTTCTTCTTAGCCGCAATGTGCAGAGGAGTGTAGCCATTCTGATAGATGAGAAGTAGATTTTCAACCAATCGCTTGTACTGACCCAAACAACGAAATGGGCCATTTATCAGTATCACACTAAAGCAGGTTATTTTTAAATGATCATTTTAAAGCTACAAAACGTGGATACTTCAAATCAGTCAGAAAGCTTACTGCCCAGTTTGAAAATGCAGTTCATTGCCTGGTTCTGCCGGAGGTTTCTTCCTGTTAAAAGGGAGTTTTTCCTTTCCACTGTCGCTTCGTGCTTGCTCAGTGTGAGGGATTGCTGAGAATTACACGACGCAATGTTCTGTGGTTCTCTAATTTCTAAATTAAACATTGTATTGTAATAACTCTTCTTGTAAAGTGCCTTGAGATGACATCTGTTGTGAAACGGCGCTATATAAATAAACTGAATTGAATTGAATTGCAAATTCATGTTAGTAAAGCATTCTTTTAGCTTAGGAGACATATCTTAAAAGGTGGTTTTTAACCATATTTCTTTTCTTTTGTTTTTTTGTGGCAGGGTGGCCTTTATTTGACAGAGGACAGATTTCTGAAAGGGGAGAGAAGTGGGTAAAGACCACGGCAAAGGCCACCCGGGATGAGATCCGAACGGGGGACGGCCATACCAAGGACCAAGGCCCCCACACATGGGGTTCTCGCTCCAACCACTACAGTATGCAATGCCCCAATTCTACCATATTTTTGCACAAAAAGATCCGCTTACTTTCTGTAAGTACAGTCATATATTCAGCAAAGCTATTAAAGAGTCCAGATAAAATCACTCACTCTGATCAGTAGACTAAAAGTCTTCATTTGATCCAAAATGCTGCAGCAGGAGTTTATGAAGATTAAAAAGAGAGAGGGGGACACGGTGGTGCAGCTGGTGGTGCAGCTCACCTATCAACTATGAGGTCCCGGGTTCGATTCCCGCCAGGGGTGCTGAGGGTGTGTTTGTTTCTCTGCATCATTGGCACCCACACCCTATTTCAAAAAGGCAAAAGGGCCTTTCTGTGTTGAGTTTGCATGTTCTCCCTGTGTTCCCTTGAGTAGTTAATGTGAGCTACTGCCACAAAAACATGCACCAGTCCTGGGCTGTACACTCTCGAATACCGTAATCCATCCACGCTTTACGCCTGGCCGGGAAACCCCGCCTCATTGGGTGAAAAGAAGGGCCTGCTCACTCCTCAAGCAAGGAGGCAGCTTGAGCTTCAGTGCACCCACTCCCAGAGTTGGAATAAGGAGAGCAAAACCCAGTGCTCAACTTAGGTAGTAACACTGGGTGATAAAAATGTGGGAAAAAAACGGGTGATAAAAAAAGAGAGATCACATTCTCCTGTTTTGGCTTCTCTCATTGGCTCCCTGTTAAATCCAGAATAGAGTTTAAGATCCTCCTCCTTACGTATAAAGCCCTTAATAATCAGCTCCATCGTACATCAGAGATCTGATTGTTCCGTATGTTCCTAACAGAGCACTTTGTTCTCAGAATGCAGATCTACTGGTAGTTCCTAGGATTTCTAAAAGCAGAATGGGAGGCAGATCTTTTAGTTATCAGGCTCCTCTCCTGTGGAACCAGCTCCCAGTTTTAGTAGTATTTGTTGCTGTTATTTGCGATTGTTTCGGTTGTTATTTCTCTCAGGGTCTTTCTCTCTATAAAAGCTCCACCTGGTCTGGTATCTTGCTAAACTACTCTTACCTCCGTTTTTTTTTCTGTGCATCTTTTCTGTCTTGTCAGACCCCCAGATAGTTGTGGCAGATGACCATTTGCAGTGAGCCAGGTTTTGGTTCTGGTTTTGCTAGAAGTTTCCTCCTGTTAAAGGTGAATTTTTCCTCTCCAATGTCTCTATATGCTTGCTCAGTATAAGGGGTTACTGTGAAGTCAACGACCCAACGCAGGCGACTGTCTACTGTCGCTACATGTTGGTTCAGGAGGACTGAATGCTGCCAGTCATTGACTCAACACAATGCTGAGATTCCTTACATATAAAACTTATAATTGCTTAAAAAGTTTGTAAAATTGTACTCAAATGACTTTTCCTGTAAAGTGTCTTGGGATCAAAACTCTTGTGAGTTGGCGCTATATAATTAAACTGAATTGAAGTGATAGATGGATTGCTGTAAACAATGGCACATGGATCTTGTGTTAATGTTAGCCTTTCTCAAAGAACAGATTGCAGTTTTTTTTATTTCAGAACTTCAGAATCAGAAGTGTAGTTCCACCTCCAGTCCTCAAGGGCCTTTGGTGTCCAGAAACTTTTAGATGTGCCTCTAATAAACACATGACACATGCTGATGTTCTGCCCCGTCAAACCCTGTCTCTCACCTAATGACTGCTGAACATTGGCATCATCCCTACGTTTAACTGGAAGAATTATTTACAGTAATGAACAGATAACTTAAATCCATGATAAAAAAATCTTTGAAACTCATCTAATTTTTTTTTTCTTCGCCACACCATAAATATTTGTACAATAAACGAAACACACAAGATGTGTATCAAACCTACATTTCTGGCTGAGATTGTGCTTTAACAGAATGATGGTTTAACATTTTACTTTTCACAGTTTTTAATAAACCAATCTGCTGGAACTATATTTCAATGAAAGAAGAACAAGACCTTCAATGTGAGCCAAATTATTCCCCCCTCATCCTGAAACATCTGCTGAAGAGCCTCACCTTGGCCATGGTGTGGGGAGATGCTCCTTTGTCCAAAAGCAGGAGTGCCACCTTTTGGTTATCATAATGTGCTGCAACATGAATCGGGGTGAGGCCGTTCTGGTGGGGAGGAATCGTGAGTGAGGATTAAAGAGCAGTTAGGGAGGCATTAAAGCTGAACACTTCCACGCCGTTAAGAGATGACGGTAGGGGACGGTAGGATGAGTCTTTACTGGGAGGGACACAGAGCAGTAACAGAGCTGCCTGATTAATGTCTGACTTGGTCATTCAAATCAAGGAATACCTGAGTTCCAACAAGCTTGCCAGTCCTATGGAAGTCAACTCATCACAGAAATGCACTCATTTTATGATCACACACAGGACTTATGAACTGACTGTACATAACTTCCAGCTAATTATCCACTGGTTGCTAGGAGAATCAACATAGAATGTTCTGTACTGGATTCTTACCTTTCCAGCAGAATCAGGAGGAGCACAGCGCTGCAGCAACAGCTTGGCTACATCCAGGTTACCATACTTGGCAGCCACATGCAGGGGAGTAAACCCTTTCTGTAGAGATGAAGAAAACAAGAGAAATACAGCAGATATGATAACAGTAAAATGATCCTCTGAATGCTGGAAAATAACAGGATATTAAATCTAGTTTTGACAATTTAAAATAACACTAACTGTTGATGTTAGTGGGATCCGTTGTTATGGAGGTTATTAAAAATATACCATTTCAGAAGAGCTGTGTTCCTCAGTGAGTAACCCTAATCCTAACTCTTACCTGATGGCTGCAGCAATCACCTCATCAGCAGCCACTTCTTAGTGCATATTTCTGTTAGAAGCTAGTGAACTGGTACTAATGCTCAACATTAATATGTAATATCAGAAAGAATATAGGAAAACCCTCCTTCACTTCTGAGTTGGTTTGCTCCATGTCCCCTCAAGCACCACAGTCTCTACATGATCACTTTAGTCAGATTACAGTCTTGCAGATAATTCAATTGGAACTTTTTTTTAAACTTTGATAAAACTGCATATCTCACTGTAAATCCAAAGAAATACAGTAGAAAAAATGAAGTCTTTTAGAGCCAGATATACAAAAAAGTATTTGGCAGCCAAAGACTGGGCAAGTTGACTCAATGACAGAATGGGAGAGGTCTGAAATCACATTGTATGATTTAAAAAAGTTTGTATTTGTATACTGGTGCAGAAAATAATTATTTGGTCAATAATAAAACTTCACCTCAATACTATGTAATCTAACCTTGGTTGTCAACACCAGAGATTAAAGGTTTCCTGTAGGTCTTCAGCAGGTTTCCCCACAATATTGCTGGTATTTTGGCCCATTCCTCCATGCAGATCTCCTCTAGAGCTGGGATGTTTTGGGGCTGTTGCTGGGCAACACAGACTTTCAACTCCCTCCATAGATTCTCTATTGGACTGAGGTCTGAGACTGGCTAGGTCACTCCAGGACAGTGAAATGCTTTTTACATAGCCACTCATTTGTTGCCCAGGTGGTGTGTTTGGAATCATTTTCTTTCTGGAAGATCCAGCCATGTTTCATCTTCTGGGCCTCATGTAGCACAGTGGTTAATGTGGCCACCCCGTTTATAAAGGCCTCATTCCTTGAAGCAGTTGTCCTTGGTCTGCATCCCACCTGGTGGACCTTTGTCACATGCCTTACCCAGCTTCTCTCTCCCCTTTCTATATACTGTCCACTTTCAGACAAAAGCCTCTGTGGCCACAAAACCTTTAGAAAAACCATGTATTCTTCTTCAGTGCTCTCACTGAAGGAGGTTTATGCACCAGATCTAACAATATATGGCCCCATCTATCCTCTCCTTTACATGGATCAGTCATCCTGGTTCCTTTGGAGTAAAACAGCCCCAAAGCATGATGCTTCCACCCCAGTCTTCTCAGACCCCCAGACGGTCGTGGCAGATGACCGCTTGTACTGAGCCAGGTTCAGGTTTTGGTTCTGCTGGAGGTTTCTTCCTGTAAAAAATGGGAGTTTTTCCTCTCCACTGTCGCTACATGCTTGCTCAGTATGAGGGATTGCTGTGGTTGGAGTCTGCATGGTCTGGGCACAACCTCACGTCGATAACTAATTAAAATCTGCTGGGATTCCTTACATAGGAAACTTTTAACTGATTGGAATGTTTGTATAATTGTATGAAATTACTTTTATTGTAAAGTGCCTTGAGATGACATTTGTTGTGAATTGGTGTTATAGAAATAAAAGTAAAGTGCTTCACAGTAGGTATGGTGTCCTTGGGATGAAAGTCAGCATTCTTCCCCCTCGAAACACGGCAAGTGGAGTTTATACTAAACACTTCTATTTTGGCCTCACCTGAGCATGATATTCTCTGATCCCTCCATGGATCATCCAGACTTTAGATGATCCTGGGCATCTGCTGGCTTAAGCAGGTGGACATTTAAATCCCTGAAAGATTTTAACCCATGACGATGTAGTGTGTTACCAAAAGTAACCTTTGTTACCGTGATCCCAGCTCCATTCAGGTCATTGACCAGTTCCCCTAGTCTGGTTCTGGTTTGTTTCCCAACCGTTCTCTAGATCAGGTGTTCCCCACCAGGTGAGATCTTACATGGAGCCTCAGGTTGAGGGAGATTGTCAGTGATCTTGTTTTTATTCCATTCTCTAATAATTGCTCCAACAGTTGATCTCATCACAAATCTGCTTGCCTGTTGTAGATTGATTCATCTCAGGCTTGTGCATGTGTGCAATCTTGTCTCTGGTGTCCTTGGATAGCTCTTTGGTGATGGTGGAGGTTGGAGTCTGACTGTGTGAAGGTGTGGACAGGAGTCTTTTAAACAAATAACCAGTTCAAACAGGTGTCTTTATTCAGGTAATGAGTGGAGGATAAAGGATCTCCTAAAGAAGTAGTAACAGGTCTGTGAAAACATTAATTCTTGCTTGTTTGTAGATGCAAAATACTTATTTTTTGCACCATTATACAAATAAGGTCTTTAAGAATCATGGAATATTATTTTCTGATTATTTTCTACATGTCTCTCATAGTTGAAATAAACCTATGATTAAACTTGTAAACCTGTCTAATCTTTTTATGTGGGCGCATTTTTAAACCTCAGGTTGGAAGGTGTTCCCTCACCTATGTAAGACCAAAAATTGCAGTCTTTATTATGAAGCTACAGCTAACATGAAAAGATTGTTATGAGCCATAATGAAATATCAAAATCATTAGCAAATCATCAAACTAATTATTCTACTATTCATTGGACGAGATAAAAACTGTTATTAAGACTTGAGTCTCAGAGATTCCCAGTCAAACATTGAGTCTAAGTTGATTCTGAGGTCTGTTATTTATCTGAATTAAGTACGACTTGAGTCAGAGTCTCAAACTCAAGTTGTCATCTTACGTTTTACAAACAAAGGATGTATTTTTGATCCTATGTGGAACACAGGAAAATGACTGAAGTCATGCACCTAGTGTCAAATGATAACTGTCTGTTAATTTCTTCAAAGTAAATATGTCTTATCTGACTTCAATGTTACTGTAGAGCCAGCAGAGGGAGACCTGACTCACGTATTTTAAAGAAGCAAGTGATCAGTGTGTTTGTCCAAGCCCCGCCCATGTCAGGAGCAGGATGTCAGGATTTAAACAGTGTGACATCTCCGCTGTCATAGCAACAAACAATTTACATCTTTACTGCTTTATGGTCCCATCAATCATTCATCAGAAGTCATGCTATCAGGATCCTACATACTCTGTCTATTAAAAGTACTCACCCCCTTCCATGGTCACCTTTCTTATTGCTCTAAGAAATCAGTTCACATGATCAACAAAGTTAGGTTGGGTTTTTTTTTTGGAAAAAAAGAAGAAGAACAAACCATTTAATGTCAATCTGAAAATTCCTTTCAACAAAATAGAAATAAAAATATGAAACTAACTAAGTGATCACTCTATTTTTATCAACCAGATGAAGCTGAGGTAGTCTCACTATGAGTGGAGCAGTAAGGGTGTCTCTGGCGACTGCCGTATAAAGATGGCTGTGACTGTCACCATGACAACATGAAGACTAAACAATGTCTGAACATCTCCTAGAGTTCAGTTCACTCATTTACCAAGACATGGAAGAAACATGGTCCAGGTGGAGCTCTGCCTGGACCAGAGAGCAGACAGAAAGGTCAGCAGGTGACCTCTGAGCACCTGAAGGGCGGAGCTCCAAGCTTCAGCAGCTGACATGGCAGAGACTCTGGTTCTTCAGCAGTCCCAGCTTCATGGGAGAGAGGCAAAGAGAAAGTCACAGTGGAAGAAAACTGGGATCTTAGACCCCATGATCAGGAGGAAGGAAGCTCTCTGCATGGAGACACCAAGCCCTGCACATCACCACAAACACAGCAGATCCTGGAAGGTAGGAGGCCCAATGAATGCTGGGAAATCCTGGTTGGAACATTTATTATCCAGAAAGATAACAACTGGAAGCTGTTTAAATCCAACTCCAATCTTCTGCTCTGCCTGGCAAAGAAAGAAATGCTGCAGTTTACCTTTTTTTCTGAGCTGGGAGGAACAGCTACTACAGTCGTTTACTCTGCTATATGTGTCTGAATGTCTTCAGCATCATGTTGGCATAGAGTAGTGTTTATGGTCTTATTCTTGGTCTTTATTTTAAATATTGTCTTTCATAGTGCTTCATTCACTATATACAATCCCCCAGAATGTGTTATGAAAAAGGAATTAAAAAAAGAGGCATAAAACCAGCAGCAGGATAAAACAATAACTCCATCCTTATGCTCCTATACAAAATCAGGCAGGAGCTTCTAACCCAATCCAGTACCAAACTGGTCCCCAAGTCCACACCTCTAGCAGAGCAGGAGCTTTAGCAGATTATAGGTATGTTAGAATAATGCTAGGACGGAAGGACATCAGCAATGCCCTCAGTCTTCATCTGGAGGGGTTAAAGGGTAATTTCCAAACAATCTTGACTGTCACATGTTAACCCTGTGGAAGACAGTTCCAGCACATTGACAGCATGGGGCAGGACTGGGAAATTGGGATTGTTTTAGCAGGAACAGGATTAGGACACCTTGCAGTCACCATGGACTCCTCTAGACTGGATATCAACGGCTCCTAGACTCACACCCAATGCCATGAACTGATATTAACAGTCAATTATAATGTGTGTTCAAATGAAGCTGTTTTTTCAGATTACAATAACCGTTGTGAAGAAACAACCTTTAGTTTAAGATTATGACCAGATTTCTATCTTAACAGGGTTGTTTTCATTGATCTGTTTAGGTTTTTTTTACGTGTCCTGTCTAGCAGTTTGCTACTCAGAATTAGTGTCTGAGTACCAAGTACAAGCCCAACAAATTTACTTTCCCAAGCAGAGTATTACAGCTTTGCTATAGTACTCCACTTGATATATATGTATGAAAAATATTTATTAGTGATTACTGTGGGTTTAATTTCTTGAAGTTATGGACATGAAAACAAGAAAATAAAAAAGAAGAAAGGAAGAAGATGAAGAAGAGAAACAGGACCAGTAGAAGCATGAATTGACGATACAAGATTGTCCCGGGTCAATTCCCGGGACAATCCAAACAGCCAACAACCCATTGATCTGGTTTAATAATCGGTCTGATATGACTATGGTTTTCCATCAGCTGGGAGCAGAAAATCATCATAATGATCAGAAATGTTTGTTGGAAAACATGAGTCTGGCTGATATGATTCACTTGGAGATGGAGTTACTGAAATAATGAACTTTACAGGAATCTTTTTATTTATTAAATGTGATTTTACAACAGAAAGGCTAAAACAGATGGGTCAGAATAAACAGCTGTAGTGCAGAGGTGTCTTCACACAGGCAAACTGCATTTTGGATCATTTTTGTAAAACACATATTAATAAAGCCATGTCATGTGTTTAAGGATGTTTGTTTGTGGCTTTTTAATGAACTTCATTTCAAGTGAATACACATTAATATATATTGTTGCTGAAAACCTGTTGCCCTGCGGATCAAATCCAACAGTATATTGTTCTCAGTATGTTGGTCCATCAACACTGATATCAACATCCTTCTGTTTGTGGATGTAGCTACGGAGGTCAAAGGTCACCACCTCCTGTCCCCATATTTAAAGCACCCACCTTTGTAGCCAGTGAGTGTGAAGCCCCCGCCTCCAGCAGGACGGAGGCCGTCTCCACCTGCCCCTCCCTGGCAGAGATGTGGAGCGGGGTGTAGCCGTTGGTAGTGGCAGCATCAGGATGGGCCATGTGCTGCAGCAGCAGCTGAACGATCTCGGTTTTCCCCAGACGAGACGCGATGTGAAGAGGAGTCTGGTCCTCCTGGTATTGGGGGGGGTATGTTTATTATGTTTCATGGTGATGGCACATGTATGGGTAGGTGTACGTGATGTGACAGAGGAGTCTCACCCGTGCTCGAGCATCCACCATGGCTCCGTTCCTCAGCAGACATCTGACCACCTCCACCTGGCCGGCCCTGGCTGCCATGTGGAGCGCCGTTTCTCCACGCTGGGCACAGTAGGTAACATCGGCTTAAAACCAGCAACCCCATTTTCACAGCATTTCATATCAACTGAGGAAAACGTCCCTTTAGGTCCCAGGTGACCCCGCCCCCCCCCCCCCCCCATCACTCACTATATTGCTGACATCGGCCAAGGCCCCGTTCTGCAGTAGCAGCAGGACGATGTTCAGGTGACCCATGAAGGCCGCCACGTGGATGGGAGTCAGGCCAGACTGGACACATGAGGCAGCAGAGTCAAGACTGAACTTGGTGTGAAAACAAGATCTCTACAGTAGTAAACTAAATAAGAGCCATATTAATAAATTCGGATCAATTATTGTGTATATATAATGCTCAAGTGCCAGGATACAGAAGGCAGTAGAGTTAAGCCACTTGTAGAGCAGAGGAAATGTAGTATAAAGCTTCTAAAATGGAAGCATTTGTGTTTTTAACAATATAAAGATGCTAGAGATGATTTAAAAAGTCAATTCTGAAACCATTTATCTTTGAGAAGAAGTAATAGGGAAATGTAAAACTGCAGAGCTGTGTACCAGCAGCTGTGACACCGCTCAGCCCTTACTGATAGACCTCAAAACCAAATGTAAAAATCTCTAGCATCAGAAAGAGCTTTACCAAAGCTGGGACCTGAAATCTGTGGCGATTTCTCACCTCTGTAATGGCCTGGATGGATGCTCCATATTTAACCAGCAGCTCCATCACTTTTACACGGTTCTTCTTACAGGCTATGTGCAGCGGAGTGAAGCCATTCTGTGGAGGTAAACGATTATAAGGCAAGTTTATATGTAGAACACAATTCATACAAAAGGCAATTCAAAGTGCTTCACAGTTGCATAAATTAAGGAAACAGATGAACAGAAAAAAACATCAACTTAAAAAATAATTAATTACAATAAAAAGAAAGAGTGCTGATAAAATACTTTCAATTGTCATATGCACGGGTAAAAAGAAGCAACAGCCCACAAGCTGTTAGTTAGCTTTGATTGAATTATATGGGGAATGGACTGGTCTTATATAGCGCTTTCTAGTCATACTGACCACTAACAGCTCTTAACACTGACACCACATTCACACTCACAAACCCTCACACACTGATAAAGAGCTCAGTAAGTGTTAAGTGCCTTGCCCAAGGGTACATCGACCTGTGACAGGAAGAAGCTGGAATTTAACCTACAATACACTAGCTAGTGAGCCTCAGTCACCCCCTATCTGCTCCACACAGTCATTAGAACGTACCAAAGCCCTGGCGTTTGGATTGGCCCTCTTATCCAGCAACAGTTTGGTGACTCTGTAGTGACCACAGTGAGCCGCCACGTGTAACGCTGTCAGGTAGTCCAGTGTGACATCATCAACAGGAGCCTTGTGCTGCAGAAGGTGTTTGACGCATTCGACATGGTCACCTTGTGCGGCCATGTGAAGCGGGGAGAGTCCATTCTGAAAGGGGAAGAAGAAATGTCATAGATGAACGTTGAACAACCTAATGGATCAGGGTGACTTTCCTTTCAGCTTTTAGAAATTCAAACTAGAATCATTTTCTATGGGTTTTTTTCTTGCAGCAACCACTCTGTTCAAAATGAAACCCAACACAACTCCATCCTTTCTGCAGGCTCTTCTTCAGCATCAGTATGTTGTGCAGTGGTGCTTTTTGTCTCTCTGCTGTTTGCATCCTCCCACCTCCTCTTTTCTCTCTTTCTCTCACCATCTGCTTTGAAACTGACTTTCACTCTTCTTTTCTTCAAAGAATCATTCTTAAGAATTCAACTAAAACAATTCATATCCCTGCAGGCTTAATCCCTCCATTGTTTTCTACCCATTTATTCCTGCAGAGTGGAGGGGAGGTATTCATGTGGTGAGAGTGGGGTCCAACATGGACAGGTGGCCAGTCCAACTTAGGACAACACAAAGAGAACCAGGACAACAATCTTGCACACACCCATACTAAAGGACCAATGAAAATTACAGTCATGTTCCTTAGGGTGTTGTAGGAAGTCAAAGTAATCAGAGGGAGCCAAAGGGAGAACATGCAGTAGGACCCCAGGCCAGGATTCAAACCCCAGGACCTTCTTGCTGTGGGGCAGCAGTGCTACCACCTGCTCCAATGTGAAGCCCAAAAGTTAACTTATATCTTTTAATTTTACCAAGATGATTTTTTTCTGACTGGAACTAATATTTCGGACTGTCCCAGCAGGAGTCCCAGTGTAAACCTGGTAGAAAAACCGAAGATTAGGGTCTTGCCAAAGAGTCTCTCCAACCTGGAGTTTGCTACAAAAGATAAATCAGTGGAAACATGTCAAAAGCACAAAGCTTTAATTGCTTTAATGCCAGAAAAGATTTAATTGAGAAGGGTATAAATAAGTTTAGATGTTTATTATATTTTTTTTACATTCAAATTTTACAGAATTTTATTTTTCTGATTTGATACTCCTTTTACTTTGTATTATTGTCTTCTGACAGATGCTAGTCTAATTTCCTATCTGAAATAAACTTCTCGATTGAATTCAAATTTTTCAAATATTCACTATGCCAAGGGTATGAATAATTTTGGGTTTAACTGTATCATCTTATAGTATAGCAGAAAGCAGTAGCCATGGTTTGATGAATTCTTTTTATGAGTAAGTTGACCTAGCCTTTGTTGGCTCCTAGTTCCCATGCGATCGGCACTCGCTTCCGGAGAGTGTAGGGGCGCCAACATTTACCCCGGCGGGAGTTTTTTCAAAATAAAATCAGAGCTGAGAGACATAGAGAGAAATAATGCACAGACACAGAATTTCTGTTTCACACTCATACACACCTGCAGGTGGAGAACAGTCAGAACTGAGTTGAACTGAACTGAACTGTCGTATACAGGGGTGTACCATTTTTATTAAAGAAGAACAAAGAACGTAGTCACATGTCTATTCTCCTCCCCCTAGATTTTATTACACCAAACGTTTATTCTCAAGGTTTCCTGAGTTATCGCTGTAACCGTCCGGTCTGTTTATGACTGTCTACTCTCTACTCTGTTTCTTATCTCCGCATCCCACTTTTACAACCTGCAATAAACTTAGCCTAGAGTTTTACGACTTAAAAGCTTAACCCCATAAACCATACTTGACAAAACATTTCTTTACTATCATGCAAGCTAATTAAAACAGACTTTTACTTTCTGAATACTAACTAAAGATTATATAAACATATTCAATACGAGACTGTTATATAAAGTAGCCCTAAAAAATATGAATCACGACACCTTACACTGCAGGTTTTTCCTTTCTCCAGATCCATCATGAGCTACTACTAGCTGAGCAGGTTAGCTACATCTGCCTTAAGGAAGCCTGCCCCTCAAACAATCTGATTAGTGAAGATTTTATGCTGCAGTTGAGCCTAATGAGTTTAGACACAATAAGCAGTAATAAAAACGTCAGCAAAAGGTCACAACGAGGTCAGACACGGTTAGTTTAGCTTAACATATAGAGCTAAATATAGAGGTCTCAGTTTGTTTCCATGCACATCTAAAGGAGTTTTTAGCAGAAATCAGACTAATGGCTTATCCAGAGTTTAGGGTCCAGTCCTAGTTCACATGTCACTCAGAAAATCTAATTATTAAATGAAGTGCGTTCGAATCAACGACACTAAGTGGCGACCTGCATCCTTAGTTATAGTTAACAAATGTTAAAGTCAGATATGCAAAATTTGCAAAGAAAAGGACGACAACAACACTGCAGTACAGTATATTTTTAATAAGTAGGGTACTTTACTGTTTGATTGGGTTACACTCGTTGCTTCTCGTTCTGTTTTTGCGGTTCCCGCCTCAGTCATAAATTCACTTCCTGAATTGGGAGTTCCCAGATTTTCTAAAAGCTCAACTACTGGTGACAGGTATCTTCATGTAGAGAAATTCAAATTTCCAATTGCATCCACTCTGGTTCTATATGAGGGCGCTCTCATGATGAGTGCAGAATGAATGGAGGTCTATGGGGAGCCTAAGTCCCACCCTTCTACTTCCGGTCCATGGGTCCCCAAATGCCAAAAAAATTGAATGAGAGTCAATTGAGCGATTAAAGTTATTTTCTGATCCAGTTTGATCCATGCTTGCTCAGTATGAGGGATTGCTGAGAATTCCACGACGCAATCTTCTGTGGTTCTGTAATTTCTACACTAAACATTGTATTGTAATAACTCTTTTTGTAAAGTGCCTTGAGATGACATCTGTTGTGAAATGGCGCTATATAAATAAACTGAATTGAATTGAATTGAAGTTTGAAATGCGCCGTGGGTCGAACATATGATGTCCATGAATTTTAAAAACTAATTTTGATGCAGAGAAAACGCTGATTTTCAACCGGAGGTAAAAGTTACTTTGGGTTTTGTGTAAAAACGCTTAACGGACTGCAACTACAGAAGAAGGAGAGTGAGGGTCGTAGCCTCCAGGACGAAGAAAGGAGTATTAAACACAGAGAAAACCTCTATAAATCTGACCATGTGGAAAGTAGCTGCTATGCTGGGGATAAAGCAATCGGTGGAGTGAGAGCCAGCATGGAGGAGAAGCTCTACAAGCTCTAGGTGAGTGTTTTACGGGCTATAGCTAGAGCTAACTCCCGTTAGCAAAATTACGTCATATATTTGACTTCTGATTTCTGATTTGTAGGCATTTCAAATGCGAATTTTTACAATCAATTAAATCCCAAATCACTGGGTAAACACAGTCGAAACGTACATCGTTAGTTATCATTTAAATCGAAGTACAACACATGTGTGATTAAGGACGTAAGACAAAGCGGAACCGAAAATAACTTTTATTGCTCCATTGACTTCCATTAATAATTTTTTCGGTTTGGGGACCCATGGGGCGACCGGAAGGGGAGGAGACTTAGGCTCCCCATGGAGCAATACCCCTCAAAATCCACTTTTTTCAGGATATAATTTTATGTCTATTAATTTGAAGAAAAAAAATCGAAAGGAAATTCAAAGAAATTACATATTGCTGGGTGTTAGATTTTTTAGTCATTTATTTGCTTTAAAAAAACTACTTTAAAATGTCAATGACGTCATACACATCATACGACCACAGATACTGCTTTATGGTAATCCTTGTTTTTCCTTTTAAACTTCACGCTACATACATAACCTTAGGCAGGTAACAGAGCCAGCAACCAAAAAAAGTTGTTAGGTGGAAAAAAAATAAAAAACTCGGGCAAAAAAGTCCCCCTTAACATTCTGTTACTGCTTCGGATGCCACGATGCCATCAAGTGGTACATCTGGTTGTAATCAATCCTTCACTGACCAATCTGCATTAATTAGCAAAATGCTAGCGAGTAATGGGCAACAACAAGTCAACCTGTAAGAAAACCAAAGGACATACGTACTCGTTCATTCAGCTTTCCTCCTATAACCCATGATGAACTTGTTAAACCTACAATAACATCTGAGATTTGTCAGAGACAATCGGGTGAAAGAGACAAATTTAGCATCTAGCTCCATTTCATCTTGCACTCATGGCGATTGCCCCCAGTGGAACTCTGATGGAACTGCAACCACATTTCGTTTCAATGGGACTGAAAGGAGAGTGGAACGGCTTTGGTAGATCTCTATAGTTTTGGTGAACAGAGTTTTAGAAGCAATGCAGTGGCCTATTTCAGCCATCATCATGCTATCACTTAATGCTTAAAACAAAATGCTAATTGGGCCCAAAAAAGAACCCATTTGTTTTTCAAAGAATCTTTAATCCAGGAAAATGTTAATAATATTCATTTTGACATTATCACTACCTCATGGTATAATATGGCTGTTTGGTTTTTTTCCTGTGAAGTTTATAGTCTGTCTGACTCAAAGTCTGAAAGGTTTAAGTTCTTTCAAACTTCAATACATATTTTCAAATAATTTTTTCCCACTTTCCAAACGGTAGCATATTAAATACTTCTTTATCCATATCAATCTTCAGTAAAAGTTTGACAGGATCTTCCTCTTTTTGAGTTTTGTTATCACTGATGTTTTCGCCACCTGGTGCTGTGGCATGGATTTTTGATCAGTATTAATCTTTTTGAGATAGAAGATGGAAATATAATTTTTTGCCCCACAGTAGGGAAATTCAATTGTAAGCTGCAGCAAGTTAAAAGTAAATGTAACATGCACATTAAACTAAGGTAAAAACTGAAAAATAAGAATAAGACAATGTACAGTTTGGGCAAATTTACAACATAGGAAAATTAAGACAGTACAGTTGTTAAACAGCATACTGTAGCAAAGAAAGGTGCAACATCATTTTAAAAACGTATGAAAGACAGCAGTCTGTCACTATAGGAGCTCTATTGTTCTACAACAGCTTCACTTTGTTTAGAGTTTGATTTTTTTATTTTTATTGAATCCCACAGACAACATAAATGCTGGTTGAATTAGGAGAGATTTTGAGTGATAGTTCATCAGGTGTGATGAGAACTGGTGTGACCCACCTTGGTTCTGGCCAGTAAAGGGGCTCCTCTCTCCAGCAGCAGCTCCACAGCTGTCTCATGTCCACTCCGAGCGGCACAGTGAAGGGGAGTCAGACCGTCCTACAAAAACATTGGACACAACTGTCTCACTGCTGGCAAGTTATCCTTCCAGACACGAATGTAGCACAATGCTACAGACATCCCTATTTTAGTTAACTCAGTTCAGTTAGAATGAGTTAGCCTGACAGAGCTGACCAGCTGCAATCTCACTGTCAGGTGCTTCAAAATGCATTTTATTTATGCATATTAAATCCTATCCAATAAGAGCTAATTACCAAACAACAAAGGTGCTATCAGATCCAGACTAAGCCTAATCCACAGCTGTGCAGCTAAACTGAACACATCTGCTCTAAATACTGAACATTACCATCCTGCTGTGTTTACTATAACTAACACATGTTATCTGGTTTTCCTGGAAATCTGACAGCAAAAATAAAGCTGGGAAGCTGGAGGGAAGTGAGGAGAAGGACAGCTGTCTGAGGAAGGAATCCGCAGGCTTTGTTGGCCTGTTGTCTGTGTAAGGCTACCAACCCGTGTTTTAGCATCAATCTGGGATGCTCGGTCCAGCAACAGGCGAACCATGTTGGTGTTGCCACGCTTAGAGGCCACATGTAACGGAGTTATTCCATTCTGCAGAAAGGACAGAAGACATGTTTCATACACAGTTAAATACACATTTGGTTTCCCCTGATTCAATTAAGATAGTTTAAGTAATGATGAACTTATATTATAAACTAGACATATCATGAAAATTGTTATTGTTTGTGGGAAGAACGAGAGCTTCAGTAACCTCTGCCTGCATTAAGAAGGATTTGCTGAAAGATTTTGTTTTATTGATGAGTCAGTTCCTTCTGATGATGGAAATCAATTCTCAACTTTCCCTTTATTGTCCCCTGAGGGAAATTTGCTACGCAGATGCGTAAAAACCAAGGGGCAAACTCCGCCCGCAGAAAGTGAAACCAACCAGGAAGTGGCAAAAATTGCAGTTCCTCCCTCATCCACTGGGGGCTGGCTCCAAAAAGGAGCAACTTCCCATTGACTCCCATGTTAAAAAGGCCAACTTTACAGCAAAAATAAACATGTTTACAGCCTGGTTCAAAAAAACATTTTAGGTTAGATAGTTCAGGTTTACCATCATGACAACTCTGAGGTGGGTGAATTTTTTTCTAACTTCTCCGTTTATTTGTCATTTAATCTGAAATTACGAATAATTAGGGGCCTGTCCTTTTAACTGACAGGTCCATCTAGGCTATTGCTGGTGGCTAATGGTGGCTAACGGTAGCTAATAGCTGCTCCCTAGTCTGCTGTCCCCCTCTGCTTGCGGAGCTCTTCACAGCCTGGGACTAACGTAAAGACTTCAGTCATTTGGTGTTTCTGAACTTCACTATCAGTTGCCTCTGCATTTTTATTCGGTTTTGGATGTTAGTCTGCAATTATTGGACAAAGACGGCTTGCTGTGGTGTTGATTACAGTAACAGACCGTCCAAGAAGTTTCTGCTTTGGGGGGAGACTTTATTTCGGCTGATGCCTTACCAGCTGTGGGGGGTTCTGTCAGGTGGCCGAGAGGAATGCTTTTCTGGTCGGAGCTTTTATCGGAAGACTCAGTACAGGTGTGAGGAACACAGCTGGAGGCATGAACTAATGGATGTCTGATGTGAGGTGAGTCAAAAGTCTTTTATTTTTTTCTGAGTTTTCATGATGACTATGTGACTGCTTTTTGCTGGATGTGTTGTTAAGATGAGCCGTCCATGTCCTCAACCTCCACCGATGGTAATGGATACACAACCATTTTAGGCCGTATTGACCCGACCCATTCGGGTCTTGTTTTAACGATATGTTTTCTCCATTCAAGATGTTTCTGCGTCTAAAGTGATCCTACTAGAAAATCGGGGCAAAAGTCTCTGAACCACGGTCTTCTGTCTGAAACCGGCTGCAGCCTACGTTAGCTTCAGTTAGCTCCCGACTAGCTTCTGACTAGCTTGTAGCTATGTCGGCTCGGAGCGTTAACCCACCGCCCCCAGCCTCACACCCGCCAATCTCAGCTCCACCTCTTTGCCCATTTTTGGAGTTTCTGAGAGTGACGAGGCGAGTGATGGGAACCGCCTTCATTTTCTGCTCTTTAGAAACCTAAGAGTGACGTCAGCGGAGCGTTAGTTAATAAATAAAACATAAAAAACATAAAAGCATAGGAATAAAATGACCTTAAATTGAAGACCACCACTGACAAGGACAAGCACCATCAAAACACACACAAGAGACAACGAAAGGCACTGTTCACTTTAAAATTTAAATTTAGTTTTGTAATGGCTTGGGCTAAAAATTAGTTTTTCATCGTGTTCGTTTTGGCGTTTTGCACTCTAAATCTCCTGCCTGAGGATAGGAGTTCAAAATCGGGGGGGGAGGATGTTCAGGACACTGTATGATGCCTTGAGCTTTGGAATTTACCTGCCTATAAAACATTGTTTGCAGGTCGGGTAATTCATTATTTCCTTTAAAGACTTGTTTATCCATGTAATGATCCGTCTCTCTCTTTGTCAATTTTCCTCCCTGTTAGTTTCTTCCCCGTCTGTCTGTGTTCAGTCAATCAGTCCTAGTTGTTTCCCCGGTTGTACTATTTGTCCTCCCTGTGCTTTCCCACCATGCTTCCAGGTGTTCTCCAACCATGATTACTCTTCCCATAGTATTTATACATCCCTGTGTTTGTCGGTCATCGCTGGATCCTCACCATACCTCCCCTCGTGTGGCTCCTCGTTCCTCGTCTCAAAACACATATTATTGTATTTAAATAAAAGATGGGTAATAATCTTTCAAAACCTGCCTCTCCGCCTAAGTCCGACCACCACAACCTGACAATCTATGGCTTATTGTAGGATAGATTTTAACCTGTCGCGTACGAATACAGGACTCTTCGCAGAAAGTTACATAACTACACACAGCAGAGGTAAGTTCATGTATATCCATGGTGTCTGAAGGGCTTTGGAGCCCATCTGGCTGAATAAACACAGACCAATCTGTACAGTCCAAGCACCGCTGCAAGCACTGGACAGCATCTGGAGACCACACCTTAACCATTTTAGATTGGGCAGCCTCCCAATTTAAAAAAGTCTTGCAGGCAGGCTCCAGCAAAATAGTGTTATGGTCTGAGGATCCTAGAAGAGGCAGTATGGATTATCTGAAAGCATCTTTGATAGACCCATAGCAGAGATCAAGAGTATTATTAAAACGGGTTGGGCAGGTGATATATTGATAAAAATGAATCAGAATTGATCTCAACTTGCAATAAGATGAGAGACAAAGCAAAGTGATAAGCTTCAGATAACACTAGAATGATGGCAAACTTTATTTTAGACAATCATTTATTACCTCTTAGCCATTGTTCTGATAGCATTAGCATCAGACCTTCTGCTTATGTTAGCATTAAGAGCTTGGTATGTTAACTTCCTGAAGGGTTAGGGTTAATCGTATTATCACAGATTGGATTCTTTTTCAGATTTTGCATCTTTTGTGAACATATGTTGAACATCTGTTGTGAATCGGCGCTACAGAAATAAACTGAATAGAATTGAAGAATCTCATTATAGTAGTGTTACTCAGATTACATTATATTTGGCAAGTGATTTGTGTTAAAGTGTTGTCAGAAATGCGGTCAGCATATGTTCCTGTAAAATTGTCAATGTTTTTCTTTATTTCTCATGAGCATGCTTACTTAAACACACAACTCTCATTTAGTACAATAATCGTTTTTATAATTTAATAGAACACCTATTTTTTATAGCTTTTTGTCTTAGTGATGACTTTTCAGAATCATTGCTGAATATATGACAATACTATATTTGTAATGAGGTTTTGGGCTAATAAACAGTCTTCTATATAGTTAGATGGTATGCTGGGTAAAAATTGGCAGCTGGCTAGGCTAGGCTGTTGGAGGGACATTATTAGAGTCAGTTCCTACTTTCTCTCCTACTTCTCTCCAACTGCATGATGTGCTGTCAATTCAAGCGCTAACCTGTTTTCTCTTAGTCTCTTTCTACAGTAGTAGTTCCTGACCCACCCTGCTTGACGACCCATACGAAGATGGCATTGCAGTGACGGAAAGTTCTCCACGTTCTGTTGCTCTTTCTGTGTCTCTGCTGCCTTCTCCAAACCCCAGACGGTCTCGGCAGATGACCACTTATGCTGAGCCTGGTTCTGCTGGAGGTTTCTCCCTGTTAAAAGGGAATTTTTCCTCTCCACTGTCGCTTCATGCTTACTCAGTGTGAGGGATTGCTGAGAAGTCACGACGCAATCTTCTGTCGTTCTCTAATTCCTAAATTAAACATTGTATTGTAATAACTCTTCTTGTAAAGTGCCTTGAGATGACATCTGTTGTGAAATGGCGCTATATAAATAAACTGAATTGAAAATTTAATTGAATGGAAAATTCTTCTGACATTTTGTGAATATAAAGTTTGCACTTTTATATTGTCGTATGTTTATGAAACTATAAAAATGGCTGAGCAGGATGGAGTGGACGGTTCCGTGACCTGGAGGTGGATGAGGAATGCAGTGCCCCCAACTGTTTTCTGTTGGTGTTCTTTACGTTCTGGGACTCGTTAAACGTTACACTGGTTTTCTGGCCCCCGTAAGGTACCGCTAGGTTAGCTTAGCTTCACGGCTAGCATGGCTTCGGCAGCTTTGTCTCCTGTTCCTCCCTCTCTCTCTGAACCTCCTACTCTCTCCTGCTCTCTCTGTCAGATGTTTAGTTACTCCTCCGCCTCATTTAGTGAAGATGGTAGGTGTAATAAGTGTAGCATTTTTGTAGCCTTGGAGGCGAGGGTTTCTGAGCTAGAGGCCCGGCTCCGCGCTGTAGAACAGCCAGGCCCAGCAGTAGCTAGCGCGGAGTCAATTAGGACAGAACCCCTTAGCCGTCCTCCAACAGCTCCCGTGCAGCCGGGATCTGAGGCGAGCTGGGTGACGGTTCGTAGGAAGCCTAGCGCCAGACCCCAGCCCGTGGCCAACCTCCAGCCCCTTTCTCTGAACAATAGGTTCGCCCCGCTCAGCGACGCACCTGCCGAGCAGGAGAGGCCGATTCTTGTAATTGGCAGCTCGATAGTTAGGAACCTGGCTCCAGAGACACGAAAGACCACCGTCAAATGCCTTCCAGGGGCCAGAGCTTGGCCAAGGACGAACGGCAGTACAGCAGGATCGTTATCCATGCTGGTGGCAATGACACCCGGCGACGGCAATTGGAGGTCACTAAAATTAGCTCAGATTCGGTGTGTAGGGCTGCCGAAAAGATGTCTGACTCTGTAATTTTTTCTGGTCCCCTGCCTTCATGCAATTCTTTATAAATAAAATAGACTCTATAAAAAATAAGATAATTGGGAACCTTCCCAATATGCTTGCTTCCTCCCTAGTTAATGAGGCAACATCAAAAATGGTTGAACCTAATATATGCTTAAACTGCTTTAATGCAGCCGAACTTTGTGATGTACTAAAATTATTAGCTTCATCTAAACCTTCAACTTGCGTTTTAGACCCAATCCCAACTAAACTCTTAAAAGAAGTTTTCCCTCTGATCGCTGCTCCAATTTTAAATATAATGAATCTATCCTTAGTCAATGGATATGTACCACAGGAGTTTAAGATTGCTGTAATTAAACCTCTACTTAAGAAACCCTCTCTTGATCAAAACGACTTAATTAACTATAGACCGATATCTAATCTTCCCTTCTTATCTAAAATTCTTGAGAAAATAGTTGCACACCAGATATGTGAGCATTTAAACAATAATGAGCTGTTTGAGAAGTTTCAGTCAGGCTTTAGAGCTCATCACAGCACTGAAACAGCTCTGGTGAAGGTTACTAATGATATTCTCATAGCCTCAGACAATGGACTGGTGACCATTCTGGTCCTGTTAGATCTCAGTGCTGCCTTTGACACTGTTGATCACAATATTCTCATAGAAAGGCTTCAAAGTGTCGGTATAATAGGAACAGCACTAGGTTGGTTTAAATCTTATTTGTCTAACAGATTTCACACCACCACCACCACACAACCCACAAACACCCACACCCACAAACACACAACCAGTTTGTTCAGGTAAATGATAAATCTTCCTCAACATCAATAGTTACTTGCGGAGTACCACAGGGTTCAGTGCTCGGGCTGATTCTTTTTACTATATATATGCTTCCTATTGGTAAAATAATTAGGCAGCATGGGATAAATTTCCATAGTTACGCAGATGATACACAGCTATATCTATCCATAAATCCTGATGAATCCAATCAGTTAGGTAGACTACAGGCATGTCTGGAAGACATAAAAACTTGTATGACTCTAAACTTCTTGCTTCTGAATTCTGATAAAAGAGAAGTTGTCGTCTTTGGACCAGAAGCTCTGAAAAAGAAGCTACTTAGTCAACCCCTTCACCTAGACGGCATTAAATTAGCCTCCAGTAATAAAGCAAAGAACCTCAGTGTTATTTTTGACCAAGATATGTCATTTAGATCTCACATTAAAGAAGTCTCTAGGATTTCCTTTTTTCACCTTAGGAATATTGCAAAAATTAGAACCATCCTGTCCAGGAATGATGCTGAAAAACTAGTCCATGCCTTTATGGGCAGATGACCGCTTGTGCTGAGCCTGGTTCTGCCGGAGGTTTCTTCCTGTTAAAAGGGAGTTTTTCCTTTCCACTGTCGCTTCGTGCTTGCTCAGTGTGAGGGATTGCTGAGAATTACACGACGCAATCTTCTGTGGTTGTCTAATTTCTAAATTAAACATTGTATAGTAATAACTCTTCTTGTAAAGTGCCTTGAGATGACATCTGTTGTGAAACGGCGCTATATAAATAAACTGAATTGAAAAAACTGAATATTACTTCAAGGCTGGATTACTGTAACTCAGGTAGTCCACAGAAAACAATTAAATGTCTTCAGTTAGTCCAAAATTCTGCTGCTAGGATTCTGATGAATATTAAAAGAAGAGATCACATTTCCCCTGTTTTAGCTTCTCGTCACTGGCTCCCAGTAAAATCTAGAATAGAATTCATGATCCTCCTTCTGACATATAAAGCTCTTAATAATCTAGCTCCATCATACATAAGAGACCTGATTGTTCCATATGTTCCTAACAGGGCCCTTCGCTCTCAGACTGCAGGTCTACTGGTAGTTCCTAGGATTTCTAAAAGTAGAATGGGTGGCAGATCTTTCAGCTATCAGGCTCCCCTCCTATGGAACCAGCTCCCAGGGTTGGTTCGTGAAGCAGACAA